>JASDDO010000031.1:369994285-370333583 GCA_030015575.1 Agapanthus africanus | reverse complement strand
AATACCTATCTTAGAATATGTCTGAATATCTGATGGGACCTAGTTCATAAATGAACTCCAAATCCAAACTTCTTAAACTGTATCGATCACTGAACCTAATCAGTATCCAGCACCATGCCTCCCACAGTATCCTCTTGGACCACCTGTCCATAATACTATCCCTCGTCAGAGGGAAAACTATAACTCCGACAATCACTCTGTCACCCATGTCACCTCTGAAGCCTGGAATGATAACCATCTCCCGAAGGAGGCTGTTGTCATCAAATCCGTTAGAACATGCACTTATGTTCTAAAACTGCTTCCTTATGTTTCTCCAGGATTTGATTAATATAAACTTATCGCATCTAGTGCAAAAACATCATCTGGTGTGGTACTTGACTTTTCACGATTGACGCAATTGCCTAAGCAAGTGATTTGCCAATCATGCACATCCCTCTCCTCTTTAGTCTGTAAGACACCTTTAGAGAGGGTGACTCCATCACCTGCAAGTACACTACCATGCCAGGAGTCATTTATTCTAAATACCATTAGAATACTGTCAAAGTAACCAAATTGGGAAACTACCCAAATCTAGATCTATAAACCATAGATTTAGTAACCAGAATGTCTGATATTATATCCATATCCTGTCTGGAGAAATAACTGTGTGACGACCACAGTACAACTGATCGTAGTATAGGAATTTTATTTCCTATTCTGTGTATGTCATCCAAATACTAGGAAATCACACCCTACTACCTTCTTAACAGATCCATCCCCTATTCTGATGAACTCAAACCTATGACTGTCACATCAAAATTAGATGATCGTATCTCCGCTATATCTGCTTAAGTCTATAAATAGACAAAAGCTACTTGCCCACTATGCATCCGCTGCTCCCACTGACTACGACAAGCCTCTGGCAGAATAATATCTACGTACACTTCTAAAGCTAGTTTAGAACGATATTATACTTATCCTCTTGCCGAGTCCCATAGTCTGGAACAACAGTAGTGTCAAGTCTGGGTAAACAAGAACCTGCCTTGTCACCGTTCTTGAGGTTACCAGAGTACCTCTTGGTTGCCTGAGGTTACCCACCATATCTGCGGAGTGGCTATTGGAATGTCAAACCTGATTGAATATATAGGTCCTATTAAATTTTCCGTAATTGTTTGCGGTTCTGGAATCACTTCAAGTTCTACCATACTGTAAGTCCATGCTACCTCTCCCGGTACTTTCGGGCTTGCGGAATTTGATAAAAAACGATTTTCTTAGAGGTGGTAACATGGACTAAAAACCCGGATCTTTGTTAAACATCTAACTAACAACCTAACTACGAGTTGCTAACAACTCGGTTAGGGGGTTATACCTTTCTTATTCTCGAACTCCTTCGTCTTCAAGCCTCGATGGATGTCCGGATCGCCTTCACTCCGTCGTCTCCTTGCGCCGAAGATAGATCCACCTCGAAAGCTTCTACCTTTGGCTTCTTCTTCGGTCTTTGAAGAAACTAGTTCACTTGGTTTGCTAAACCTTGTGAACTAGAGTGAGTAGAGAAGAGTTTGTATGGGATTTTATCTATGGTTCTTGGTTCTCAACTTATGAGACAAGTGAACCATAGAGTCAAGAGAGGGAGAGCAAGAGGAGGAAGATGAGAGCTCAAGAATAAGAGAGAGAATGAGCATGAAAGAAATGAGAGAAGACTTTTCTCATTTGGCTCTCATAATCCAAAACAATCATAACACATTATATCAATCAAGTATTATGTGATGGTTTAAGCAACCATAGCCATATCATTTCATGCACTCATTTTGCACAAAAGAGCAAGCAAGCAAAAGTCTTTGCCATGAAATGATAGCTATAGTTATCATGATGGTCAACTAGTCAAGCCTAGTCAACCGGTCAACAAAGTCAACAAGTCAACAAAAGTCAACAAGTCAACAAAGTCAACAAGTCAACAACCATGTCACCATAATACCTAATTAATATAATTGTTAATCACATATCATATTCTCATTAGGGTTGAGCAAAAAGTCAATAGTCAACTGTCAACGGTCAACAACCCTAATGAGAATCCTCTGTCTCTGTCTCTCCGTCAACTGTGCATACCACTACCCGCATCCGCGTTCCGAGGAACACGAATACAAACTGGATAAATCCAATCCCAATACATACACTAGGATCTGGCTTAAACCAAAGCCCGCTAGTGTTTACTTTCCGGACACTGTACGTGCACAAGTGCACGGATGCGACCGAACCCTGTCGCAAAACCATGCGACCTGCCGCAAAACCATGCGACCTCTACTCTTTTGCCTAAAGGCGAATAGCTTTCTGTGTAGGACTCTAAAGACTCGACACTACGCTGGCAGTGGGTTTAACCACAGACCGCAAGCGGCACTAGCTGTGCGTAACGGTCCCCAGGTAGAAGCCGACAAGAAGACTGACGAGGTGAAACCCATCTGAACTCCTACTGAGCCTGAATGTGACATTCTCCATACAGTCCGGTATGTTCGTCTGATACATCGCATGGCGGGCCTAGGGGGGCGGTAAACGTCAGTCCCCCTAATAGCGGTACAAGTCGTGTCGGAGTGAAGCCCAAAACACCCTGAGATAACACAGGAAGCCTACCAGTATATCTCGATTGCTCTGGCCAGGGACTACTCGTGTAATGGCTCTCCTAGACACAGCGCGATGTCAACCCCCAATACCGAGAGAGACGAATCCTGTCTAACCGTCACTGCCTCCAAGTGCTTCGGGACTGCACCCAACTACCACCTGTTTGCACGACTCCTTTGAGCCGTGGTAGGGTAGTAATCAAAGTACAGTGGGAACACACTCGAGACGAAGTGATAGTGTCAAGTCAGCGGACTAAGCTGTACTCATATCACCTGGGAACTGATAACTGACGATAGGTATAATGCCAACCGGTCAGTTCCCGACGAGTCCTGTCCAGTGTACTCGTAACCCAACGAGCACCCGCATACTATCTCCAATACAACGTACTGACGGCTGTGGGACAGACCGTCTCCCACTCTGGGATGGGAGCGCATGCGCTAGTCTACTCCGGAGTATCGATGCTCTGTCTCGATAGTCCTGCGACTAGGGACCTGCATAAGGATGTGCTTATAGATTACCCAGCCCCCACTAGTGTGACTGCCATCACAACGGTAGTAATCAAGCAAAGATCCTAGGGGCTCCACTAATGTGTATAGGTGATAATACTGAAATAAACACAAGTACACATTGAAGTAGAAAAAAACCAAGTAGCATACTATTATATTGAGCAAGATTGTTTATACAAGGTGAATATCCCAAGCTTCCATTAAGTAATATACAAACTAGTATGATACAGTAATGGCCTCTAGGGCATATACACTAACAATCTCCCACTTGCACTAAGGCCATGTACTGGCGTATCGAAGACCTATCATCTCGATCAGCCGCTCGAACTGAGTCTGGGGCAAGGCCTTGGTGAATGGATCTGCAGTGTTATCTTCTGAAGCGACTCTCCGAACCTCGATCTCCTGGCGATCTACGATCTCCCTGATCAGGTGATACCGCCTCAAGATGTGTTTGGATCTCTGATGGGACCTGGGTTCCTTTGCTAAAGCTATAGCCCCGTTGTTGTCGCAATACATAGGTATTGGATCAACAATGGATGGAACCACCTGAAGTTCTTTCAAGAACTTCCTCATCCAGACAGCTTCTTTTGCGGCATCAGATGCAGCGATGTATTCCGCTTCCATCGTCGAGTCTGCAACGGTTTCCTGTTTGGAACTCTTCCAACACACCGCCCCTCCATTGAGGGTAAAGACAAAACCCGACATGGACTTGGAATCATCCTTGTCACTCTGGAAGCTGGAGTCAGCAAAGGCCTCGATCTGGAGGTCTTTTCCGCCATACACCAAGAACATTTCCTTAGTCCTTCTCAGGTACTTGAGAATGTTCTTTACCGCTATCCAGTGTTTCTCCCCTGGGTCTGACTGATACCGGTTTACCACACTGAGTGCATAAGCTACATCCGGTCTGGTACACAACATCGCATACATTATAGAGCCTACCGCAGAAGCGTGGGGTATAATATGTTAGTGTTTATGCCCTAGAAGGCCATTACTGTATCCTAGAAGGCCATTACTGTATCATACTAGCTTGTATATTACTTAATGGAAGCTTGGGATATTCACATGTAAATAACAGTCTTGCTAAACATGGTAGTATGCTACTTGGTTTTTCTATCTTAATATGTGAGTGTACGTATTGATAGAGCTCTTAGGATCTTGCTTGTCTACCAGCGTTGTGATGGCAGTCACACTAGTGGGGGCTGGGTAGTCTACAAGCACATCCTTGTTCAGGTCCCTGGTCGTTGGATTATCGAGACAGAGCATCGATACTCCGGAGTAGACTGGTGTGTACGCTTCTCATCCCAGTTGGGGAGATGGTCTGTCCCACAGCCGTCAGTACGTCGTACTGGAGATAGTATACAGGTGCTCGTTAGGTTACGGGTACACCGGACAGGACTCACAGGGAACTGTTGGTTGGTTTGATACCAGTCGTCAGTGAACAGTTCCCAGGTGACATGAGTTACAGCGTAGTCCGCAGACTTGACACTGCTACTTCGCCTCGAGTGTGTCCCACTGTTCTTAGATTGCTACCCTACCACGGCTCAAAGGAGTCGTGCAAACAGGTAGCAGTTGGGTGCAGTCCCGAGCACTTGGAGGCAGTGGCGGTTAGACAGGATTCGTCCCTCCCGGTATTGGGAGTAGATATCGTGCTGTGTCAGAGAGCCATTACGCAAAGTCCCTGGCCAGGGCAAGCGAGATTTGCTGGTAGGTTCCAGTAGTTTCTCAGGGTGTAATGGGCTTCACTCCGACACGACTTATACCGCTATTAGGGGACTGACGCTTGCCGCCCCCCTAGGCTCGATATGCGATAGTCTTGGACGAACGGACCGGACTGTATGGAGATTGTCACATCAGACTCAGTAGGAGTTCGGATGGGTTTACTCATCGGCCTTCTTATCGACAAACTACCTGGGGACCGTTACGTACAGCTAGTGCCGCTTGCGGTCTGTGGTTAAACCCACTGCCAGCGTAGTAGTCGAGTCTCTAGAGTCCCACACAGAGAGTTTCCTACTCCAGGCGAAACGATATAGAGGTTGCATGGTTTTGCGACAAAGGGTTCGGACGCATACGTGCGTTTACGCGCGTACGACTTTCGGACAGTTTTTACCAGTCGGCTTTGGTTTAAGCCAGTTACTGGTATCCGGTTATTGGATTTATACAGTCTAAAGTTTTTCCGTATTTTTACGGATCGGAGGGGCGTTCTCGTAATTACTCGAGAAGCTTCTAGAAGATGTGACTAAGCAGGTTTCTTTTGGATAAGAGAGTGAGTCATGGTGGTGATTCATTCACTTCATTAATGCACATTTATTGCTTAATGACTCATGCTAATGAATCACCACAAGATATTTTATGAAGCATGCTTATTCATTTCCTTTATTGATTATTCTAAAATAAGAATGCTTCATAATATTATGATACACTCTCTCTCTTCTCTCATTATCTTATCTCACATTCTCTCTCCTCAAGCTCTCATCTTCAAACCCTAATCCTTAATCCTCATGTGTTGAGATCAAAGGATTAGTTAGACTAAACAATCCATAACCTACACTCTTTATCATCCTTTCATCTTTGATTAGCAATCAAAGTTGATTAGTTACCTCAAGTTAGAGGTTTAGCTTGGTGTTTTGCTCTCGGGTGGATCGTCTACTACCTAGAGAAGGTCGAGGAGAACAAAGGAGGACGTAAAGAAGAAGGACCGGTTTCATTAGGTATAATCCCTAATCACTTGTGAAATGAAACTCATAAGATACGGTTATTTATAGTTTAGCTTCGATTCAAGCGGTTAGTCGATGTTCGTTGTTTAAACTTGATTGTTTTTGAAAATTCCGCCTCCCCATAAGTACTGGGGTGAAGTACATCGACTTACAGTGGTATCAGAGCCTCGCTAAACAATAAATAACCTAGTTGCAAATTTGTACGAATTTCGAACGGAAAAACGAAGCCGGAAAACCCTAAAAAATGTAAGTTTCTGTCGAATTTAAAACGATGTCAGAAAATTTTTCAGGTGAGCTCAGAGTGCTTGACATGACACCAGAAGAACACCCAAGAAAAACAGTCGACTGAATCGACCAACTCGCCGCGGAACCGCGGCTTCAGCCACTGAGTTGCCGCGCTTCCGCCGCCGAGTTAGCGAGTCAGCGGCCGATTTTTCTTCTGTTGCTTCTCTGTGTAATTTGGGGTTTTCTGGAATGTTTAATTATTGCTCAGGTTACTGTTTAACAGAGCAGATTTTGGAGCAATATTGAAGTTGTTTATTCGATCGAATTGTACAGTATTTGCGTATTGGATTATATCTGTGATTGTTTAATGTGTTCGTAAACCTCCCCTAACTGCTAGTATGTCGGTTGGCAGGGGGTTGCACATTTCTGAAATGGTTATATCTGTTTGTGCATATAAACTGTATTGGACTGTTGTGGTGTATAGCCGGGGTTTGCAATGGGTTATAGTTTAATTCATTTGTTGTAAATGTAATTTGTTGTAATATTATTTTCGCGGGGCACTTCCAGGTTGCGGTTGTAGCCACCGTTGTATTATTTCATTTTACTGTTTTTGCTCCTAGGACTGACCCAAGGTGGGGTACACAGACTGCCGGGTGGGTAGTTTGCCGTACCCGTAGGGGTCGAGGGTGGGGTAACGGCTATTCATCACAACTGTGTAATCTGTCTTTTCTTGCAGGCTCAAAAGAAATACAGATTGCTTGCAAATCCAATATTGTTTATCTGTGTTCTGGAATGAATATCATTGCGTCAGACGAATGTAAAATATCTATATTATGATAGCTATTTAGACGTCACTTATGTTTTACACCCGCGCTAGCCCAGCCCCCGCTCTGTCGTTAGTTAAGTAACCTAACGGGTGATGACGGGACCCCGTGGCGAATGCGGATGGCATAAGAGGACGTTGTATTTTCGTTGTTTTCTGCAATGATAGGTTAATGATGGGACGCATTATCTATAATGCAAAGTAAAACAAACCAAAGTTTAAATCGTTGGAACAATTTAAAAGAAACCACTCGGTTATTTTTAAAAACAGATATTTTTAAATGCGGAGATTTAACCACTCCTTTTAAAAGCTATAGAGTTCCTTCGGTTATATCAAGTTCACTACGTTCACGGTTTCGCCAAAACCAGTCGTAGCCCTCCGTCATTTCTTATGGATGGTCAGTAGTATTCAAGCTATGCTTGTTGGCATACGTCAAGGCATAGTGTTTGGTAGCTGCTGGGATATTCATTTGTTGCATAGATAGATGTGTTGGTTTGGGACAGTCGCATTACCTTGTTGGCATACGTCAAGGGTATATACGGGTGGGTTCAAATTAACAAGATAATGATGGGCAGAACTTGACATGTGACTTATGATTTGTTGGCATACGTCAAGGTCATAAGGCATGGGGAAAAAACTTATATCGGGAATTTCTAAAGAAACTGAAATTTGCAAAGAGATGCATACCATTTGGAGTTTGATGAATGGTGGTAGGATTCCTTCAACATTATCATACGATGATATTTGGATCCCGATCCTACTGTGAGTTATATGCTACTTATCAGGATATTCGTCGCTTAACGATCAATGCTATAAACCTAGTAGGTGTCCAGAAAAGTGTCAGCGGGGTTACGCCCCAGAGAAAAGAGGTTACTTAATTAAGAACTTCGCGAAAGCGTTGGAAACCTCCCTCGAAAGTATCGACACGGCCTGGCTGAACGGTTAAGCAAGTATTGTACGGTGAGAATAGTCTTGGCTAATTCTTCTTTTATGGTTTGAGGAAGGATTCGAGAAACAGTGGGAGCCATCCAGTTTAGATAAACTAAAAACCACTCTAAACTTGCAAGAGCATCATGCTAAAGAGTTTTCTTCTCTCTCTCCTAATTGCAGCGACCCTGAAATGACTGGACTTAAGTTACTTTTAGAGAAAAATATACTGACGGGGCCAAACTATAAAGATTGGCTGCGGAATGTCAAGATGGCTTTGACCTATGACAAACTGGGGTACGTCCTCACCGCTACGGCACCTGCTGTCCCTGGTCCCAAATCCAGTAATGCGGATAAGGAAATCCGCAAAACCTGGGATTTAGATTGCGCGAGAGCCAAGTGCATCGTGCTTGCTCGATGAACAATGAACATCAGAGGAGGCACGAGGATATGTCCCTTGATGGCATATTTCTCCATACAAAGGAACTTTATGGAGAGCAATCTCGTATAGCAAGATACGAGACCTCTAAGAAATTATTTCGAGCGAGGTTGGCTGTCGGATCATCGGTAGGTGAACATGTCCTACAGATGATTGGCTATATAGAAGAGCTCGCAGTCCTTGGGACGACTTTGGATAATGAGCTCTATACAGACCTTGTTCTCCAGTCCCTTCCTCCCACCTACGCCCAGTTTATCCTCAACTTCAATCTTCAAGGAAAAGAAGTTGAACTTGCGGAACTCTGAACATGTTAAGGAGTGCGGAGGGCACCTTGCAGAAGGCAAGGGAAACACCCCGCTCTGTTTGTTGGCGGTTCATCTTCTTCCGGGTCCAAGGCTAGGGCCAAAGGAAGGAAGAAGAAGGCCGCACCCAGACCTAGAGGAGGTGTTAGTAAGGTGGGAGGGAAGGGAAAGAAAAAGAAAGCAGCACCGGTAGTTGGCCTGGATGAGTGCTTCCATTGTCACAGGAAAGGGCAATGGAAGAAGGATTGCAAGGCGTGGAACGCCAAGAACCAGGAACCGAAGCAGGCTGTGGCTTCGACTTCAGGTGTGTTTGTAATTGAGAATTGTCTGTCGATCAACTCTACTTCCTGGGTATTAGATACCGGGTCAGGATCTCATATTTGCAATTCATTGCAGGCACTGAGAAACCGTAGAGTGCTGAAGGAAGGTGATATGATCCTCAGGGTTGCTAACGGAGCTAGCGTGGGAGCTGCGTCCGTCGGGGATTATCACCTAGGATTGACGAGTGGACACATTTTGGTTTTACATAACTGTTATTTTGTACCCAGCTTAACGTGTAATATCATATCAGTTTCCTGTTATCAAATAAAGGTTATGATTTCACGTTTGTAAGAGATGTTGTCAACATCCACCTTAATCATGGTTTGATTGGGTCCGGTACTCTAAATAACGGCATATATGTGTTAAACCAACTCCAAATTTCAATGTCCAGAACACACTAAAAAGAAGTCTCCAGATTTAAATAAAGCTTTCTTATGGCATTGTAGACTGGTCACATCAATGAGAGAAGGTTGACTAAGTTGCATAGAGAAGGATATTTGGACACGTTCGAATATCAAACTTATGACACTTGTCAATCTTGTCTCAAAGGAAAGATGACAAAGACTCCATTCACTGGACAAGGAGTAAGAGCGAGCGAGCTCTTAGGACTCATACACAGTGATGTATGCGGTCCAATGTCTACACATGCGAGAGGTGGTTATTCTACTTCATTACTTTTACCAGATGATTTCTCTAGGTATGGATATGTTTCTTAATGAAGCATAAATCAGAGGCCTTGAGAAATTCCTGGAATTCAAGAATGAAGCGGAAAACCAAACAGGCAAAGTATTAAGACACTAAGATCTGATCGAGGTGGAGGAATACTTAAGTGCCGAGTTCCTAGGTTACCTAAAAGAGAAAGGAATTCTCTCTCAGCTTACTCCTCCGTACACTCCACAGCACAACGGTGTATCGGAGAGACGGAATCGAACCCTATTAGATATGGTACGATCCATGATGAGTAATGCTGAGTTACCGCGATCTTTCTGGGGGTATGCGCTAGAATCAGCGATACATCTTTTGAACAGAGTTCAACCAAAACTGTGCCTACCACACCATATCAGATGTGGAGTGGGAAGAAACCCTATCTTCAGTACCTGAAGACGTGGGGATGTCCAGCTTTTGTAAAAAAGCAGCATCCGGACAAGCTCGAGGCACGCTCAGTAGAGTGTAAGTTTGTGGGATATCCAAAGAACTCTCATGGATATTGCTTCTATTACGCAGAGGAACAAAAGGTTTTTGTTTCTCGTCATGCCCGCTTCTTAGAAACTGAATTTTTGGAAAATCAGAAGAGTGGGAGCGAAATAGAACTGGAAGAAATTCCAGAACCACAAACTGCTACTGAAATTTTGGTAGAACCAGAGGTTCAAGAAGAACAGAACATTCCCGCACTCCTCCGCAGGAGTAGTAGGCCGTCTCATCCGCCTGAGAGATACTACGGTTTTCTCATAGACGGGGATAGAGAGGATTGCATCATAGATGATGATGAACCTACTGACTTCCAGCAGGCCATCCAGAGCGGCGACTCGGTACGATGGCTAGATGCAATGCGGACCGAGATGGAGTCCATGTACACCAACAAAGTATGGACTTTGGACTTGCTCCAGATGGGGTAAAACCCATAGGATGCAAATGGATCTTCAAGAAAAGATTGGTGTAGATGGACAGGTGGAAACCTATAAGGCTAGACTTGTTGCAAAGGGTTTTCGTCAAAGACCTGGTTTGGACTATGACGAAACTTTTTCTCCAGTGGCTATGCTCAAATCCATTCGGGTCCTTCTTGCTATTGCTGCCTTCCATGATTATGAAATCTGGCAGATGGACGTAAAGACGGCTTTTCTGATGGAATTTAGAAGAGAGCGTCTATATGGATCAGCCAGAGGGTTTCAATCAGAGTGGGAGCAGCGGGAAAGTATGCAAGCTGCTTAAGTCCATTACGGACTAAAGCAGGCATCGCGGAGTTGGAACATCTGCTTTGATGTGACAGTCAAAGAATATGACTTTATCAAAAATCCAGATGAACCGTGCATATATAGTAAAATTGTGGCCAGAAGTGTCGTATTCCTCGTCTTGTACGTGGATGACATTCTATTGATAGGAAATGACATTCCTATGCTACAATCTGTCAAAGGATTTCTTGTCACACAGGTTCTCCATGAAAGACCTGGGTGATGCCTCTTACATTCTGGGGATCCGGATCTATCGTGATAGATCCAAGAGGATGTTGGGACTTTCGCAGTCCAGGTATATCGACACTGTACTGAAAAGATTCAGTATGGAAGATTCTAAGCGCGGTAATCTACCGGCTTGTCACGGAATCACCCTCTCCAAAGAGATGTCTCCCAAGACTGATTTGGAAAGGGAACGCATGTCCATTATACCCTACGCTTCTGCGGTAGGCTCTATAATGTATGCGATGTTGTGTACCAGACCAGATGTAGCTTACGCACTAAGCGTGGTAAGCCGGTATCAGTCAGACCCAGGGGAGAAACACTGGATAGCAGTAAAGAACATTCTCAAGTACCTGAGGAGGACTAAGGAGATGTTCTTGGTTTACGGCGGAAAAGACCTCAGGTTGGAGGCCTTTGCTGATTCCGGCTTCCAGAGTGATAAGGACGATTCCAAGTCCATGTCGGGTTATGTCTTTACCCTCAATGGAGGGGCGGTGTGCTGGAAGAGCTCCAAGCAGGACACCGTTGCTGACTCGACGATGGAAGCGGAGTATATAGCTGCTTGCGATGCCGCAAAAGAAGCAGTCTGGATGAAGAAGTTCCTAACAGAACTTCAGGTGGTTCCTACCATAGTTGATCCAATACCTTTGTATTGCGACAACAACGGAGCTATAGCTTTAGCGAAGGAACCAAGGTCCCATCAGAAGTCCAGACACATCTTGAGGCGGTATCACCTGATCAGGGAGATCATTGATCGTCAGGAGATCGAGGTTCGGAGAGTTGCTTCAGAAGAGAACATTGCTGATCCATTCACGAAGGCCCTTCCTCAGATTCAGTTCGAGAGGCTGCTCGAGATCATTGGTCTGCGATATGCCAGTACATGGCCCTAGTGCAAGTGGAGATTGTTAGTGTTTATGCCATAGAAGGCCATTACTGTATCATACTAGCTTGTATATTACTTAATGGAAGCTTCGGATATTCACATGTAAATAACAGTCTTGCTAAACATGGTAGTATGCTACTTGGTTTTTCTATCTTAATATGTGAGTGTACGTATTGATAGAGCTCTTAGGATCTTGCTTGTATACCAGCGTTGTGATGGCAGTCACACTAGTGGGGGCTGGGTAGTCTACAAGCACATCCTTGTTCAGGTCCCTGGTCGTTGGATTATCGAGACAGAGCATCGATACTCCGGAGTAGACTGGTGTGTACGCTTCTCATCCCAGTTGGGGAGATGGTCTGTCCCACAGCCGTCAGTACGTCGTACTGGAGATAGTATACAGGTGCTCGTTAGGTTACGGGTACACCGGACAGGACTCACAGGGAACTGTTGGTTGGTTTGATACCAGTCGTCAGTGAACAGTTCCCAGGTGACATGAGTACAGCGTAGTCCGCAGACTTGACACTGCTACTTCGCCTCGAGTGTGTCCCACTGTTCTTAGATTGCTACCCTAACACGGCTCAAAGGAGTCGTGCAAACAGGTAGCAGTTGGGTGCAGTCCCGAGCACTTGGAGGCAGTGGCGGTTAGACAGGATTCGTCCCTCCCGGTATTGGGAGTAGATATCGTGCTGTGTCAGAGAGCCATTACGCAAAGTCCCAGGCCAGGGCAAGCGAGATTTGCTGGTAGGTTCCAGTAGTTTCTCAGGGTGTAATGGGCTTCACTCCGACACGACTTATACCGCTATTAGGGGACTGACGCTTGCCGCCCCCCTAGGCCCGATATGCGATAGTCTTGGACGAACGGACCGGACTGTATGGAGATTGTCACATCAGACTCAGTAGGAGTTCGGATGGGTTTTACTCATCGGCCTTCTTATCGACAAACTACCTGGGGACCGTTACGTACAGCTAGTGCCGCTTGCGGTCTGTGGTTAAACCCATTGCCAGCGTAGTAGTCGAGTCTCTAGAGTCCCACACAGAGAGTTTCCTACTCCAGGCGAAACGATATAGAGGTTGCATGGTTTTGCGACAAAGGTTCGGACGCATACGTGCGTTTACGCGCGTACGACTTTCGGACAGTTTTTACCAGTCGGCTTTGGTTTAAGCCAGTTACTGGTATCCGGTTATTGGATTATACAGTCTAAAGTTTTTCCGTATTTTTACGGATCGGAGGGGCGTTCTCGTAATTACTCGAGAAGCTTCTAGAAGATGTGACTAAGGAGGTTTCTTTTGGATAAGAGAGTGAGTCATGGTGGTGATTCATTCACTTCATTAATGCACATTTATTGCTTAATGACTCATGCTAATGAATCACCACAAGATATTTTATGAAGCATGCTTATTCATTTCCTTTATTGATTATTCTAAAATAAGAATGCTTCATAATATTATGATACACTCTCTCTCTTCTCTCATTATCTTATCTCACATTCTCTCTCCTCAAGCTCTCATCTTCAAACCCTAATCCTTAATCCTCATGTGTTGAGATCAAAGGATTAGTTAGACTAAACAATCCATAACCTACACTCTTTATCATCCTTTCATCTTTGATTAGCAATCAAAGTTGATTAGTTACCTCAAGTTAGAGGTTTAGCTTGGTGTTTTGCTCTCGGGTGGATCGTCTACTACCTAGAGAAGGTCGAGGAGAACAAAGGAGGACGTAAAGAAGAAGGACCGGTTTCATTAGGTATAATCCCTAATCACTTGTGAAATGAAACTCATAAGATACGGTTATTTATAGTTTAGCTTCGATTCAAGCGGTTAGTCGATGTCGTTGTTTAAACTTGATTGTTTTTGAAAATTCCGCCTCCCCATAAGTACTGGGTGAAGTACATCGACTTACATAATAGACATGTGATCCCTCTCCAAATCAGTCTTGGGAGACATCTCTTAGAGAGGGTGATCCCGTGACAAGCCGGCAGGTAACCGCGCTTGGAATCTTCCTACTGAACCTTTTCAGTATGGTGTCGATGTACCTGGACTGTGAAAGTCCTAATATCCTCTTGGATCTGTCACGGTAGATCCGGATACCCAGAATGTACGAGGCATCATCCAGGTCTTTCATGGAGACCTGTGTGACAAGAACCCCTTGACTGATTGTAGCATAGGATTGTCATTTCCTATTAAGAGAATGTCATCCACATATAAAACGAGGAATACTACAGTTCTCGCTACAAATCTACTATAGATGCATGGTTCATCTGGATTTTTGATAAAGCCAAATTCCTTGACCGTCTCATCAAAACAGATGTTCCAACTCCGCGATGCCTGCTTTAGTCCGTAAATGGACTTAAGCAACTTGCACACCTTTCCGCTGCTCCCACTCGGAATGAAACCCTCTGGCTGGTCCATATAGACACACTCCTCTAAATTTAGATTTAGAAAAGCTGTCTTTACGTCCATCTGCCAAATCTCATAATCGTGGAAGGCAGCAATGGCAAGAAGGATCCGAATGGATTTCAGCATAGCTACTGGAGAAAAGGTCTCGTCATAGTCCAAACCAGGTCTTTGACAAAAACCCTTTGCAACCAGTCTAGCTTTATAGGTCTCAAACTGTCCATCTACACCAATCTTCCTTTTGAAGATCCACTTGCATCCTACGGGTTTTACCCCGTCTGGAGCAACGTCCAACGTCCATACTTTGTTGGTGTACATGGACTCCATTTCGGTCCGCATTGCATCCGGCCATTTTACCGAGTCGACGCTCTGAACGGCTTGCTGGAAGCCAGTAGGCTCATCATAATATATGATGCAATCCTCTCTATCCCCGTCTATGAGAAAACCGTAGTATCTCTCGGGCGGATGAGACTGCCTACTACTTCTGCGGAGCGGCGTAGGAATGTCCTGTTCTTTTGAACCCTCTGGTTCCACTAAGCTTTCAGTAATAGTATGTGGTTCTGGAATTTCTTCCAGTTATATTGCGCTCCCACTTATTTCCTTTTCTAAGAACTGGTGTTCTAGAAAGTGGGCATGACGAGAAACAAGGACTTTTTGTTCCTCTTCGCAGTAGAAGAAATACCCCTTGGAATTCTTTGGATATCCCACAAACTTGCACTGTACTGAGCGTGCCTCGAGCTTGTCCGCATGCTGCTTTTTAACAAAAGCCGGACTTCCCCATGTCTTAATGTGCTTAAGATAGGGTCTCTTCCCACACCACATCTCATATGGTGTAGTAGGCACAGTCTTAGTAGGAACTTGGTTCAAAAGGTATGCAGCTGATTCTAGCGCATATCCCCAGAATGATAGCGGTAACTCAGCGTTACTCATCATGGACCGTACCATATCCAATAGGGTTCGGTTCCGTCTCTCCGATACACCGTTATGTTGCGGAGTGTATGGAGGAGTAAGCTGAGAGAGAATTCCGTTCTCTTTTAAATAGTCCAGGAACTCGGCACTCAAGTATTCTCCACCTCGATCCGATCTTAGAATCTTAATACTTTTGCCGGTTTGTTTTTCTACTTCATTCTTATATTCCTGGAACTTTCCAAAGGCTTCAGACTTATGTTTCATTAAGAAAACATAACCGTACCTTGAAAAGTCATCCGTAAAAGTAATGAAGTAAGAATAACCGCTTCGCGCATGTGTAGACATTGGACCGCACACGTCGCTGTGTACGAGTCCCAAGAGCTCGCTCGCTCTTACTCCGTGTCCAGTGAACGGAGTCTTTGTCATCTTTCCTTTGAGACAGGATTGACAAGTGGCATACGATTGATATTCGAACGGATTCAAATATCCTTCTGTATGTAACCTCGTCAACCTTTTCTCATTGATGTGACCCAGTCTACAATGCCATAAGAAAGTTTGATTTATTTCCGGAGACTTTCTTTTGTGTGTATTCTGGAAATTGAAAATCTGTGGTTGGTTTAATACGTATATACCATTGCTCAATGTACTTGACCCAATCAGAACTTGATTAAGGTGAATGTTTACAATATTACTTACAAACGCAAATTCATAACCTTCTTTAGAAACTAAAGATACAGAAATGATATTACAAGTTGCGTTGGGTACAAAAAAGCAATTACGCAAAACCAAAACATGTCCATCTGACATTCCCAGGTGATAGTCCCCCACGTCCTTAGCATCCATGCTAGCTCCGTTTGCAACTCTGAGGGTCATGTCACCTGCTTTCAAAACCCTACGGTTTCTCAACGCCTGCAAAGAATTACAGATATGAGATCCTGATCCGGTATCCAATACCCAGGAAGTAGAGTTTATTGAAAGACAGTTTTCAATAACATACACACCTGAAGCTGAAGCCGCAACCTGCTTCAATTCCTGTGTCCTGGCTTTCCAAGCCCTGCAATCATTATTCCGGTGACCTTTCTTATGACAATAGAAGCATTCTTCTTTATCCACAAGCTGCCCCGCTTTCTTTGTTGCTTTTGCTTTTCCCTTCGTATCCACTTTACTAACACCGCCCCTTGGTTTGACGAAGGCTTTCTTCTTCTTTCCCTTGGCTTTCGCCTTGGACCTAGAAGAGGAAGATCCTCCTACAAACAAAGTGGATGTTTCCCTACCTTTCTGTAGGGTGCCCTCTGCACTCCTCAGCATGTTGAGGAGTTCTGAAAGTTCAACTTCTTTTTCTTGTAAGTTGAAGTTCAGTATAAACTGGGCGTAAGTGGAAGGAAGGGACTGGAGAATCAAGTCCGTATAGAGCTCATTCTCCAACGTGGTTCCAAGTTCCGCGAGCTCCTCAATGAAGCCAATCATCTTAAGCACGTGTTCCGCTACCGATGATCCGATGGCCAACCTTGCCAAAAATAACTTTTTCGACATTTCGTATCTTGCGATACGAGATTGCTCTCCATACAGTTCTTTTGTATGGAGAAATATGGATTCAAGGTCCATATTCTCGTGCCTCCTCTGATGTTCGTTGTCCATCAAGGCAAGTACGAGGCACTTGGCCTTCGCGCTATCAATCTCCCAGGTCTTACGGATTTCCTTATCCGCGATGTTGGAAGTGGGACTTGGGACAGGGGAGCTTTGGTGGTAAAAAGATACCCCAGCTTGTCGTAAGTGATTGCCATTTTGACATTCCTGAGCCAATCTTTGTAGTTTGGCCCTGTCAGTATGTTTTTATCTAAAAGTAACTTAAGTCCAGTCATTTCGATTGGTCGCTGCGATAAGGAGAGAGAAGAAGAAACACTTAGCATGATGCTCTTGCATGTTTAGAGTGGTTTTTAGTTTGTCTAAACAGGATGGCTCCCACTGTTTCTCGAATCCCTCCTCAAACCAAAAAGGAAGAATTAGTCAGGATCAATCTCACCGTACAATACTTGCTTAACCGTTCGGCCAGGCTGGTGTCGGTACTTCGAGGGAGGTTTTCCAACGCTTTCGCGAAGTTCCTTAATTTAAGAACCTCTTTTCCCTGGGGGCGTAGCCCCGCTAACACCTTTCTAGACACCTACTAGGTTTATAGCATTGATCGTTAAGTGAGAAATTTCCCGAGGAGTAGCATATACTCACAGTAGGATCGGGATCCAAATATCATCGCGTGACGAAACTGAAGATATCCTACCAGAATCATCACGCTCCAAATGGTATGCAATACTAGCAAGTTTCAGTTCTTCTGAAACTCCCGATGTGGATTTTTGCCCCATGCTCTTATGACCTTGACTTTGGCCAAAATATCATAAGTCACATGTCAAGTTCTGCCCGTCATTATCCAGGTTAATTTGGATCCACCCGTACCCACCCTTGACTTTGGCCAAAATGGCAGTACGACTGTCCCAAACCAACGCATCTATCTATGCTACACATGAATACCCAATAGCTACCAATCACTATGCCTTGACTTTGGCCAACATACATAGCTTGAATACTATTGACCATTTATGCGAAACGACGGAGGGCTACGAATGTTTTTGGCGAAACCGTGAACGTAGTGAACTTAATTTAGTCGATGGAATGAGATAGCTTTTAAATGGAGTGGCTCAAACTCCGCATTTTAAAAGTTTGTTTTGAAAAGAACCGAGTGGTTTTTCGAAAGTGTTCCAACGACTTTTACATGGTTTATTTTCTTGCATTAGTTCTTTTAATGCGTGATATTCTTGCATTAGTTCTTTTAATGCGTTCCATCATTTAGTCCAACCATTGCAGAAAACAACCAAAATATGACGTACGCTTATGCCATTCGCATTCGCCACGGGGCCCCGTCATTACCCGTTAGGTTACTTAACTAACGACAGAGCAGGGGCTGGACTAGCGCGGCTGTAAAACATAAGCAACGCCTAAATAATATCATATATAGATATATGCAATGATAGACATTTCAGATCACAGATGAACACATTGGATATACTAGGAACCTGCAATTCGTACGAGCCTGTAACGAAAAGCAGATTACACGGTTGCGGTGAATAGCCAAACCCCACCCAAGACCCCTACGGGTGCGGCAAACTATTAGGGGCGGAGCAGATACACCCTATATGATAAGGTGTGCTCTATGATGAGTAATACTGAGTTACCTATTTCCTTTAGGGAGTTATGCACTTATGAAGCTGCATACCTATTGAATAGGGTTCGAATCAAATCAATTGCCTACCACTTCATATGTGATATGGAAGGGGAAGAGCCCATATCTTAAGTTAGTTAAGATTTGGGATTGTCCGGCCTATGTCTAAAAGCAAAATCCGGACAAGCTCGAGGCAAGGTCTGTTATGTAGAACTGGAAATGTTCCAGCTATACAAACTGCAGCAGATGATTTGATAGAGCCAATGGATTCAGTAGATTCCAACGAACCTCAGCCTCTCCGCCGATCTAGTAGGGTTCCTCACCCACCTGAGAGATAATTCAGTTTCTCTATGACAGTGGGAGCGAGGAATGCATCATGAGATGATGACCCAACTAGTATCGAGCTGGCCATCAGGAGTAAGACTCTGTAAGAATGGCTGGATGCTTAGCGATCTGAGATGGAATCCATATACACCAACAAAGTATGGACTTTGGTTGCTATATCTGAAGGGTTAAATCCCCATCAGGAGCAAGTATATCTTGAGAAGATTACTTGGTGTACATGGAAGAGTTGATACTTTCAAAGCTAGAGTTATTAAAGGTTTGCATCATTGACCAGGTGTGGATCATGATGAAACCTTTTCTAAGGATCTATGCTTAAGTCCATCCAGATCCTACTTGCCACGGCTACATACCATGACTACGATATCTGGTGGTTGGGTGCCATGACTCCTTTTCTAAATAACGATTTAGAAGAGAAGGTCTATAAGAACACAGCTAGAGGGCTTCGTAGACAGTGGGAGTAGCGGAAACGTGTGCAAGATGCTTTATAGGATAAAGCAGGCATCGCGGAGTTGGAACATCTATTTTGATGAAGTAATCAAAGAAGTTGACATCATCAAAATGGTAGATGAACCTTGTATATACAAAAAAGGTAGTAGGGAGTATGGTGGTGATCCTCGTAGAGTACGTGGATGACATACTCTTGATAAGAAAGGAGTTTCCTATGCTGCGCTCGATCAATCTCCGCTTATCACAATGATTCTCCACATAGGATCAAAGTGATACCAACTAAATCCTGGATTTTGGATCTATGAGATAGATCTAATTGGATGTTAGGAATCTCACTAGTAGAAGTGAGATGGTATCAATCGATCCTGGAGAGAATCACTGGAAAGGTTCCAGAGTGATAAAGACGACTGAATGTCAGTCGCAGGCATTGTCTTTACCCTCACTAAAGGGACGGTATGTTGGAAGAGTTCCAAGCTAGATACCGTGACATACTAGACGATAAAGGCTGGATACATCGCTACTTAAGATGCTACCAAAGAGGATGTTTGGGTGTATATTAATTCATGAGATGAACTACGTTCCTACCATTGTAAGACAATGGAGTTGTGGCTTATGCCGAGGAACACCGGTCCCATCAGTGATCCAGACTTATTCTAAGGCAGTATCACTTGATCATGGAGATGGTTGATCTCCAGGGTGATCGAGGTAAGGAGAGCAGACTTAGAGGATAACGCAGCGGATCCACTCACGAAGGCCTATTCCCAGAGAGAGACTTTTATGGGATGGTTGAGTATGAGATACTTCGACCACTGCTACAGATGGCCCTAGTGCAAGTGGGAGATTGTTAGTTATATGTATGCCCTAGAGGCCATTACTGTACATAGGATGTATATTGTAGTGGATGCTGGGACATATATAGGGAGGACTTTCTTGCTCGACATGATAGTATGCTATCTGGTTGATCTTTACCTTAACGTGTACACTGATTGTCTCTCTGTTACATGTTGGTAAAGCCCTTAGGATGTGTACTTGACTATCTGGACTATGATGCGGATCATACTAGTGGGGACATGGTAGTCCATAAGTACATCCTTCAAAGTCCCTAGTCGTGGGTGTATCGAGACGGGGCATCGATATACCAGAGTAGACTAGCGTGTAGCTTCTCGACCCATACAGATGGGCGATGGATGATCCCATATCCATCGGTGTTTGACATCAGAGATGATATACGGGTGCTCAGTAGAGACTGGGTACACTGGACGGACTCGCCGAGAACTCCCAGATGGTATTATACCTCACGTCAGATGGCAGTTCTCTGGTGACACTGGTACAGAGTAGTCTGTTGACCCGAGATCGTCATAGAGTCTTGTCTGGTTCCCACTGTCCTTTGATTTCCATCTTACCACGTCCAAGAGGGCGTTCAAAACGGTGGTTTTTGGGTACAGTCACATGGAGGCAATGAGCGATAGGAGGGGATTCGTCTCTCCCGGTATAGGGGGTAGATGTTGCGCTGTGTTCGATTGGCTATAACAGGAAATCCCTGGCCAGGGTTGCTGAGATTTGCTGGTAAGTGTTACCAGTAGTTTCTCGAATTGTTATAGACCTCATATCGACACGACTTATCAAGCTATTGGGGTCTGACGTTTACCACCCCTAGGCGAGATATGCGACATATCAGACGATCAGACCGGACTGTACGGTAGTGTTACTGGTTGGATTCACAGGAGTGTGAGCGGGATTGCTCGTCGATCTTCTGATCGCTCAATACCCGGGTGGACGTTACGTTTAGCAGACCGCTTGCGGCTTGTGGGTGTTTGATATGATCATCACCTGCTGCCGGCGTATTGACGAGTCTTTAGAGTCCTACACAGAGGTTTCCTGGCTCAAGCGAAACGAGATAGGAGCGCATATGAGATATGCGCGGGACCGAGAATAATGCGTGTATGTGATACCGTATTCTATTCTCGCGATGAATGTATCGAATGGTTGTATGCGATATAACCTAGTTATCGAATCACGTATTGATTCGATAAGCCTATACATTGTATACTAGTCGGTTATATGCGACATGACCGGATCATTGAATCAAGTGTTGATTTAGTGATTTAATGCATAATTATATATTTGATATATTACTTTGCATTAACTAGTATCGGTTCACTTTAGATGGATTTTCTCACTCGAGTGTGCGCATTGCATATGCGATATGATTTTGTGCACTTGTTTGTATCATGTTTGATGATACATGCCTTTTTAGTTAAGTGTATAGAATTAAACCTTCGTTAATGGAATGGTTAGGGTTTACTATTTGATTATTCATTTATTTATTTATTTGTTTATTCATTTTGGAAAAGCAAAAAGGGAAAAATGGATGCTAGTTTTGTTTTGTTCATGAATCTTCATGAAGGTTTGAATAAAGGTAACCATTTTTGTCTCATGCTTAACTTAACCATTCCACAAAACCATGATTGACTCTCTACACCTACCTATGGTTCAATTATGATAAGAATGAATTTCTTTTCTCATTTTTATTATTCTTATAATAATAACATTCTTCATCTTCTTCATTCTTCAAGTGTAGAAAGCTATGCTCCATCAATGGTGATTGATGGAAACAAGTGAGAAATCCAAAACTAAAGTCTACCCACTTCCTATTTCTTCATCCTCTACCTCTTGCCAAGTAGTAGAGTGTGTTTACTTCACAAGTTTCTTGACTTGGTGAAGTCGGAGCTTGATTTAGCGATGCCTCGACGTAGATCATCTTCGGCATGGACATCGACGACCTAGCTTGCCCATTCTCCGACGAAGCCGACTCTAGAGCCCGGGATGGATTTTGGACAGCGAGGAGACATCGTTGCGGAGCTATGGAGGTGGAGCACCGGATCTACAAAGGTTGTATTTCCGTTAAACTTTTAATTAAGTGTTAACTAGATTTCTTGTTCGCCTAAACATCTAGTCTAAGATCCGTAGCTTAGGGTTTCCGGCACCTAGAATTTTTTAATTTGGCATGTTCGATGCCTTGTGAGACCTCACTAGAGTGCCTAGGAACCCTACAGTGGTATCAGAGCCTAGCTAGAGCCTTAGGCGAAGTCTAGACGGAGTTTGCAGTCCGAACGAACCCGAAACCCGATCACAAAATTGCTCTCTGTCCTTTTTTCAAAAACAGGGATTTTTCAGTATTAAAAATATGCAAAAAAACATGCAGGAATATCTAAGAGTTACTGTGAATTCATATGCCCAAATTCCATTAATGCGCAGCGTTTCCGCGGCACGAGCATAGCTCGTGCGGCGGAACCGCGGCCTGTTTGTCGTTTTGTGAGGTAATGTTTGCACAGTAACTCCTATTTAACAGTGCTGGTTTTTCTGGGTATTTTTAATATTTTTTCAAGAGTTGAATTTTTCTGGGTTGTTTTGGGGATTCGAATGTTCGATCGGATTATCAAATTTTGTCTGTGTGGCTTTCCGGATAAATTTAAGAATATGTTAAAAAGTTCGACCGGATATAAATACCCAATTTTTCCCCTGTCGGAAATTTCCAAGTGTTGGATTTTTCCGTTGTTTAACGACATTCTAAGTAGTGCAAGTAACTCGATGGACCCTCTAGAACACAATAAACCTTAACTCGATTATGTGACCGTCTTGAACTGCCCTTTGAACCTTTGGGTTTGGGGCAGTACGGCGTGCCACATGTGAGGCGTTGGATTGACCCTTCTACGGCTGGACCGTTGGTACTGAGGCACGAACTGAATGTTGTTAGACTTATTTCATGTATTGAGCTGTTTCGGGAAAACTTGGGTATTCGACTGTTCGATCGGAAAGTTTGATATTTTCTATTTATCCGGAATGGGATACAATAATTGGAATTCACAATAAGTTATGAGATAACTGAATGAATGTTGTAAACATAGCACTTTAGTCTCACTTGATCGGTTGCCACGGAATTTTGATGTGATCAAAAGTCCGTCGCAATCACGTAGCGTACGCGGATACTCGCCGGGTAAACTTTATAGACAGCCTCACTCCATAGCCCCGACCAAGTGACTGTAGGAGAACCCCGTCGCCGAAAGCATCCGCCCGGGTGCTCGCGGTAGCGGTGTTCCGCCTTGGTGCACTTTGTCGACCGTATCGGGAGTGCAGCCGTCTACTGAAGTTTGCGACAAGCATTCGATCAGAATGTCAGGAATCTTGTTGAATTACCCCACTTGATATTGAAAAGTGTTTTCGATAATGAGACTAAAATGCGGGGTTTATAATTGTTAGGCATGCGATGTCTAAGTAATTCATTTGGTCAGGCATGCGATGTCTGAGGTGGTTGCGGATTCCAACTGTTGTAGTTTTACACTTTCTTTTCTGTGACCGTAAGTGTTATATGTGATATCGCCGGTTTCGTTGCTATATGTCAACGACAATTGGGATGCGCATGTTTACTTACGTTGATGACATGTGATGTTATGTGTTGCTGGATATGTTATATTGGATCGTCGTGTTTGAATAGCCGGGGGTTTTTATGTGAGATGAGTGTTTTTCATTTTCATTCATGTAAAAACTTGTATGTAATATTCTTTTATTGGGGCACTTCCAGGTAGCGGAAGTTGTCACCGTTGATGTATATTATTTACTTTTCCGCACTAGGATAGACCCAAGGAGGAGGGCACAAGTAACCGGGTTCTGGAGTCCAAAGGGAGACCAACTCGAGGAGTCGAGTCCGGGTCTCCTAACTCTAGAATTGGTAGGGTTGCTTGCCGCTCTCGTAGGGGTCTAGGGGTGTGGGTTTGGCTATTCATCACGACCGTGGAATCCGTGTTTTATACTGGCTCGTATTGAAAACACGGACGTCCTAGTATATCCAATATTTCATATGATTCTTCTGCTGCGATATCTGTGATGTGATCATGTGATGTTCTGTGATAGATACAGTATATAGTATATATGATATATTATATAGACGTTACTTATGTTTTACACCCGCGCTAGCCCTGCCCCGCTCTGCCGTTAGTTACCTAACCTAACGGTGCATGAGGGGACATCGAGGCGAATGCGGATGGCATAAGTGTACGTCATATCTATCTGTGATGTTTAGGTACTTAAATGATTGGACTTCATTAATGAGATTAATGATATAAAATAAACCTAAGATGTTGTAGAATCGAATTTCAAAATAAAACAGGTAGCTACAGTTCTTGTTTGCATAGCGGTATATGTGATATATCCTGCACCTTATTCGATAAGGAAAGGACCGAGATCCCTTCACCGGGAGTGACTCCTTTAGCAATAACTGGCAGATGCTACACACTCGGTTTGTTTTTTGATTGCTTTTAAGAGTTTTTGCTTTGCACAGTGATATATATGATATATCCCGCACCTCATTCGACGAGGAAAGGACCGACGATCCCTTCACCGGGAGTGACTCCTTTAGCAAAACTGGAAAAGCCTCAAAAACACTCCATTTCAAAATTCATTCGATCCTACAACGATATCAAGTTCATTACGCAATAGGTTTTCAGAAAAACCTGTCGTAGCCCTCCGTCATTTCAGATAAATCCTGTTTAGTATTCGTGCTGCGTTTGTTGACCTTGTCAAGGCGCAGTGTGCGGTAGCTAACTAGTATTTATCTGCTTATGCATATGATGCAGACTGGGTTAGGGTAGTCGTGCGGCCTTGTTGACCTTGTCAAGGGTCGTGCGGGTGGGTTTGATTCAATCAAGAAATGACGGGTTGAACTTGACTTGCGGTCTATGGTTTGTTGACCTTGTCAAGGTCATAGATCGTTCGGGGCAAAATATTATCGGGAATTTCAAGTGTTGAAATTTGCAATGAGATTGCATACCTTCTATGAGATATTGGATCCCGATACCCGCTGCGAGTAAGAGTTACTCCTGGGAGAGTTTTATACATTACAATTAGCTGATCAAGTAGGTGTCTAGAAAGGTGATAACGAGGTTACGCCTCTGGGAAAACGAGGTTTACATTAATTAGGTCCGTGCGAAATCACGGGGCACCTCCCTCAAAGTACCGACACTGGCCTGGCTGAAGGATTGGCGAACTTGTAGTGTGTAATTAATCCCGGCTAGTCTTTCCTTTTAGGGTTTGAAGGAAGATTTGATAAAAAGCAGTGGGAGCCATCCTGATTAGATAAAATAATAACCAATCTATTCTTGCAAGAGCGCACGCTGAGTGTTTTCTTCTCTCTCTCTCCTGGTAGCGACCATGTCACGCCTTAATCAAGATAATAATACGGATTATTGACCGAACCCGCTTGTTATACTGAGCTGGGGAACGTTGGTCCCGCTCCAACTTATAATTGTTATAAGACAGAGCAGGAAATTGGGGAATACCAGATTTCCCGTGCCGCCCAAACGAAGAAAGTGCATATGATGCATCATCTTCGGGTGTGTTCAATACAAAGAACTGTTTCTCAGTATCCTCCACATCCTGGGTATATGATACCGGATCAGGATCCCAGATATGTAATCTGTTACATAGGGCTACAAAAAGGTAGAAAAACTGAGAACGGGTGATAAGTTTCATGAGGCAGAAAACGAGGCAAGTGTTGCAGCCAAGTCTGTCGGTAACTGTCACCCTGTATTACCGATACATTGATTCTGAACGAATGTTATTAGATACCGAACCTGATATAAAAAATCATATATGTCTCTTTATTAGTAAAGAAACGATAAAATTTTGTATTGTTGGATAATGTTTTGAACATTTCCTATATCAAAAGTTGATCGGTTCAGGCACGTTATCTAAAAGCATTAATGTTCTAAATCAAACTACAGTTCTTAGTATATGAAACACACAAGAGGAAGAGTTCAGAAATGAACGAATCCTTCTTCAGGTATTGTAGACTAGGTCATATCAATGCGACCCGACTGGCTGGAGTTACATAAAGATGCATATTTAAATTAGTTTGAAATTACATCTTTTGAAACTCGCCAGTCATGTTACAAAGATAGGATGACCATAGCTCTGTTTATTGGAAACAGAGAAAGAGTTAGTGAACTCTTGGGACCGATACATGATGATGTATGTAAGGTCTCCTGTCTACACATGCCAGGACTGATTCTTTATACTTCGTTATATTCTCTGATAATCTCTCAAGATTCAGTCATATGTTCCTGTTGAAACATGAGTCCGAACCTTTTGAGATATTCACAGAATATAAGCGAGAAGTAGAGAACCAAAATACGGGTATAAGTATTATGTCCTTTGATGTGATAAGGAGGAGAATACTTGAGCACGGAAATCCTGGACTATTCTAAAGGAGAATGAGATTCTCTCTCAGAATTACTCCTCCGCATACACCATAGCACGATGGTATATCGGGGCGGAGCAGATACACCCTATATGATAAGGTGTGCTCTATGATGAGTAATACTGAGTTACCTATTTCCTTTAGGGAGTTATGCACTTATGAAGCTTCATACCTATTGAATAGGGTTCGAATCAAATCAATTGCCTACCACTTCATATGTGATATGGAAGGGGAAGAGCCTATATCTTAAGTTAGTTAAGATTTGGGATTGTCCGGCCTATGTCTAAAAGCAAAATCCGGACAAGCTCGAGGCAAGGTCTGTTATGTAGAACTGGAAATGTTCCAGCTATACAAACTGCAGCAGATAATTTGATAGAGCCAATGGATTCAGTAGATTCCAACGAACCTCAGCCTCTCCGCCGATCTAGTAGGGTTCCTCACCCACCTGAGAGATAATTCAGTTTCTCTATGACAGTGGGAGCGAGGAATGCATCATGAGATGATGACCCAACTAGTTTCGAGCTGGCCATCAGGAGTAAGACTTTGTAAGAATGGCTGGATGCTTAGCGATCTGAGATGGAATCCATATACACCAACAAAGTATGGACTTTGGTTGCTATATCTGAAGGGTTAAATCCCCATCAGGAGCAAGTATATCTTGAGAAGATTACTTGGTGTACATGGAAGAGTTGAGACTTTCAAAGCTAGACTTATTAAAGGTTTGCATCATTGACCAGGTGTGGATCATGATGAAACCTTTTCTAAGGATCTATGCTTAAGTCCATCCAGATCCTACTTGCCATGACTACGATATCTGGTGGTTGGGTGCCATGACTCCTTTTCTAAATAACGATTTAGAAGAGAAGGTCTATAAGAACACAGCCAGAGGGCTTCGTAGACAGTGGGAGCAGCGGAAACGTGTGCAAGATGCTTTATAGGATAAAGCAGGCATCGCGGAGTTGGAACATCTATTTTGATGAAGTAGTCAAAGAAGTTGACATCATCAAAATGGTAGATGAACCTTGTATATACAAAAAAGGTAGTAGGGAGTATGGTGGTGATCCTCGTAGAGTACGTGGATGACATACTCTTGATAAGAAAGGAGTTTCCTATGCTACGCTCGATCAATCTCCGCTTAAACAATGATTCTCCACATAGGATCAAAGTGATACCAACTAAATCCTGGATTTTGGATCTATGAGATAGATCTAATTGGATGTTAGGAATCTCACTAGTAGAAGTGAGATGGTATCAATCGATCCTGGAGAGAATCACTGGAAAGGTTCCAGAGTGATAAAGACGACTGAATGTCAGTCGCAGGCATTGTCTTTACTCTCACTAAAGGGACGGTATGTTGGAAGAGTTCCAAGCTAGATAACGTGACATACTAGACGATAAAGGCTGGATACATCGCTACTTAAGATGCTACCAAAGAGGATGTTTGGGTGTATATTAGTTCATGAGATGAACTACGTTCCTACCATTGTAAGACAATGGAGTTGTGGCTTATGCCGAGGAACACCGGTCCCATCAGTGATCCAGACTTATTCTAAGGCAGTATCACTTGATCATGGAGATGGTTGATCTCCAGGGTGATCGAGGTAAGGAGAGCAGACTTAGAGGATAACGCAGCGGATCCACTCACGAAGGCCTATTCCCAGAGAGAGACTTTTATGGGATGGTTGAGTATGAGATACTTCGACCACTGCTGCAGATGGCCCTAGTGCAAGTGGGAGATTGTTAGTTATATGTATGCCCTAGAGGCCATTACTGTACATAGGATGTATATTGTAGTGGATGCTGGGACATATATAGGGAGGACTTTCTTGCTCGACATGATAGTATGCTATCTGGTTGATCTTTACCTTAACGTGTACACTGATTGTCTCTCTGTTACATGTTGGTAAAGCCCTTAGGATGTGTACTTGACTATCTGGACTATGATGCGGATCATACTAGTGGGGACATGGTAGTCCATAAGTACATCCTTCAAAGTCCCTAGTCGTGGGTGTATCGAGATGGGGCATCGATATACCAGAGTAGACTAGCGTGTAGCTTCTCGACCCATACAGATGGGCGATGGATGATCCCATATCCATCGGTGTTTGACATCAGAGATGATATGCGGGTGCTCAGTAGAGACTGGGTACACTGGACGGACTCGCCGAGAACTCCCAGATGGTATTATACCTCACGTCAGATGGCAGTTCTCTGGTGACACTGGTACAGAGTAGTCTGTTGACCCGATATCGTCATAGAGCCTTGTGTGGTTCCCACTGTGCTTTGATTTCCATCTTACCACGTCCAAGAGGGCGTGCAAAATGGTGGTTTTTGGGTACAGTCACGATTCACATGGAGGCAATGAGCGATAGGAGGGGATTCGTCTCTCCCGGTATAGGGGGTAGATGTTGCGCTGTGTTCGATTGGCTATAACAGGAAATCCCTGGCCAGGGTTGCTGAGATTTACTGGTAAGTGTTACCAGTAGTTTCTCGAATTGTTATAGACCTCATATCGACAGGACTTATCAAGCTATTGGGGTCTGAGGTTTACCACCCCTAGGCGAGATATGCGACATATCAGACGATCAGACCGGACTGTACGGTAGTGTTACTGGTTGGATTCACAGGAGTGTGAGCGGGCTTGCTCGTCGATCTTCTGATCGCTCAATACCCGGGTGGCCGTTACGTTTAGCAGACCGCTTGCGGCTTGTGGGTGTTTGATATGATCATCACCTGCTGCCGGCGTATTGACGAGTCTTTAGAGTCCTACACAGAGGTTTCCTGGCTCAAGCGAAACGAGATAGGAGCGCATATGAGATATGTGCGGGACCGAGAATAATGCGTGTATGTGATACCGTATTCTATTCTCGCGATGAATGTATCGAATGGTTGTATGCGATATAACCTAGTTATCGAATCAAGTATTGATTCGATAAGCCGATACATTGTATACTAGTCGGTTATGTGCGACATGACCGGATCATTGAATCAAGTGTTGATTTAGTGATTTAATGCATAATTATATATTTGATATATTACTTTGCATTAACTAGTATCGGTTCACTTTAGATGGATTTTCTCACTCGAGTGTGCGCATTGCATATGCGATATGATTTTGTGCACTTGTTTGTATCATGTTTGATGATACATGCCTTTTTAGTTAAGTGTATAGAATTAAACCTTGGTTAATGGAATGGTTAGGGTTTACTATTTGATTATTAATTTATTTATTTATTTGTTTATTCATTTTGGAAAAGCAAAAAGGGAAAAATGGATGCTAGTTTTGTTTTGTTCATGAATCTTCATGAAGGTTTGAATAAAGGTAACCATTTTTGTCTCATGCTTAACTTAACCATTCCATAAAACCATGATTGACTCTTTACACCTAACTATGGTTCAATTATGATAAGAAAGAATTTCTTTTCTCATTTTTATTATTCTTATAATAATAACATTCTTCATCTTCTTCATTCTTCAAGTGAAGAAAGCTATGCTCCATCAATGGTGATTGATGGAAACAAGTGAGAAATCCAAAACTAAAGTCTACCCACTTCCTATTTCTTCATCCTATACCTCTTGCCAAGTAGTAGAGTGTGTTTACTTCACAAGTTTCTTGACTTGGTGAAGTCGGAGCTTGATTTAGCGATGCCTCGACGTAGATCATCTTCGGCATGGACATCGACGACCTAGCTTGCCCATTCACCGACGAAGCCGACTCTAGAGCCCGGGATGGATTTTGGACAGCGAGGAGACATCGTTGCGGAGCTATGGAGGTGGAGCAACGGACCTACAAAGGTTGTATTTCCGTTAAACTTTTAGTTAAGTGTTAACTAGATTTCTTGTTCGCCTAAACATCTAGTCTAAGATCCGTAGCTTAGGGTTTCCGGCACCTAGAATTTTTTAATTTGGCATGTTCGATGACTTGTGAGACCTCACTAGAGTGCCTAGGAACCATACAAAAATACATATACCAAAATTCCTAAAATACCCCCATAAGCACACTGTAGCAAAGAACAACCAGAGAGGAGCCAAGACGGCCACGGAACCGCGGCAATAGCAAGCTATTGCCGCGTTTCCGCGGCGAAATGATGAGATCGTGGGACCGTCTTTCTACAGTGCACTCTAAAAACCCTGAGTCGATTTTTGATGCATGATTTATTAATTTTACAGAACATAAAAAATCGACAGCAACTTTGAAAACGGGGTTCATTTCGGGACTTTTTCTTTGATAGATCTTCTAGCTACTTTGCTAACTTGTTAGACAGAGTTTAACTAGGCTTTGATACCACTGTAACTCCATGCTATCTCTCCCGGTACTTTCGGGCATGCGGAATTTGATAAAAAACGATTTTCTTAGAGGTGGTAACATGGACTTAAAACCCGGATCTTTGTTAAACATCTAACTAACAACCTAACTACGAGTTGCTAACTACTCGGTTAGGGGGTTATACCTTTCTTATTCTCGAACTCCTTCGACTTCAAGCCTCGATGGATGTCCGGATCGCCTTCACTCCGTCGTCTCCTTGCGCCGAAGATAGATCCACCTCGAAAGCTTCTACCTTTAGCTTCTTCTTCGGTCTTTGAAGAAAGTAGTTCACTTGGTTTGCTAAACCTTGTGAACTAGAGTGAGTAGAGAAGAGTTTGTATGGGATTTTATCTATGGTTCTTGGTTCTCAACTCATGAGACAAGTGAACCATAGAGTCAAGAGAGGGAGAGCAAGAGGAGGAAGTTGAGAGCTCAAGAACAAGAGAGAGAATGAGCATGAAAGAAATGAGAGAAGGCATTTCTCATTTGGCTCTCATAATCCAAAACAATCATAACACATCATATCAATCAAGTATTATGTGATGGTTTAAGCAACCATAGCCATATCATTTCATGCACAAACGAGCAAGCAAGCAAAAGTCTTTGCCATGAAATGATAGCTATAGTTATCATGATGGTCAACTAATCAAGCCTAGTCAACCGGTCAACAAAGTCAACAAGTCAACAAAAGTCAACAAGTCAACAAAGTCAACAACTCAACAACCATGTCACCATAATACCTAATTAATATAATTGTTAATCACATATCATATTCTCATTAGGGTTGAGCAAAAAGTCAATAGTCAACTGTCAACGGTCAACAACCCTAATGAGAATCCTCCGCCTCTGTCTCTCCGTCAACTGTGCATACACCCGCATCCGCGTTCCGAGGAACACGAATACAAACTAGATAATTCCAATCCCAATACATACACTAGGATCTGGCTTAAACCAAAGCCCGCTAGTGTTTACTGTCCGGACACTGTACGTGCACAAGTGCACGGATGCGACCGAACCCTGTCGCAAAACCATGCGACCTGCCGCAAAACCATGCGACCTCTACTCTTTTGCCTTAAGGCGAATAGCTTTCTGTGTGGGACTCTAAAGACTCGACACTACGCTGGCAGTGGGTTTAACCACAGACCGCAAGCGGCACTAGCTGTGCGTAACGGTCCCCAGGTAGAAGCCGACAAGAAGACTGACGAGGTGAAACCCATCTGAACTCCTACTGAGCCTGAATGTGACATTCTCCGTACAGTCCGGTCTGTTCGTCTGATACATCGTATGGCGGGCCTAGGGGCGCGGTAAACGTCAGTCCCCTAATAGCGGTACAAGTCGTGTCGGAGTGAAGCCCAAAACACCCTGAGATAACACAGGAAGCCTACCAGTATATCTCGATTGCCCTGGCCAGGAACTACTCGTGTAATGGCTCTCCTAGACACAACGCGATGTCAACCCCCAATACCGGGAGAGACGAATCCTGTCTAACCGTCACTGCCTCCAAGTGCTTCGGGACTGCACCCAACTACCACCTGTTTGCACGACTCCTTTGAGCCGTGGTAGGGTAGTAATCAAAGTACAGTGGGAACACACTCGAGACGAAGTGACAGTGTCAAGTCAGCGGACTAAGCTGTACTCATGTCATCTGGGAACTGATAACTGACGATAGGTATAATGCCAACCGGTCAGTTCCCGACGAGACCTGTCCAGTGTACTCGTAACCCAACGAGCACCCGCATACTATCTCCAGTACGACGTACTGACGGCTGTAGGACAGACCGTCTCCCACTCTGTGATGAGAAGCGCATGCGCTAGTCTACTCCGGATTATCGATGCCCTGTCTCGATAGTCCTACGACTAAGGACCTGCATAAGGATGTGCTTATAGATTACCCAGCCCCCACTAGTGTGACTGCCATCACAACGCTGGTAATCAAGCAAAGATCCTAAGGGCTCCACTAATGTGTATAGGTGATATACTGAAATAAACACAAGTACACATTGAAGTAAAACAAACCAAGTAGCATACTACTATATTGAGCAAGATTGTTTATACAAGGTGAATATCCCAAGCTTCCATTAAGTAATATTCAAACTAGTATGATACAGTAATGGCCTCTAGGGCATATACACTAACAATCTCCCACTTACACTAAGGCCATGTACTGGCGTATCGAAGACCTATCATCTCGATCAGCCGCTCGAACTGAGTCTGGGGAAAGGCCTTGGTGAATGGATCTGCAGTGTTATCTTCTGAAGCGACTCTCCGAACCTCGATCTCCCGGCGATCCACGATCTCCCTGATCAGGTGATACCGCCTCAAGATGTGTCTGGATCTCTGATGGGACCTGGGTTTCTTCGCTAAAGCTATAGCCCCGTTGTTGTCGCAATACAGAGGTATTGGATCAACAATGGACGGAACCACCTGAACTTCTTTCAAGAACTTCCTCATCCAGACAGCTTCTTTTGCGGCATCAGATGCAGCGATGTATTCCGCTTCCATCGTCGAGTCTGCAACGGTTTCCTGTTTGGAACTCTTCCAACACACCGCCCCTCTATTGAGGGTAAAGACAAAACCCGGCATGGACTTGGAATCATCCTTGTCACTCTGGAAGCTGGAGTCAGCAAAGGCCTCGATCTGGAGGTCTTTTCCGCCATACACCAAGAACATCTCCTTAGTCCTTCTCAGGTACTTGAGAATGTTCTTTACCGCTATCCAGTGTTTCTCCCCTGGGTCTGACTGATACCGGCTTACCACACTGAGTGCATAAGCTACATCCGGTCTGGTACACAAGATCGCATACATTATAGAGCCTACCGCAGAAGCGTAGGGTATAATAGACATGCGATCCCTCTCCAAATCAGTTTTGGGAGACATCTCTTTAGAGAGGGTGATCCCGTGACAAGCCGGCAGGTTACCGCGCTTGGAATCTTCCATACTGAACCTTTTCAGTATGGTGTCGATGTACCTGGACTGTGAAAGTCCTAATATCCTCTTGGATCTGTCACGGTAGATCCGGATACCCAGAATGTACGAGGCATCACCCAGGTCTTTCATGGAGAACCTGTGTGACAAGAACCCCTTGACAGATTGTAGCATAGGAATGTCATTTCCTATTAATAGAATGTCATCCACGTATAAAACGAGGAATACTACAGTTCTCGCTACAAATCTACTATAGATGCATGGTTCATATGGATTTTTGATAAAGCCAAATTCCTTGACCGTCTCTTCAAAACAGATGTTCGAACTCCGCGATACCTGCTTTAGTCCGTAAATGGACTTAAGCAACTTGCACACCTTTCCGCTGCTCCCACTCTGAATGAAACCCTCTGGCTGGTCCATATAGACACACTCCTCTAAATTTCCATTTAGAAAAGCTGTCTTTACGTCCATCTGCCAAATCTCATAATCGTGGAAGGCAGCAATGGCAAGAAGGATCCGAATGGATTTCAGCATAGCTACTGGAGAAAAGGTCTCGTCATAGTCCAAACCAGGTCTTTGACGAAAACCCTTTGCAACCAGTCTAGCTTTATAGGTCTCAACCTGTCCATCTACACCAATCTTCCTTTTGAAGATCCACTTGCATCCCACGGGTTTTACCCCGTCTGGAGCAACGTCCAACGTCCATACTTTATTGGTGTACATGGACTCCATTTCGGTCCGCATTGCATCCAGCCATTTTACCGAGTCGACGCTCTGAACGGCTTGCTGGAAGCTAGTAGGCTCATCATAATCTATGATGCAATCCTCTCTATCCCCGTCTATGAGAAAACCGTAGTATTTCTCGGGCGGATGAGACTGCCTACTACTTCTGCGGAGCGGCGTAGGAATGTCCTGTTCTTTTGAACCCTCTGGTTCCACTAAGCTTTCAGTAATAGTCTGTGGTTCTGGAATTTCTTCCAGTTCTATTGCGCTCCCACTTATTTCCTTTTCTAAGAACTGGTGTTCTAGAAAGTGGGCATGACGAGAAACAAGGACTTTTTGTTCCTCTTCGCAGTAGAAGAAATACCCCTTGGAATTCTTTGGATATCCCACAAACTTGCACTGTACTGAGCGTGCCTCGAGCTTGTCCGCATGCTGCTTTTTAACAAAAGCCGGACTTCCCCATGTCTTAATGTGCTTAAGATAGGGTCTCTTCCCACACCACATCTCATATGGTGTAGTAGGCACAGTCTTAGTAGGAACTCGGTTCAAAAGGTATGCAGCTGATTCTAGCGCATATCCCCAGAATGATCGCGGTAACTCAGCGTTACTCATCATGGACCGTACCATATCCAATAGGGTTCGGTTCCGTCTCTCCGATACACCGTTATGTTGCGGAGTGTATGGAGGAGTAAGCTGAGAGAGAATTCCGTTCACTTTTAAATAGTCCAGGAACTCGGCACTCAAGTATTCTCCACCTCGATCCGATCTTAGAATCATAATACTTTTGCCGGTTTGTTTTTCTACTTCATTCTTATATTCCTGGAACTTTCCAAAGGCTTCGGACTTATGTTTCATTAAGAAGACATAACAGTACCTTGAAAAGTCATCCGTAAAAGTAATGAAGTAAGAATAACCGCTTCGCGCATGTGTAGGCAATGGACAGCACACGTCGCTGTGTACGAGTCCCAAGAGCTCGCTCGCTCTTACTCCGTGTCCAGTGAACGGAGTCTTTGTCATCTTTCCTTTGAGACAGGATTGACAAGTGGCATACGATTGATATTCGAACGGATTCAAATATCCTTCTGTATGTAACTTCGTCAACCTTCTCTCATTGATGTGACCCAGTCTCCAATGCCATAAGAAAGTCTGATTTATTTCCGGAGACTTTCTTTTGTGTGTATTCTGGACATTGAAAATCTGTGGTTGGTTTAATACGTATATACCATTGCTCAATGTACCTGACCCAATCAGAACTTGATTAAGGTGAATGTTTACAATATTACTTACAAACGCAAATTCATTACCTTCTTTAGAAACTAAAGATACAGAAATGATATTACAAGTTGCGTTGGGTACAAAAAAGCAATTACGCAAAACCAAAATATGTCCATCTGACATTCCCAGGTGATAGTCCCCCACGGCCTTAGCATCCATGCTAGCTCCGTTTGCAACTCTGAGGGTCATGTCACCTGCTTTCAAAACCCTACGGTTTCTCAACGCCTGCAAAGAATTACAGATATGAGATCCTGATCCGGTATCCAATACCCAGGAAGTAGAGTTTATTGAAAGACAGTTTTCAATAACATACACACCTGAAGCTGAAGCCGCAACCTACTTCAGTTCCTGTGTCCTGGCTTTCCAAGCCCTGCAATCATTCTTCCAGTGACCTTTCTTATGACAATAGAAGCATTCTTCTTTATCCACAAGCTGCCCCGCTTTCTTTGTTGCTTTTGCCTTTCCCTTCGTATCCACTTTACTAACACCGCCCCTTGGTTTGGCGAAGGCTTTCTTCTTCTTTCCCTTGGCTTTCGCCTTGGACCTAGAAAAGGAAGATCCTCCTACAAACAAAGTGGATGTTTCCCTACCTTTCTGTAGGGTGCCCTCTGCACTCCTCAGCATGTTGAGGAGTTCTGAAAGTTCAACTTCTTTTTCTTGTAAGTTGAAGTTCAGTATAACTGGGCGTAAGTGGAAGGAAGGGACTGGAGAATCAAGTCCGTATAGAGCTCATTCTCCAACGTGGTTCCAAGTTCCGCGATCTCCTCAATGAAGCCAATCATCTTAAGCACGTGTTCCGCTACCGATGATCCGATGGCCAACCTTGCCGAAAATAACTTTTTCGACACTTCGTATCTTGCGATACGAGATTGCTCTCCATACAGTTCTTTTGTATGGAGAAATATGGATTCAAGGTCCATATTCTCGTGCCTCCTCTGATGTTCGTTGTCCATCGAGGCAAGTACGAGGCACTTGGCCTTCGCGCTATAAATCTCCCAGGTCTTACGGATTTCCTTATCCGCGACGCTGGAAGTGGGACTTGGGACAGGGGGAGCTTTGGTGGTAAAAAGATACCCCAGCTTGTCGTAAGTGATTGCCATTTTGACATTCCTGAGCCAATCTTTGTAGTTTGGCCCTGTCAGTATGTTTTTATCTAGAAGTAACTTAAGTCCAGTCATTTAGATTGGTCGCTGCAATAAGGAGAGAGAAGAAGAAACACTTAGCATGATGCTCTTGCATGTTTAGAGTGGTTTTTAGTTTGTCTAAACAGGATGGCTCCCACTGTTTCTCGAATCCCTACTCAAACCAAAAAGGAAGAATTAGTTAGGATCAATCTCACCGTACAATACTTGCTTAACCGTTCGGCCAGGCTGGTGTCGGTACTTCGAGGGAGGTTTTCCAACGCTTTCGCGAAGTTCCTTAATTTAAGAACCTCTTTTCCCTGGGGGCGTAGCCCCGCTAACACCTTTCTAGACACCTACTAGGTTTATAGCATTGATCGTTAAGTGAGAAATTTCCCGAGGAGTAGCATATACTCACAGTAGGATCGGGATCCAAATATCATCGCGTGACGAAACTGAAGGAATCCTACCAGAATCATCATGCTCCAAATGGTATGCAATACTAGCAAGTTTCATTTCTTTTGAAACTCCCGATGTGGATTTTTGCCCCATGCTCTTATGGCCTTGACTTTGGCCAAAATATCATAAGTCACATGTCAAGTTCTGCCCGTCATTGTCCAGGTTAATTTGGATCCACCCGTACCCACCCTTGACTTTAGCCAAAATGGCAGTACGACTGTCCCAAACCAACGCATCTATCTATGCTACATATGAATACCCAATAGCTACCAATCACTATGCCTTGACTTTGGCCAACATACATAGCTTGAATACTATTGACCATTTATGCGAAACGACGGAGGGCTACGAATGGTTTTGGCGAAACCGTGAACGTAGTGAACTTGATTTAGTCGATGGAACGAGATAGCTTTTAAATGGAGTGGCTCAAACTCCGCATTTTAAAAGTTTGTTTTGAAAAGAACCGAGTGATTTTTCGAAAGTGTTCCAACGACTTTTACATGGTTTATTTTCTTGCATTAGTTCTTTTAATGCGTGATATTCTTGCATTAGTTCTTTTAATGCGTCCCATCATTTAATCCAACCATTGCAGAAAACAACCAAAATATGACGTACGCTTATGCCATTCGCATTCGCCACGGGGCCCCGTCATTACCCGTTAGGTTACTTAACTAACGACAGAGCGGGGGCTGGGCTAGCGCGGCTGTAAAACATAAGCAACGCCTAAATAATATCATATATAGATATATGCAATGATAGACATTTCAGATCACAGATGAACACATTGGATATACTAGGAACCTGCAATTCGTACGAGCCTGTAACGAAAAGCAGATTACACGGTTGCGGTGAATAGCCAAACCCCACCCAAGACCCCTACGGGTGCGGCAAACTACCCGCCAAGTACCCGAAGCGAAGCAACCTCCCTCATCCACGTGAGTAGGCCACTCGGCACTTCGGCATATCCGGTAGTTTGTGCACCCCCTCCATGGGTCTATCCTAGGAGCAAAAACAGTAAAAAGAAATTATACAATGACGGCTACAACCCCGACCCGGTTGTGCGGCCATACAAATAATTATTACATCAATTTACAAATTTACATGAATTGAAAGAAAAGAAAACTCTCGTCTCACAACCCCCGGCTATTCACCCGCGACAATCCAATGAATTCATATACACATTCCAGCAACATTACAGATCACATATTTGTATAACCCCCACTAATCGACGTATAGCGATTAGTAGATGTTCAATACAAATATCACATTACAGAAAAACCCGTCAGCTTAAGTCTTTTAGAAGTTCGATCAAAAATACGGATTTCAGGACCCCAAAAATAAAATTTTCGTTCTAGAAAATCTGGGCTGAAAATACATATACTAAAATTCCTAAAATACCCCCATAAGCACACTGTAGCAAAGAACAACCAGAGAGGAGCCAAGACGGCCGCGGAACCGCGGCAATAGCAAGCTATTGCCGCGTTTCCGCGGCGAAATGATGAGATCGTGGGACCGTCTTTCTACAGTGCACTCTAAAAACCCTGAGTCGATTTTTGATGCATGATTTATTAATTTTACAGAACATAAAAAATCGACAGCAACTTTGAAAACGGGGTTCATTTCGGGACTTTTTCTTTGATCGATCTTCTAGCTACTTTGCTAACATGTTAGACAGAGTTTAACTAGTCTTTGATACCACTGTAAGTCCATGCTACCTCTCCCGGTACTTTCGGGCATGCGGAATTTGATAAAAAACGAATTTCTTAGAGGTGGTAACATGGACTTAAAACCCGGATCTTTGTTAAACATCTAACTAACAACCTAACTACGAGTTGCTAACTACTCGATTAGGGGGTTATACCTTTCTTATTCTCGAACTCCTTCGTCTTCAAGCCTCGATGGATGTCCGGATCGCCTTCACTCCGTCGTCTCCTTGCGCCGAAGATAGATCCACCAAGAAAGCTTCTACCTTTGGCTTCTTCTTCGGTCTTTGAAGAAAGTAGTTCACTTGGTTTGCTAAACCTTGTGAACTAGAGTGAGTAGAGAAGAGTTTGTATGGGATTTTATCTATGGTTCTTGGTTCTCAACTCATGAGACAAGTGAACCATAGAGTCAAGAGAGGGAGAGCAAGAGGAGGAAGATGAGAGCTTAAGAACAAGAGAGAGAATGAGCATGAAAGAAATGAGAGAAGACTTTTCTCATTTGGCTCTCATAATCCAAAACAATCATAACACATCATATCAATCAAGTATTATGTGATGGTTTAAGCAACCATAGCCATATCATTTCATGCACAAAAGAGCAAGAAAGCAAAAGTCTTTGCCATGAAATGATAGCTATAGTTATCATGATGGTCAACTAGTCAAGCCTAGTCAACCGGTCAACAAAGTCAATAAGTCAACAAAAGTCAACAAGTCAACAAAGTCAACAACTCAACAACCATGTCACCATAATACCTAATTAATATAATTGTTAATCACATATCATATTCTCATTAAGGTTGAGCAAAAAGTCAATAGTCAACTGTCAACGGTCAACAACCCTAATGAGAATCCTCCGCCTCTGTCTCTCCGTCAACTGTGCATACACACCCGCATCCGCGTTCCGAGGAACATGAATACAAACTGGATAAATCCAATCCCAATACATACACTAGGATCTGGCTTAAACCAAAGCCCGCTAGTGTTTACTGTAAGGACACTGTACGTGCACAAGTGCACGGATGCGACCGAACCCTGTCGCAAAACCATGCGACCTCTACTCTTTTGCCTAAAGGCGAATAGCTTTCTGTGTGGGACTCTAAAGACTCGACACTACGCTGGCAGTGGGTTTAACCACAGACCGCAAGCGGAACTAGCTGTGCGTAACGGTCCCCACGTAGAAGCCGACAAGAAGACTGACGAGGTGAAACCCATCTGAACTCCTACTGAGCCTGAATGTGACATTCTCTGTACAGTCCGGTCTGTTCGTCTGATACATCGCATGGCGGGCCTAGGGGGGCGGTAAACGTTAGTCCCCTAATAGCGGTACAAGTCGTGTCGGAGTGAAGCTCGAAACACCCTGAGATAACACTGGAAGCCTACCAGTATATCTCGATTGCCCTGGCCAGGGACTACTTGTGTAATGGATCTCCTAGACACAGCGCGATGTCAACCCCCAATACCGGGAGAGACGAATCCTTTCTAACCGTCACTGCCTCCAAGTGCTTCGGAACTGCACCCAACTACCACCTGTTTGCACGACTCCTTTGAGCCGTGGTAGGGTAGTAATCAAAGTACAGTGGGAACACACTCAAGACGAAGTGACAGTGTCAAGTCAGCGGACTAAGCTGTACTCATGTCACCTGGGAACTGATAACTGACGATAGGTATAATGCCAACCGGTCAGTTCCCGACGAGTCCTGTCCAGTGTACTCGTAACCCAACGAGCACCCGCATACTATCTCTAGTACGACGTACTGACGGCTGTGGGACAGACTGTCTCCCACTCTGGGATGAGAAGCGCATGCCCTAGTCTACTCCGGAGTATCGATGCCCTGTCTCGATAGTCCTGCGACTAGGGACCTGCATAAGGATGTGCTTATAGATTACCCAGCCCCCACTAGTGTCACTGCCATCACAACGCTGGTAATCAAGCAAAGATCCTAAGGGCTCCACTAATGAGTATAGGTGATATACTGAAATAAACACAAGTACACATTGAAGTAGAAACAAACCAAGTAGCATACTACTATATTGAGCAAGATTGTTTATACAAGGTGAATATCCCAAGCTTCTATTAAGTAATATACAAACTAGTATGATACAGTAATAGCCTCTAGGGCATATACACTAACACATACTCCCACTACTGTTTTCTGAAAAAATCCATTTTACTAAAACTGTGGCGAGTCAAGAACAATATAACTATTGATCTTCCAGATGGTAGAAATTTCAACCCTCGTCAAAGCCAGGGTCAACCCACAAACTGCCATCCCAGAAACGTGCCTTGAGTTATCCAGTGTCTAGTTTCAAGTATAAGTTGGACCACTCCTCATACCTTAACATCGTTAAGATATGAACCATTCTATATACCATATAGAAATAGAGGCACTAATTTAATTGGAACCAGATTCAAATCATGCAGCTGTCTCCAGTGCACATCAACTTAATGGAAAGTGGCTACTCAGCATTACTCAACTTAGGAATCTATCCAATTATGAGTAACCTGAAAGAGAAACAAGTTTCTCAAAACCATTACTATCATCTGAATACTATCACAAGAATCTACATCTTTGATCTCTTTGAAGAATCCCGATACTTGTGATACCTGGTTCTCTACTTTATTCTTATACCCACAACTTCTCAAAACATAGACATTGTATTTCTACGAAACACTTGTCTAATAACTAGAGAAGTCACAAGTAAACAGAACATAGTACGAGGACCTACCCCTCTGTCCTGACGGACACTGGACAACATACAATACACTGTATAAGTCCGCTGAGTTCAATAACTCAAAACCTGTACATCGTAGGTTGAAAACTGTACTTATGGTTAAGAACTACTCCACTGTTCAATGCTCCTTACCCAATCGTCAACTGATATAGGTAAATGTCATCGACATAATATCAAAAAGTTATATCTCACTTTATAAAAATAAACGTACAGATATATCATTTTGAAATTGGTGCACAACAACGGATACTTAAAACCAAATACATGCCGTCCGGCAAAAAGCCATGCGATCTCCTCAAATATCACCAATTATAACAAATTCCGATATAATGAGGATGATCACCTTATTCCCAATAACATCCTCCCACTCATCATCTGTAAAACCATACAGATGTGAGAATCATACCTGGTAAATACAAACCCTAGAGTAAGTATCTAATCGGGAAATCAGTTTTCCATTAACAATGCACTGAAACATGAAAATGTTTCGTAGGGGTATCCTGGTATTCCTAGTAATGCCTCTTCCTTAATTCAATTCATGATTTTAACCGTATATTTCTTTGCCTTCTCTCCAAATCCCTTTATTTGTCTTTAGTCGTTACCTTCTGTACACCATCATTAGGCTAAATGGTTTTCTTCCTTCTCTACCGTTCGGCACCAGCCTATGGTTTGGAAGAAGACTATCCAGTAAGCATAATAGGTGTACTCTCATAATCCTAAGAGTACTCGCAACTTGAGAGAAGGTGATGATAAAAGACAACTGAATAATACCTTATTCCATTTCTCCCAAACTGGGGAAAAAGCAAAGGTGAAATAGGAGTGGTGATGAAGTAGGCGGTTTGGTTGTGAATGATAACAGTCACAATTTACTTTGCCCTCTTTCTAATCCCTTCATTTTGTCTTTATATATTACCTTCTGTACACCCTACTTAGGCTAATTGGTTTTCTTCATTCCCTTCCTTTCGGCACCAGCCTATGGTTTGGAATAAGACTATCCAATAAGAGTAATAGGTGTACTCTCCTAAACTAAGGAGCCCTCGCAACCTGAGAGAAGGTGATAACAAAAGACAACTGAATAAACTAATTCAATTTCTCCTGAACCTGGATCCATCCTCGAAAAGTCCCTTCGAGTTCTTATATAACTATACAATGGAGATATCCAATAGAAGTGGATATCCTTAGTAATACGGGGTGTTCTGAGAAATGCAAAGGGTAAAAGAAGGAGCGACAATGATTTATGCAACTAAGACAATCTAAAGGCCAGTATTTCAAGAAGGTTCAGTCAACTTTAGTCACTGAGTCATAGTTTAGGGTCGGTCAAAGGTCGTTGCCAAAGAGAGAGAAAAGAAACACTCTGCGTGCACTCTAACCTAGATCAGAATGGTTATCAATTTATCTAATCAGGAAACCTCCCACTGTTATCTCAAATTCCCCTCCAAACTTGAAAGAAGAATTAGTCGGGATCACCCGAGGAGTAAACCAACTCATCAGTGAGAATCGGTATCCAACTATAATCGTATGATAACTTGATGGAAGCCACTCAAGTTATCACACTCCAGAAGGTATGCGCATACCTGGCAATTTTTCTGTATGTTTGAAACTCCCGATGTGATTTTTTCCCCATGCTCTTATGATGGTGACTTTGGCCAACCCATCATAAGTCACATGCCAAGTTCTACCCGTCATCATCCAGGTTAATTTGAACCCACCCGTACATACCCTTGACTTTGCCAACAAGGTAATACGACTGTCCCAAATCAACGCATCTATCTACACAACAGATGAACACCCAGCAGCTACCAAGCACTATGCCTTGACTTTGGCCAAACAAACATAGCTTGAATACTACTGACCATCCATAAGAAATGATGGAGGGCTACGGCTGGTTTTTGGCGAAAAACCTTTAACGTAATGAACTTGATCTCGTTGAAGGAACTTGATAGCTTTTTATAAAAATATAGTGACGAAAACCTTTTGCTAAAGAGGTCACTCCCGGTGAAGGGATCTCGGCTCTTTCCCCGTGGAATGAGGTGCAGGATATTCTCACTGAATACCGCGATGCAAAGCAACTTGTAATCGACTATATTGAAGTTACTACCCTGACGTAAACTTCTGCCCAAGGGGTCACTCCCGGTGAAGGGATATCGACCCTTGCCTCGTCGAATGAGGTGCGGGATATTCTAACTAAATATCACTATGCAAAACAAAAAGGAAACATCTTTGTAATAACACCATTTAAAATTTGTTCCAACAACATTAAATATAGGTTTGTTTTATCCTTGCATTGATAAGAATCAATGCAGTCCCATCAATCAATCAAACCAGAAAAGAACGAAAATAAAATGTACGTATATGCCATTCCCATTTGTCACTGGGTCCCGTCATCACCCGTTAGGTTACTTAACTAACGACAGAGCGGGGGCTGGACTAGCGCGGTTGTAAAACATATACAACATCTAATAGTATATATACCAATATACAATAATCGCTCCAGGCATGATAATATGCAACATTACAGAAAAGTAATAAGCATCACAGAACAATACAGATAAACTGGGATCCCCGGGTTTCACAGAACCGCTGCCGAAACCTGACGTTCCCCTGGTCGTGTAGATAGCCTGTGAAATGAAACCAAGACCGCTACGGGTGCGGCAAGTTACCCGCCAAAACCTGAAGCGAGGTAGTCCCCACAGTATAGTGAATGCAACACCCGACACTTCACGGAATTCGGTAAATTGAGCACCCTTCCTTGGGTCAACCTGTACCCCTACGAGTACGGCGAATAGTCTGCCAATTCTAGAGTGAGCTCCCTTTGCCTCTCAAAGCCATGAGATACGGACACGTTGTCCTCCAGAACCCGGCTATCCGTGCACTCCTTAGCGGGATAAACCTAGTGCAGAAATAAAAATATGTACAACGGGTATATCGACCTCAACCCGGTCGTGCCCCAAAAGAATATTATACAACAGGCAGTGACGGCAGTCCACATGTTGGACGCTCGCTCCGCAATATCAAATGTACAAATAAATCCAAACTTCACTATCATTGCACCCTGCTATCCACCACGACAAATCCGCAATATCACAGCACAACACAGAACATCAACGCGAATGTCACGTTCGCAAACCCGTCTAAAAGAACTATAGAAATTAGACGTAGTTTACCGATCAAATGACATTCCCGGTCGGAGATATAAAGTAAGTACTGCATACTAACAAATTTAAAATTTCGATCGATAAAATTTCCTAAAGTGGGCCCCACGTACATCTGCTGTACAGTTAAAAAATCTGGGTCCAAAAGAACTATTCCAAAACCCACAATTTCCACAAATAAGCTCTCTGGAAAAAATTGGTGCACTGTTCCCACTAAAGCGCCGCGGTTCCGCGGTCAAACCCTAGGTTTGACCGCGGATCCGCGGTGGTATTGTGGGATCACGTGTCCAAATTTTTCGAGTATGCTCAGAAAACCCTGCACGCTTTTCTGTGATATGCAAAATTATTTTTAGGCCCTTTGAAAAATCGACAGAAACTCAGAACTTGGAATTTGCGGTTTTCGAAAATCCGTTCGATCGATATTTTAAACGCGTTAGCACAAGTTAGTATAGCTTAATGGTTAGGCTCTGATACCACTGTAAGTCCACGGTAGCGCCCCGGCCGTCTAACAGACGCCAAAATGCGGAACAAAAACTTTTACAACTGGCGCTATGGCGTACTATAACCCGGATCTGCCATTAAAGCTAAACTAACAAACTACAAAGTGAGTAGAAGAGTTATACCGAATGATCCGAGTCCTTCGGTCTTCAACCATCATCCCACGCTTTATTGCGGCTGCTCCGATCTCCTGAATCTCCAATCTTCTCGTCCAGGTGGCACCACATCGACGGATCTTTAAATAGGCTCCCGCCTCTAAACCGAGGCAAGTCGATCGTCAAGTTTGCTAGAAGAGACGACCAAGATGATGCAGAGAATTAGTAGAACACTTTGTCTCGTTACGTCCAAGGCTATGGACGAACGGTTAATGAAGTTGCTTTTTTGGATCAGATTGAAATGAGATATGAAACTATATATGAACTAGATCTCTCTCTTCTCATTTTAACCACCCTTTCTTTTTCCCAAAATTAATCATCATGTCAAGGGGAGGGGCCGGCCATACATGTAGAGGGAGGGAGGTGAGGGTAGGAGCAAAGAGGTGACCACAAGAATTAATGAGAAGATGATTCACCATGACACTTAGTATGAACACATATAATGCAAGTGATGAATCATTAACCCAAGTCATCAACACATTAACGCTCCATTAATGCACTAAGCCACCTCACCATCCTAGTCACCATCCTAGTCACCATCTAGAATCTTCCACACTCATCTCAAGAAAAGATAAATCCGTATTTAACCGAATGTTAAATACGGCTTGATAGAAAACTGGAAACTGGCAACTTCCAAAAGTGATCCTGAAATGAATTTCAGGATAACCCCGTAATGGTATAAACATACCCGCATTTGTATTACGACCGAATACAAATGCAACTGAGACAAAGATATTATATCTACACAGCATAATACTCGGATCCGGCTTAAACCAAAGCCAACCAGTATTATCTTTCCAAAAAACGACACGTGTGAAAACGCACGTGCTTTTTCCGAACCCTGCCATAAAACCATACGGCCTCTACAACGTTTCGACCGAACTTGGGAAAGTGTCTGTGGGGGACTCTAATGACTCATCAACACAATGGCACTGGGTATAACCACTAGCACGTCAGAGGTACAAGCTGTACGTAACGGGTTGCCTATGTATTGATTGGAAGGGAAGCTGACGAGCGAACTCATCCATAAACCCTACTGAGCCTAACAGTGACAATATACATACAGTCCGGTCCGTTCGTCTATGAGTATCGCATATCTGCCTAGGGGCCGGTAACGTCAGACCCCCAATAGTAGTATAAGTCGTGTCAGAGAGTGGCCCAGAACACCCTGAGATACTATTGGAGTACCTACCAGTAAATCTCCTGCCTCGGCCGAGGGCTTTGTGTAATGGCTCTCCTAGACACAGCGCGATCTCACCCCCAATACCGGGAGAGACGAATCCCCTGCCGATCCGCTCACTTGCCTCCATGTGGCTCGGGACTGTACCCAAAAAGGACCTGTTTGCACGACTCCTTTGAGCCGTGGTAGGGTAGAAATCAAAGCACGGTGGGAACTCACACGAGACAAATGACGACCTCAGGTCGATGAACTAACCTGTACACATGTCACCAGGGAACTGCTATCTGACGATATGTATAATACCAATTAGCAGGTTCCCGGCGAGTCCTGTTCGGTGTACTCATAACCCAATGAGCACCTGTATACATCTTAGGTGATCAAACTGACACCAGTGGCTTGTGAGACCGGCCACCGCCCCTTGTCGGGGTCTCGACAGTATAAACTAGTCTACTCTGGAGTATCGATGCCCTGTATCGAAACTCCCAAGGCTAGGGACACTTTAAGGATGTGCTTACAGACCCCAGCTCCCACGTATATGATCGCCATCATACTGCTGGTAGTCAAGCAAGAATCCTTTAGGCTCTATCATCATTCAATAGTGAACTAAAGCATGTATACGATGATAAAGACAAACCATATAGCATACTATCATCTCGAGCAAGACTGTCATATCGGTATAGGTCCTGCCTCAATCATTGCAATCACGTACCCGCGATCCAATAATTGACTTTGAGGGCACTATCTCCAACACGCTCTACGCTGCGCGACACGTGTCAAGCGCAGGTGCCAACTGTACCAGCACTAAAACAGAGTTAAAATTCCAGAAAGATCATTCTAATCTTGTTAAAACAAGAAGATTATCTTCTGTAAAACAGAAACCCTTGGATCAAAAGATCCAACGGTGGGGAAAAATCCCTAAATCACTCAGAGAAAGATCTCTTTAACTGATTTAACAAATCAATTGGCACTATATAAAAGCCCCTAGACTCCAAGTCTAAAACAGATTGACACACAGAGAGAGAGAGATACAGAACTCCCATAAAAAAACTTTGAGAAGAACTCGAAGAGAAAAAGGTAAACCTTTGGAAAAAAGAAGAAGTTCTTCTAAAAAGATCAAAGATCTATGAACAAGATCAAGATCTTGAATAAAAAATAAAATAATAGAACAGTAGTAATTTACTTCTTTATTAGATCTTTTGTTCTATATAAAGGAATTGCCTTTTGATGAACCACTGGTTTTGAAAACAAGAAAAACTTTTTTTCTTTGATCTAAATTTGATCAAAATATTAAACAGTGCCTTGCACTTTTGAAATTTGCACTGTTGCGCTCCTTGGATTGACGCAAGCCACTAGGGAGGGCCACGTGTCAATCACAGAAAAGTTGCGCCTTGCGCTTCTAAAAACAGTGCACTGCTCTCTTACATTGGCGCAAGTCATCAGAGCGCGCCACGTGTCAGCGGCGCGCTAGCGCAGCGCACTGCGCTAACAGACTTGCGCTCACCAGAGCGTGACACGTGTCACCCCCTCATGAGTTTGCGCCTTGCGCTCCTCAATTGGTGCAAAGCGCCTGACAAGCTACGTGGGGCACTGTCAGAACATTAAATGCAATGCATTATTAAAAGGGCAAAGCCCAATAAAAAGGTCTATCATACCAAAATAAAAAAATGCTATGCATTATTAAAGGGCAGAGCCCAACTAAAGGTTTAATAGGCCCAAACAAAAAAATGCAATGCATTAGTAAAAGGGCAGAGCCCAAACAAAGGCCTAACAGGCCAAATGCAAATAAAATGTTGAACATTTTTTACTGGACTTAACCCAATATTGGCCATAAGTCCTCAAATTAAACTGAACTAAGCACAACTGCTCTCTCAAATCAATTTACACTCGGTTCAAGGGTACATCTCTGAACTCCTATGATATTTGTCGTCGGAATCCTTCAACGTCGTCAGAGAGGTGACGGTTCCCGACAACCACACATTGATACAGACTGTGGGGTCCTTAAACTCATGGACTAATGCGTCCTTAAACCAATGTTCGTCTCCAAAATGGGAATGTTGGAGCACCATGTCCTTAAACGGGTGATACGGACTGTGGGGTCCTTAAACTCATGGACTAATTCGTCCTTAAACCAATGTACGTCCCTAAAATGAGAATGTTGGACTACCATGTCCCTAAACTAGTGATACGGACTGTGGGGTCCTTAAACTCATGGACTAATGCGTCCTTAAAACAATGTTCTGTTAGTTATGTATATGCCCTAGAGGCCATTGTTGTACATATGATGTATATTATGATGGATGCTTGGATATATACAGAGAGGACTTTCTTGCTCGTCATGATAGTATGCTATTTGGTTTCACTTTATCTTAACATGTTGACTTGTATTGGTTTACTGTCTTTCTCTCACATGTTGATAAAGCCCTTATGTAACGTTTTGAAAATCGTTTCGGTGAAATTTCAAAAAAAAAACGGTAAAATAAGGGGGTTTTCTGTAAAAAGTCAAAATACAAATATCTTATTATAAAAATTAAATATACATATTCTAGCTATGTAATTGCTAGTATTTGGTGTTTATTGAGCCACTGGTGAAATTTCAAATTTTCTGAAAAAAATATTATTTTAATATTATTTTAAGCCGTCACTAATACATTTAATTAGGGAAAATTACAAATTGGAATGAGTTGAAACAAATTTTGTGCATCATAAAACTTTAAATAAAATTTTATCATGTGGTTTTTGAAACGAAATCGTTTGCCAAAACGGTTTAGAAAATATCGAAAAAAAAGGCTTTTTTTTAGTATAAATGGATGTTGGGGGTATTGTATTTGTCATTTTCCTTCACCCCACACTCACAGACCCCTACTTTCCATCATTGGTCGAACCCATGGCAGCCCCACACCCACACATCTCACACTTCTAGTTTAGTTTGAAATGAAACAAGATGTAAGGAAAAAGAAAATGAAAGAATGCATATATTAGGTATGGGCTTGTTTGACTTGGTCAATTCTTGACTTCTTAACCTCACCAATTTCTCTCTCCCCTCACCCCCCTCATCAGGCCGAGCCCCCCCTTCTCCCAACAGCAGCAGCACCCCAAATCCCACTCAATTTTGCATCAAAAGAATCCACAAAGCCACTTCAAAATCCATACAAATTCAATTCTAAATCCAAATCTAACTCCCACCCATTATTCTTTATCTCATCAAGCATGGATCTAGGAGCTTGGAGGCCATTTTGGGAGGCTAGATTTCAAGCATGGTCTCTTGATTTTGTGAGGTATAAATCCCAAGCCAAATTTAAATTGTTGGATAGTTTCTTTGATCAAAGTCAATAAGTTTAAATGTGATTCTAATTAGGATTTAGTTTGTAATGGAAAGAGTTTGAGATCAAGTTAGGTTGTGATCATGTGTTCATGGTTGTGTGATGTTTTTTTTTTAGCATCTTAAGCCATGCAACTTAAATTTGTTACTTATTGCCAATTGTAACATGTAAAATGTCCAAATGAAAATATTTTGGAAACTAGGTTTTAGGATAGATGTAATTAGATGAAATAAAAATTTGGTTATGGTTAGTGTGGCTTAGTTAAGATATTTTATGAGCATTTTGACCACTAGATTTGTTAAAATATCGTGTTTTGAAGTAAAACAGGTATTTGTCGCTTACTAGGTTCTTGGGTTAAATCGATTTTATTTTAGTTTGGGGTTTTTGTGAATTTTAGCCTATTTTATATTATAATTAGTGTTTGTGAATGGGCAAATGAGTGTGCTTGGGGTTTTTCTCGATAGTTTGGCGTTTGTACGCCGAGGTCGAGGGTTTTTGGGTTGATTTGTAAAAGCAACCATAGGTTTTGACCTATGTGGGATTCGTGAGTCGTTTTGGTCATGAGTCGGATTTTAATGCGATACGGTGCGTTATGATATGTAGGTACCCCATGTGGACTTCGAGACGACAAGCAAGCGAGTGCGACATCGGCACCGGCGAGCGAGGACCAGGTGAGTAGATTTATATCTACAGGGAGAAGTCGGGTGGATGGCATATAGCACCCCCGCAGTCCGTGGTGGTGTATACGGATGCGTATACACACCAACAATTATTGCATGTTTTGGGATTAATAACGATGTTTAGGATGGATATTGATGTGTTGGATTATTTTAGTGTTGCGAACCCTAGGGTAGTGTTGCACTACACATACACACATACATACTTGCATACATTCCTATTTATATGTGCTCATGGGATTCTTTATGGTTATGTGTTCACATGGGTATGGGACTATGTGTTAATATACGGATTTGAGGATAGTGTTTGGGATTTGAGACGAGTCGATGGGATTTGATTCGAGGCCGTGAGATCGGTGATTTGGCAGGGTTCGTATTTGAGATACGACATGACGTTGTAGCGGGTCCTTTGACGTAGTGTTTCACACACTTGCATGCATACGTAGGTGGTATCAGCATTGTACTACATAGATCAGTACCCGGATTACGATCTTTGATAAAGGGGATACCAGATGAATAGTGTGTTGAATATGATATTGACCCGTACCCAGATTTGTGATGCCGTACGACGGATTTACGTATGAGCTATATATTGATGATTGATCCGCACTCTTGACTTGGGATGTCTGATTATAAATATAGTATCGGATATGATATTATTGAGGCGGGATCACCGACTAATATATATACAAGTACGTATTTATCGACTCAGATGTTAGGCGGTTTCCTTACCTGTAGTCCAGCTTGTTAGCTTAGCCCTTTAGTTTAGTTTAGTTGTTAGATTAGATTCGATTCTTACCTATTTCAAAAACTAACGAATCGTGGGTATTTTAAAAGACAGCCCAAGGGATCCTACGGATATTTTGAAAAGACGTATCTTTTCATAAAAACCACCGTAGCCCTATTTTCAAAACCCCGCGATTCGTGTTATTTCAAATGGCACCATTGTTTAATTTTTAGCTCTCGCTCATTTTGGTTGCTCGCTCCGCATCGCATATTTACATTGTTATTTCATATTGCATTGTTGACATTATGCTGTAAGGACACCAGCACCATTACCGATGATGCGTATGTACCACATACACTTACTTGCCGGCTCACACACATCTTCATCGGTAATTGCCATGTCACGTACACCTTAGAAAATATTGTTGCTGAACTTAGCTTTTTAACTAGTAGTTTGACATAATATTAGTGTACATACCTTATATGCCAGCTTAGATATTGTAGTTATTACTTGTCGCTTCATGCATACTGTTATTCATTCTCATGCTTATATTCATGGTTTTACATGCTATTGATGATTCGGATTCCCATGATATTTTCTGGATTTGGAGGAAAACCGCAAAACATATATAAACTGATTTCTCTCTTTTTTGATAAAAGGTGCGGTTTTTTCCATGATGTATGAGTCGTCCACCATGAGTTTGCTGATGGATTTCGAGACCCGATTCGAGGAGACGGATGAACCGTTTCGGGTACATAGTGGACCCGGTAAGGTACCCCGGGGCAAGAAACGCGTGATGATGACGATGTGAGCCTGGCAGGGGAGCACTACCTACCGGTGATTTTACCCGACGCGTCGGATATCCGGAGGATACCGTCGTGGTCTTGAGATGGATGGTATGGGCCGGTCTGGACTGACGGCGTACTAGATATTGTGATCGAGACATTGAGATTTAGAGATATTGAGGTACAGAGACTGTGATACAGAGATATCGAGATATTGGGATTACGTTTTGTGCCGATGCTAGGCACTGTTTTATGCTGATTTCATTATGATACCTCATTTTAAAAATACAAGGAAATCTCACTAAATTATGAAAACAGTTCTTCATTTACATGTATTCTGTTTCCATGCATTCATACCTCATTCATATGATATATTGCTACCTAAGGCACTGACACGGGCACAAGAGATTATACTCGGGTTAGATTTTACCTTAGCCTTGTTATAGGTTGCATGTTATGTATATATTTGAGGATATATATTATGATCAATGACCTAGGTTGCGTTATTTATGCGATTTCTGTACGTAGATGTTTTTCTATTCACGAGTTGGCAACTCTCCCCCGTTGTGCCCTAGTTTCTTGCAGGTTTGCCGTACAGGTTTCTTTACGGCTTGCGGGCATAGTTTCCTTCGGGTGATTTGCTAGTAGGTGGGTTTACTTGTATCGTACCCCCCATTATATAACTTGTATATTATTACTCTGTTGTATCTAGAAGTTCCATCAACCAAACATGTATTTATTTTGAGATAGATACCAGTGATGTTATTCCTTCGACCTTAGAGTCGCGCGTTATATTTCTGCGGTTTTCTTATGGTTTTGAGTTTCCTTTTGGATTTTAATCCTTGCCGTTGGCGTTGTATATTATATTGCTTGTGTGGTTGCGACCGTCGATTGACGAAGAGCTAGCTCCCCCTTGGGGATGCCTTTTTATTGATTTCGTATACTATTCATGTTGTATCCCGTTTGGGGGCCAGTATTTACAAAGGAGACTCTGCCGAAATTTTCAGTAAATTTTGATGTTCTTAAAAACCGCATAATTCGGCGTATGCTATTAAAACTACTTGTTTTAAATTGGTTTTATTTCACTCTACTATTTTTTTTGGTTTGGATTTCTGGGTTTTCGGCTTACTTAGATTACGTACGCCTCGAGACGTTTCGTAGTTTAAGTGCCGGTCATGTTCCATCTTTCGGGACGTGACACCTTAGGATCTGTACTCGACTACTGGGATTATGATGAGATCATACTAGTGGGGCCACGGTAGTCAATGAGTACATCCTATAAATAATGTTCCTAGTCGAAGGTATATCGAGACAGGGCATCGATACACCAGAGTAGACTAGCGTATACGCATCTTGACCCATATGATGGGCGATGGATGATCCCATATCCATCGGTGTTTGACATCAAGGATGGTGTACGGGTGCTCAGTGGAGACTGGGTACACTGGACGGACTAGCCGAGAACTCCCAGTTGGTGATATACAACACGTCGGATGGCAGTTCTCCGGTGACACTGGTACAGGGTAGTATGACTAACCCGAGATCGTCATAGAGTCTTGTGTGATTCCCACTGTGCTTTGATTTCCACCTTACCACGTCCAAGAGGGCGTGCAAAACGGTGGCTTTTGGGTACAGTTCCGAATCACATGGAGGCAATGAGCGATAGGAGAGGATTCGTCTCTCCCGGTATAGGGAGTTGATGCCGTGCTGTGTTCGATTGGCTATAACTGGAAGTCCCTGGCCAGGGCTGATATAGAGATATACCGGTAAGTGTTACCAGTAGTATCTCGACCTGTTATGAGCCTCACATCGACACGAATTATCGGTTACTGGGGTCTGACGTATACCACCCCTAGACTTGATATGCGACATATCAGACGAACAGACCGGACTGTACGGGAGTGTTACTGATTGGATTCACAGGAGAACGGACAGGCTAGGTTGTTGATCTTCTGATTGCTCAATACCAGGGTGGCTGTTACGTTTAGCTGACCGCTTGCAGCTTGTGGGTGTATGATATGATCATCACCTGCTACCGGCGTATTGACGATTCTTTAGAGTCCTACACAGAGGTTTCTTGGCTCAGGCAGAACGGAGTATAGGCACATATGTTATGAGCCTGTTATGAGCCTCACATCGACACGAATTATCGGTTACTGGGGTCTGACGTATACCACCCCTAGACTTGATATGCGACATATCAGACGAACAGACCGGACTGTACGGGAGTGTTACTGATTGGATTCACAGGAGAACAGACAGGCTAGGTTGTTGATCTTCTGATCGCTCAATACGTGGGTGGCTGTTACGTTTAGCTGACCGCTTGCAGCTTGTGGGTGTATGATATGATCATCACCTGCTACCGGCGTATTGACGATTCTTTAGAGTCCTACACAGAGGTTTCTTGGCTCAGGCAGAACGGAGTATAGGCACATATGTGATATGTGCAGCACCAATGATAATGCGATATGAGATACCGTATTATATTCTCGCGATATTTAGATATGAATTGGGACATCGGATCAAGTGTTGATTCGATGAATCGGTACATGATTTATTAGTCGGTTATATTCGATATAGCCGGATCGTTAGATCAAGTGTTGATTTGATGATTTAATGTATAATGATATATATGATATATTGTATTACATTATCTAATATTGGCTCGCTTTATTATTTCATTTTCTCACCGGATTAATATATTGATATATATACGATATATGTTAAATGTATTATTTTCTTTTGTTGCAAATATATAATATATATGTGATATATATTATTGTGACATGATATGATTTATTATAAAACATGTTTAAGGATGATAAAAGGGGATTAGGGTTTGATTAGGGTTAGCTTCTTCTTGTTCATTCTAGAAGGATTCTATTTTGTCTTGGTTAAGATATTATGGTTGATACTTATCCTTAACCTAACTAAACCCTAACTCTAGTTTATTCTCTACAAGTTTTATCTTATCATCCTTGACCATGGTTCTATAATCAATCATATACTTTTATCTTCTATTCATCACAAAAGGATTATCTTTTTCATGATCATCTTCTTCTCTTTTGAGTTCAAAAAGAAAAAGCTTACTAGTTAATTCTTTTGTGATGATTTCTTGTGAGAAAGTGAATTAAAAAGAAAGCATAAATACTACTCCATCATCCTCATCTAATCTAGCCCATTAGATTAGGGTGTTCATCTCTTTAGAGTGAGAAAGCTTGGGTTATAGCAATTTCGACGTAGATCATCGGAGAATCGGAACACTTCAAGCTATCATGGATCGTTCGAGTCGTAGAGCCTCTCTTGAGTCCGGGAGATCGTGGATCGCGGCGAAGGGACTTCTACTCGGAGCTTGTGAAGCGAAGGAGCGGACTACAAAGGTTGTAATCCCTCACACTTAGCTTTAAAGATGTTATCTTGCATGCTAAACCCTAATAATCTAGCATAGATCCCGTCTTTGGGTTGTTCGGCACATGTAAAATTTTATTCAGGCATGTTTGATGTTTTATGAACCTTCACAAGTGTGCCTAGGAACCCTACAGTGGTATCAGAGCTACTAGGCATTGGATCTCGACCTATGGGGGGTTCTCACTGTGTGACAGTGTAGCGAAGCATAGGCTCTTACCCCCAGGGTGTCCCGAGACCGGAAGGCGTTCCGGCGGGTTGTAGTCTTCGCGAGGTGGCATGCGTAAAAAGTAGCGGCTGAGGGACCCGTTGGTTCCACGGCGACCCCATTGGATGGGGTGGCTGCCTGACCATCATTGGTATCAGAGCCTAGCTAGAGCAGTAGGCGATGTGTTAACGAAGTTAAAACCCCGATCGAACCCGAATACGACATTTCAAACCCTTCTCTGTACATTTTTTAAAATCTGGGTTTTTCCAGAATTAAAAATACCTAAAAAATATAGCAGTATAATATAAGAATTATGGTGAAATTCGTGCCTCCAATTCGACAAAATGGCCGCGGAACCGGGGCAAGGACCCCCCATTGGCAGCGGTTCCGCGGCAGGATAAGAGTATTAGGTACGGTTTTGTGCACAGTAATTCTTGTCTCTGTGTTTACTATTTTTTGGGTATTTTTAATCTGACTCAAGTGTTGAGTATTCTGGGGTTTCTTTTGTAATCGTCGATTCGATCGGGAATTTTAAATTCGTTATTGTATGTCCGGATATTTAGAAACTGTTAAAATGTTCGAACGGATATCATTAACTCACTTTTTCCTGGCACGAAAAGCTTTCAAGTGTTGAATTTTTTTCGGGTTTAAATCTTTCGGAAAAATGTGCAAGTAACACGGTGGACCCTCTAGAAGACAAAAAACCTTAACTCGATTATGTGACCGTCTTGAACTGCTTTTTGGACCTTCGGGTTTGGGGCAGTACGGCGTGCCACATGTGAGGCGTTGGCTTGACCCTTCTACGGCTGGATCACTGGTACTGTGACATATTTGGGGATTATTTGAACTCCGCTCAAGTGTTGAGCACTTTAGGAAATTTTGGGTATTTGATTATCTGTTCGAAAAGTTTAATACTGTCTATTTATCTGGAATGTGATACAATATGTGGAATTCATTGTGTTAGGCATGAAATGCGAAGTATGTGATATTTCGGATTTACGATGTCTAAAGTGATTGTGGATTCCAAATATTGTAGTTTTACAATTTCTTTTCTGTGACCGTAAGTGTAGTATGTAGTTGTATTGCCGACTGTCGTTGCTATACATCGACGACGATCGGTGTATGCATACTTACTTACGTTGATGATATGAGATATTATGTGTTGCTGAGATATGATGTGCAGGATTCTCGCGATTGAATAGCCGGGGTTTTTATGTGAGATGAGAGTTTTAAATTTTCATTCATGTAAATTCAAATGTAATGTAATATTCTTTTATTTGGGGCACTTCCAGGTTGAGGTTGATGCCACCAGTGTTGTATATTATTTACTTTTCCGCATTAGAATGGACCCAAGGAGGGGAGCACAGGTGACCGGGTTCTGGGGTTCAGTGGGAGGCTATCTCAGGGAGTCGAGACCGGGTCTCCTAAACTCCAGAATTGGTAGGGTCGCTTGCCGCTCTCGTAGGGGTCCAGGGTGTGGGCTTGGCTATTCATCGCGACTGTGGAATCCGTATTTTCTATTGTTGGCTAAATACTAAATACGGACGTCTTAGTATATCCCACATTATATCTATGTTTCTGCTGCGATATCTGTGATGTGATCATTTGATATGTTGTGATGGATACAGTATATAGTATATATGATATATTATATAGACGTTACTTATGTTTTACACCCGCACTAGCCCTGCCCTGCTCTGTCGTTAGTTACCTAACCTAACGGTGCACGAGGGGACATCGAGGCGAATGCGGATGGCATAAGTGTACGTCGTATTTATCTGTGATGCTTAGGAAGCATAAGATGATGGGATTTTTATTAATGAGATTAATAAAAAGAAAAGAAACCTAAAAGGTGTTGTAGAATCAAAACTTTATAAAAAGGGTAGCTACAGTTTTGCTTTGCATAGCGGTATATATGATATACCCTGCACCTTATTCGATGAGGAAAGAGCCGAGATCCCTTCACCGGGAGTGACCTCTTTAGCGAAACTGGCAGATGCTACAAAACTCGGTTTGTTTTTTGATTGCTTTTAGAGTTTTGCTTTGCACAGTGATATATATGTTATGTCCTGCACCTTATTCGATGAGGAAAGAGCCGAGATCCCTTCTCCGGGAGTGACCTCTTTAGCAAAACTAATGAAAGCCTCAAAAACACTCCATTTCAAAATTTCACATGATTCTACGACGATATCAAGTTCATTACGCTCTTGGTTTTCTGAAAAACCTGCGTAGCCCTCCGTCATTTCAGATAAAGACTAGTTAGTATTCGTGCTACGTTTGTTGACTATGTTAAGGCGTAGTGTACGGTAGCTAATTAGTACTTATCTGTTAAAACATGAGATGTGATTGGATTAGGGTAGTTGTACGACTTTGTTGACTATGCTAAGGGTCGTGCAGGTGGGTTTAATTCAATCGGGAAATGACGGGTTGATCTTGGCAAGCAATTATGATTTACTGACTATGTTAATGTCATAAATTGCTAGGGGCAAAATATTATCGGGAATTTCAAGTGTTGAAATTTGCAATGAGATTGCATACCTCCTATGAGATAGTTGGATCCCGATACCCACTGCGAGTAAGTGTTACTCCTGGGAGAGTGTTACACAGGACAATTAGTCGATCAAGTAGGTGTCTAGAAAAGAGTTAACGGGGTTACGCTTCTGGGAAAACGAGGTTTACTTTAATTAGGTCCGTGCGAAACCACGGGGAACCTCCTTCAAAGTACCGACACTGATCAGGCTGAAAGATTGACGAAATTGTAGGGTGTAATTAATCCCGGCTAATCTTACCTTTTAGGGTTTGAAGGTAGATTTGATAAAAACAGTGGGAGACATCCTGATTAGATAAGATAATAACCAATCTAATCTTGCAAGAGCATACGCTAAAGTGTTTTCTTCTCTCTCTCTCCAGGTAGCGACCATGTCAGGCCATAATCAAGATAATAATATGGATGTATTGACTGAACCCGCTTATTATACTGAGCAGGGGAACGTTGGACCCGTTCTTTCTTATAACAGTTATAAGACTGAACAGGGAATAGAAGAATATCTGGATTCTCGAGCCGCCCAAAAGAACATGCATGTTGATGCATCTTCTTTAGGTGTGTTAATTATTGAGAACTGTTTCTCAGTTCACCCTACGTCCTGGGTATTGGATACCGGATCAGGATCCCACATATGTAAATTGTTACATGGGCTACGTAAAGGTAGAGAACTGGGAAAAGGTGATCATTCCATTCAAGTAGGGAACGGTGCAAGTATTGCAGCCAAAGCAGTTGGCGAATATCACCTTGTATTGCCAAGTCGTAATACACTGATTCTAAATGAGTGCTATTATATACCGAACATGATGTGCAACATTATATCAGTCTCTTTATTAAGTAAAGAAGGATATAATTTTGTAGTAAAGGATAATGTTATGAACATATTCCTAGATCAAAAGTTGATTGCATTAGGCTCGTTACATAATGGCATATTCATTCTAAATCAGAATACAGTCCTCAATATACAAAACACACACAAGAGGAAAAGTTCAGAAATGAACGAATCCTTCTTGTGGCATTGTAGACTTGGTCATATCAATGCGACACGACTGGCTAAGTTATATAAGGATGGTTATTTGAATACGTTCGAATTATCATCTTATGATACTTGCCATTCCTGTCTCAAAGGAAAAATGACCAAAGCTCTGTTTAGTGGACACCGAGAAAGAGTTACTGAACTCTTAGGACTGGTACATAGTGATGTATGCGGTCACATGTCTACACATGCCAGGAACGGTTCTTCCTACTTCATTACATTCACTGACGATCTCTCTAGATTCGGACATGTGTTCCTGATGAAACACAAGTCTGAAGCTTTTGAGAAATTCAGAGAATATAAGCACGAAGTAGAGATTCAAACGGGCAAAAGTATTAAAATTCTTCGATCTGATCGAGGAGGTGAATACTTAAGCAATGAGTTCCTAGATTATCTAAAAGAGAATGGGATTCTCTCTCAGCTTACTCCTCCTTATACACCACAGCACAACGGTGTATCGGAACAGAGGAATCGCACCCTATTAGATATGGTGCGCTCTATGATGAGCGAGGCTGAGTTGCCTATTTCCTTCTGGGGTTATGCGCTTGAGACAGCAGCATACCTATTGAATCAAGTTCCGTCTAAATCTGTGCCTACCACACCATATGAGATATGGAGTGGGAAGAGACCATATTTTAAACGAGTTAAGATATGGGGTTTTCCGGCCTATTTCAAAAGGCAAAATCCAGACAAACTCGAGGCACGGTCAGTTCTTTGCAAGTTTGTGGATATCCTAAGAATTCCCAAGGATATTTTTTCTACCACGCTGAAGAACAAAACGTGTTTGTTTCTCAATATGCCACCTTTTTGGAAAAGGAATTTCTTGCAAAAGAAATTAGTGGCAAAGAGGTAGAGCTGGAAGAGGTTCCAGAAACACAAATTGCAACTGAAGATTTAGTAGAACCAGAGGATTCAGTAGTACCCGACGAACCCAAGCCTCTCCGCCGATCTAAAAGGGTTTCTCATCCGCCTGAGAGATACTACGGTTTTCTCATTGATGGTGGAAGCGAGGATTGCATCATGGAAGATGATGACCCGACTAGTTTCGAGCAGGCCATCACGAGTGGTGACTCTGTGAAATGGCTGGATGCAATGCGATCTAAGATGGAATCCATGTACACCAATAAAGTATGGATTTTGGAAAATGCTCCTGAAGGTGTAAAACCCATTGGGAGCAAGTTGATTTTTAAAAAGAAATTTGGTGTAGATGGAAAAGTTGAGACTTTCAAAGCTAGACTTGTAGCAAAGGGATTTCGTCAACGACCAGGTGTGGATTATGACGAAACCTTTTCTCCAGTGGCTATGCTTAAGTCCAACCGGATCTTACTTGCCATTGCTGCATACCATGACTACGAAATCTGGCAAATGGATGTTAAGACCGCCTTTCTAAATGGTGATTTAGAAGAATGCGTGTACATGACTCATCTAGAGGGCTTCGTAGATAGTGGGAGCAGCGGAAAGGTGTACAAACTGTTTAAATCCATTTATGGGTTAAAGCAGGCATCGCGGAGTTGGAACATCTGTTTTGATGTTGTAGTCAAAGAGTTTGACTTCATCAAAAACATAGATGAACCTTGTATCTATAAGAAGGTAGCAGAAAGTAAGGTTGTCTTCCTCGTATTGTACGTGGATAACATACTCTTGATAGGAAATGATATTCCTATGCTGCAATCTGTCAAGCTCTTCTTATCACAAAGATTCTCAATGAAAGATCTAGGTAATGCCTCATGCATATTGGGGATTAGGATCTATAGAGATAGATCCAAACGGATACTGGGATTATCCCAATCCAGGTACATTGACACCATACTAAAGAGGTTTAGTATGGAAGAATCCAAGCGTGGGAACCAACCCATGATCTCTGGACTCACTCTCTCCAAAGAGATGTCTCCCAAGACTGATTTGGAGAGAGCTCGCATGCAAGGGATACCCTATGCTTCGGCAGTAGGCTCTATCATGTATGCGATGCTATGTACCAGACCCAATGTAGCATACTCACTAAGTGTAGTGAGCCGGTATCAAGCAGATCCTGGAGAGAGTCACTGGACAGCTGTGAAGAACATTCTCAAGTACATGCGAAGAACTAGAGACATGTTCTTGGTGTATGGTAACGGAGCACTCCGGGTGGAGTCCTTTACCGATTCCAGCTTCCAAAGTGATAAGGACGACTCTAAGTCGCACTCGGGATTTGTCTTTACCCTCAATGGAGGGGCGGTATGTTGGAAGAGTTCCAAACAGGATACCGTTGTAGACTCGACGATGGAGGCCGAATACATCGCTGCCAACGATGCTGCCAAAGAGGCTGTCTGGATGAAGAAATTCATTAATGAACTTGGTGTGGTTCCATCCATTGAACATCCAATACCTTTGTATTGTGATAACAATGGAGCTGTGGCTTTGGCTAAGGAACCCAGATCCCATCAGAAGTCCAGACATATTCTGAGGCGGTATCACCTGATCAGGGAGATAGTTGATCGCCGGGAGATCGAAGTCAGGAGAGTAGATACGAAGAACAACACTGCGGATCCACTCACGAAGGCCATTCCCCAGATACAGTTTGAGAGATAATTCGGGATGCTAGGTATGAGATACTACAGCAGCTGGCCTTAGTGCAAGTGGGAGATTGTTAGTTATGTATATGCCCTAGAGGCCATTGTTGTACATATGATGTATATTATGATGGATGCTTGGATATATATAGAGAGGACTTTCTTGCTCGTCATGATAGTATGCTATTTGGTTTCACTTTATCTTAACATGTTGACTTGTATTGGTTTACTGTCTTTCTCTCACATGTTGATAAAGCCCTTAAGATCTGTACACGACTACTTGGATTATGATGAGATCATACTAGTGGGGCCACGGTAGTCAATGAGTACATCCTATAAATGTTCCTAGTCGAGGGTATATCGAGACAGGGCATCGATACACACGAGTAGACTAGCGTATACGCATCTTGACCCATATGATGGGCAATGGATGATCCCATATCCATCGGTGTTTGACATCAAGGATGGTGTACGGGTGCTCAGTGGAGACTGGGTACACTGGACGGACTCGCCGAGAACTCCCAGTTGGTGATATACCACACGTCAGATGGCAGTTCTCCGGTGACACTGGTACAGGGTAGTCTGTAGACCCGAGATCGTCATAGAGTCTTGTGTGATTCCTACTGTGCTTTGATTTCCACCTTACCACGTCCAAGAGGGCGTGCAAAACGGTGGCTTTTGGGTACAGTCCCGAATCACATGGAGGCAATGAGCGATAGGAGGGGATTCGTCTCTCCCGGTATAGAGAGTTGATGTCGTGCTGTGTTCGATTGGCTATAACTGGAAGTCCCTGGCCAGGGATGATATAGAGATATACTGGTAAGTGTTACCAGTAGTATCTCGACCTATTATGAGCCTCACATCGACACGACTTATCGGTTACAGGGGTCTGACGTATACCACCACTAGACTTGATATGCGACATATCAGACGAACAGACCGGACTGTACGGGAGTGTTACTGATTGGATTCACAGGAGAACGGACAGGCTAGCTTGTTGATCTTCTGATCGCTCAATACCTGGGTGGCTGTTACGTTTAGTTGACCGCTTGCAGCTTATGGGTGTTTGATATGATCATCACCTTCTACCGGCGTATTGACGATTCTTTAGAGTCCTACACAGAGGTTTCTTGGCTCAGGAAGAACGGAGTATAGGCACATATGTGATATGTGCAGGACCGAGGATAATGCGATATGAGATACCGTATTATATTCTCGCGATATTTAGATATGAATCGGGACATCAGATCAAGTGTTGATTCGATGAATCGGTACATGATTTATTAGTCGGTTATATTCGATATAGCCGGATCGTTAGATCAAGTGTTGATTTGATGATTTAATGTATAATGATATATATGATATATTGTATTACATTATCTAATATTGGCACGCTTTATTATTTCATTTTCGCACCGGATTAATACATTTATATATTTGCGATATATGTTAAATGTATTATTTTCTTTTGCTGCAAATATATAATATATATGTGATATATATTATTGTGACATGATATGATTTATTATACAACATGTTTAAGGATGATAAAAAGGGATTAGGGTTTGATTAGGGTTAGCTTCTACTTGTTCATTCTAGAAGGATTCTATTTTGTCTTGGTTAAGATATTATGATTGATACTTATCCTTAACCTAACTAAACCCTAACTCTAGTTTATTCTCTACAAGTTTTATCCTATCATCCTTGACCATGGTTTTATAATCAATCATATACTTTTATCTTCTATTCATCACAAAAAGGATTATCTTTTTCATGATCATCTTCTTCTCTCTTGAGTTCAAAAAGAAAAAGCTTACTAGTTAATTATTTTGTGATGATTTCTTGTGAGAAAGTGAATTAAAAAGAAAGCATAAATACTACTCCATCATCCTCATCTAATCTAACCCATTAGATTAGGGTGTTCGTCTCTTTAGAGTGAGAAAGCTTGGGTTATAGCAAGTTCGACGTAGATCATCGGAGAATCGGAACACTTCAAGCTAGCATGGATCGCTCGAGTCGTGGAGCCTCTCTTGAGTCTGGGAGATCGTGGATCGCGCCGAAGGGACTTCTACTCGGAGCTTGTGAAGCGAAGGAGCGGACTACAAAGGTTATAATCCCTCACACTTAGCTTTAAAGATGTTATCTTGCATGCTAAACCCTAATAATCTAGCAAAGATCCCGTCTTTGGATTGTTCGGCACATGTAAAATTTTATTCAGGCATGTTTGAAGCTTTATGAACCGTCACAAGTGTGCCTAGGAACCCTACATGTTCGTCCCCAAAATGGGAATGTTGGACCACCATGTCCCTAAACTGGTGATACGGACTGTGGGGTCCTTAAACTCATGGACTAATGCGTCCTTAAACCTATGTTCGTCCCCAAAATGGGAATGTTGGACCACCATGTCCCTAAACTGGTGATACGGACTGTGGGGTCCTTAAACTCATGGACTAATGCGTCCTTAAACCAATGTTCGTTCCCAAAATGGGAATGTTGGACCACCATGTCCCTAAACTGGTGATACGGACTGTGGGGTCCTTAAACTCATGGACTAATGCGTCCTTAAACCAATATTCATCCGCAATATAGGAACGTTGGACCACCATGTCCCTAAACTAGCAATGGACCACGATGTCCCTAAACTAGAATAATAGAGCCTCCAAATGCTCTTTTGTCGGATCTAAACGATCCCGTTAAGTTGATCTTAGTCTCATGTTAGACTAACGTATCCTTAACAAACGTTTGAGTTGATCTTAGCCTCAAATATGTCTAACGTATCCTCAAACCAAAACCCCAAATCCAAATCTAAGAAAATACGGATTTGGACTAATCCACGTCCTATGGGCGACGACATAAATTAGTCTCCGTATACAATCCACGGGCAACCACAAAAAAAAACAAACACCCACGACACGAAGTGAACATCTGGAGAAGGAGAAAGTTGTTACCGCGATGCAGTAGCGTAATTAACTGCAGGGGCTTGCGCCTGCAGGGAAGAGCGTCCCCACAATCAAAAACCCCTCAAGCGAGGGGGAATCTGACGAAGTCTGCTACATCGGCCGCATCCGTCTAAACCTTCGATACACGGTGCCATAAATCAACTTGGCATCTTCGGAGAGGTGGACGGATAGCACCAAATAGCATCTGCCCCGAATCTCAGGCAAGACGTCAGTCTTGCGCCGTCTTCCGGAAGGGAACATATAATACATTGATATATAAGTGATATATATTAATTGTATTATTTTATTTTGTTACAATAAATACTGTATATGTGATATATAATATTGTAACAAGTTAGGGTTACAAATGCAACATGCTTTATGAAGTTTAATTATGGTTAGGGTTTGGATTAGGGTTAGACTTGGATGAAGCTTTCAAGAAGCTTCTTGAAGCTTTGACTTTGACTTATGATATTTTGTGTAGATATTTCTTAACCCAACCCAAACCCTTTACCATAGTTAATTCTCTACAAGGGTTAAGTCTTCATTCTTAACCCATGGTTGCATTTCTAACCTCACACAAGTTTTTATTATTCATCAGAAAGAGTTTTCTTCTTCTTCTTCCTCTTGAAAAAGCTTTCTAGCTTTTTGACATGTGATGATAATTAGTGAGAAATTGAAAACAAAATAGAGCTAAATTCCTACTTCATCATCCTCATCTATTCTAGCCGCTTAAATTTGGGTGTTTGCTTTGTTAATATTTGATTAGCAAAGCAGTAGCTTGGGTTTGAGTTTCTTCAAGGTAGATCATCTTAGTTATTGAAGCTCGGAAGCAAGCTTGCATCTTTCTCTTCATGGAGCCTCTCTAGAGTCCGGGTACTTGATGATCGCAGCGAAGGGACTACAACACGGAGCTTATGAAGTGAAGGAACGGACTACAAAGGTTGTAATCCCAAACTCTTAGATGTTAAAGTGTTTAACATGCTTGTTTACTTAATTCTCTAGTTAAGATCTTGGTTAGGGTTTGTTTAGCACCCAAAAAATTACAATATAGCATGTGTGATGCCTTCCTAACCTTGCTAAGGTGCTATACTAACCCTACAGTGGTATCAGAGCCAAACTAGAGCTTTAGGTGTTGTCTGGACGAAGTTTGAAGTCCGATCGAACCCCGATACAAACCCCTTCTCTGGAAATTTTTTCAAAAGTAGAAATTTTTCATATTAAAAATACTCAGAAAATCTTGCAGGGAATTCTAAGAATTACTGTGAAGTACGAAGCCCTAACTCCCTCAAGAGACCGCGGAACCGCGGCCAAACCATGCGTTTGGGGGCGGTTCCGCGACCATCTTTGGGAGTTAGGGGCTAATACTTCAGGGGCTTATTCTAGGGTACTTTTTCATGCTTCTGGGAATTTTTAATTCTACTCAAGTGTTGAGTTTTTGGGAAAATATTGGAAACTCGTTGATTCGATCGGAAAGTTCAACTTCGTTTATGTTTTTCCGGGTAATTTAGAATGTGTTAAAAATTTCGAGCGGATATCAATAACTCACTTTTTCCCCTGTCGGAAAAACTTTCAAATGTTGGATTTTTTTTCACGATTTTAAAACTTTCGGGAAATCATGCAAGCGTATCTGTGGACCCTCTAGAAGAACGTAACCTTAACTCGATTATGTGATCGTCAAAACTGCCACTAGAAACCTAGGGTTTGTGGGAGTTTAGTGTTTCCACATGTGAGGCGTTGTTTTGACCCTTCTACGGTTGGTTCATTGGGGCCGTGACATGTTCTGGGATTTTTGAACTCCGCTCAAGTGTTGAGCTATTTGGGAAATCTTGGGTGTTTGATTATTCGATCGGAAAGTTTAACATTGTCTATTTATCAGAAATGTGATATAATATTTGGAATCCACAAGTAGTTATGAGATAACTAATTTGAATGTTCTAAATCTAGCAGTTTAGGCTCAGAAGATCGGTTGCCACGGGATTTTGATGTGATCAAAAGTCCGTTGCAATCACGTAGCGTACGCGGATACCCGCCGGGTAAACTTAATAGATAGCCACACTCCATAGTCCCGACCAAGTGACTGTAGGAGAACCCCGTCGCCAAAAGCATCCGTTCGGGTGCTCGCGACAGCGGTGTTCCGCCTTAGTGCACTTCGTCGACGGCATCGGGGGTGCGGCCGTCTACTAAAGGTTTCGATGAGCATTCGATCAGGTTGTCAGGAATCTTGTTGAATTGGCCGACTAGATATTGAAAAGTGTTTTCGATATTGAGACTAAAATGCGGGGTTTATAATTATTATGCATGCGATGTCTAAGGAATTCATTTGGTTAGGCATGCGATGTCTAAGGAGGTTGCGGATTCCAACTGTTGTAGTTTTACACTTTCTTTTCTGCGACCATAAGTGTAATATGTGGCGTATCGCCGGTTTTGTTGCTATACATCAACGACAATTGGGATACGCATATTTACTTATGATGATGACATGTGTTGTTATGTGTTGCTGTGATATGTTATATTGGAGCGTCGCGTTTTGAATAGCCGGGGGTTTTATGTGTGATGAGTGTTTTTCATTTTCATTCATGTAAAATTCATTTGTATGTAATATTCTTTTCTTGGGGCACTTCCGGGCTGAGGATGATTTCACCATTTTATATTATTTAATTTTCCGCATTAAGATACACCTAAGGCGGGGAGCACAAGTAACCAGGTTCCAGGGTCCAGTGGGAGACCATCTCGAGGAGTCGGGACCGGGTCTCCTAACTCTAGAACTGGAAGGATTACTTGCCGCTCTCGTAACGGTCTAGGGATGCGGGTTTGGCTATTCATCACGACCGTGGAATCCGTGTTTTATACAGGCTTAAAATAAAACACGGAAATCCTAGTATATCCAATATTTCATATATGTTCTTCTACTGCAATGTTCTGTGATGAGATTATATTACTGCCTGAGATGAATGTTTATGTTATATATATGAGATATATATTATATATTGTTAATTTCGTTTCAAATGTGATGCTTGTGAAGCATAATAAAATGGGACTTCATTAATGAGATTAATGAAATAAAAGAAACCTAAAGATGTTGTAGAAACTTGTTTAAAAACTGGTAGCTCTAGTTCTTGCTTTGCATAGCGGTATTCCTTGTAGAATATCCAGCACCTTATTCGATAAGGAAAGAGCAGAGATCCCTTCACCGGGAGTGACCTCTTTAGCGAAACTAGCAGATGCTACACACTCGGTTTGTCTTTTGATTGCTTCTATAGTTTTTCTTTGCACAGCGGTATTTATGATATATCCTGCACCTTATTCGATAAGGAAAGAGCCGAGACCCCTTCACCGGGAGTGAACTCTTTAGCCAAACAAGTAAAGGCCTAAAAAACACTCCATTTAAATCACTCGATTCTACAACGATATCAAGTTCATTACGCAAAGGGTTTTCTTAAAAATCTGTCGTAGCCCTCCGTCATTGCAAATAAATACTTCATAGTATTCGTGCTGCGTTTGTTGGCCTGCGTCAAGGTGTAGTGTTCGGTAGCTATTTATGCTTCTCTACAAAAGCATATGATGCGATTGAGTTAGGGTAGTCATGCGACTTTGTTGGCCTGCGTCAAAGGTCGTGCGGGTAGGTTTAATTCAATCGGGAAATGTACGGGTTGAACTTGACTAGCGGACTATGGTTTGTTGACCTGCGTCAAGGTCATAGGATGCTAGGGGCAAAATATTATCGGGGATTTCAAGTGTTGAAATTTGCAATGAGATTGCATACCTTCTATAAGATAGTTGGATCCCGATACCCACTGCGAGTAAGAGTTACTCCTGGGAGAGTTGTACACATTATAATTAGCCGATCAAGTAGGTGTCTAGAAAGGTGTCAACGGGGTTATGCCTCTGGGAAAACGAGGTTTACTTTAATTAGGTCTGTGCGAAAGTATGGGAAACCTCCCTCATAGTACCGGCACTGGCCTGGCTGAAAGATTGGCGAACTTGTATAGTGTAATTAATCCCGGCTAGTCTTTCCTTTTAGGGTTTGAAGGAAGATTTGACTAAAACAGTAGGAGACATCCTGATTAGATATATTAATAACCAATCTAATCTTGTAAGAGCATACGCTGAGTGTTTTCTTTTCTCTCTCTCCAGGTAGCGACCATGTCACGCCTTAATCAAGATAATAATACGAATGTATTGACCAAACCCGCTTGTTATACTGCGCTAGGGAACGTTGGTCTCGCTCCAACTAATAATTATTATAAGACCGAGAAGGAAATAGGTGATTACCAGAATTCCCGTGCCGCCCAAACGAAGAAAGTACATGCTGATGCATCTTCTTCGGGTGTGTTCATTACCAAGAACTATTTCTCAGTATCCTTTACGTCCTGGGTATGAGACACCGGATTAGGATCCCAGAAATGTAATTTGTTACATAGGCTACAGATAAGTTGAGAACTGAGAACGGGTGATAAGTTTCAAGAGTTTGAAACGGTGCAATTGTTGCAAGCCAACTCTGTTGGAAGTTATCACCCTGTATTACCAGAATACATTGATTCTGAACGAATGTTATTAAATCTCGAACCTGATATACAACATCATATCAGTCTCTTTATTTAATAAAGAAGGATATAATTTTGTATTGTTGGATAATGTTTTGAACATTTCCTATATCAAGAGTTGATCGGTTCAGGCACGTTATCTAAAAGAATAGACGTTCTAAATCAAACCACAGTTCTTAATGTACAGAACACACACAAGAGCAAGTGTTCAGAAATGAACAAATCCTTCTTGAGATATTATACACTAGGTCATATCAATATGACCTGACTAGCTAAGTTACATTTAGATGCATATTTAAATTAGTTTGAATTTACATCTTGTGAAACTTTCCAGTCATGTCACAAAGATAAGATGACCATATCTCTATTTATTGGAAACAGAGAAAGAGTTAGTGAACTCTTGGAATTGATACATGATGATGTATGAGGTCCCCTGTCTACACATACCAGGACTGGTTCTTTGTACTTCAGAAGTAGAGAACCAAAACGGGTATAAGTATTATGTCCTTTGATGTGATCAGGGAGGAGAATACTACTGCACGGGATTCCTGGACTATTCTAAAGGAGAATGAGATTCTCTCTCAGTATTACTCCTTCGAATACACCACAGCACTTCGGTGTATGGAGGCGGAGCAATCGCACCCTATGTGATAAGGTGTGCTCTATGATGAGTATTACAAAGTTGCTTATTTCCTTTTTGGGAGTTATGCGCTTGAGAAGCTGCATACCTGTTGAATAGTGTTCCAATCAAATAAGATGCCTACCACTCCATATGTGATATGGTATGGGAAGAGCCCATCTCTTAAGGAATTTAAGATTTGGGGTTGTACGGCCTATGTCTAAAAGCATAATCCAGACGAGCTCGAGGAAAGATCAGTTCTGTGGAAGTTTGTTGGATATCCTAAGCATTCGCAAGGGAATATCTTCTACCACATCGTGGAACAAAAGATGTTTTTTTTCTCAGCATGCCACTTTTGTGAAAGGGAATTTCTTGTGAAGAAATTGGTGGTCATAAGGTAAACTGGAAAGAGTTCCAGTTATACAAACTGCAGCTGATGATTTGGTAGAACCAAAGGATTCAATAGTTTCCAACGAACCTCAGCCTCTCCACCGATCTAGTAGGGTTCCTCACCCACCTGAGAGATACTTCGGTTTTCTCTATGACAGTGGGAGCGAGGATTGCATCATGAGATGATGACCTAACTAGTTTCGAGCAGGCCATCAAGAGTGGGGACTCTGTAAGAATGGTTGGATGCTAAAGTGATCTGACATGGAATCCTTATACACCAACAAAGTATGGACTTTGGTGGCTTTATCTGAAGGGTTAAATCCCCATCAGGAGAAAGTATATCTTGAGAAGATTACTTGGTGTATATGGAAAAGTTGAGACTTTCAAAGCTATGCTTAAGTCCATCCAGATCCAACTTGCTATTGCTACATACCATGACTACGATTTCTGGTGGTTGGGTGTCATGAAAGCTTTTCTAAATGATGATTTAGAAGAGAGCGTCTATAAGTACACAGCCAGAGGGCTTCGTAGACAGTGGGAGCAACAGAAACGTGTGCATGTTTCTTTATGGGATAAAGCAAGAATCGCGGAGTTGGAACATCTGTTTTGATGTGGTAGTCAAAGATTTTGACTTCATAAAAATGGTAGATGAACCTTGTATAAACAAAAGGGTAGTAGACAGTATGGTGGTGATCCTCATATGACATACTCTTGATAGGGAAGGAGTTTCATATGCTACGCTCGGTCAATCTCCTCTTATCACAAGGATTCTCCATAAGGATCAAAGTGATACCTCCTAAATCCAGGGTTTTGGATCTATGAGATAGATGTAATTGGATGTTTGGATTCTCACTAGTTATAGTGAGATGGTATCAATCGAACCTGGGGAGAATCACTGGATGGTTCCAGGGTGGTAAGGTCGACTGAATGTCAGTCACAGGCATTGTCTTTACCCTTAGTGGATGGACAGTATGTTGGAAGAGTTCCAAGCTAGATACCGTGACATACTAGACGATAAAGGCAGGATAAATCACTACCAAGGATGCTACCAAAGTGGCAGTCTGGATATATATGAGTTCATGAGATGAATTTCGTTCCTACCATTGTGTGACAATGGAATTGTGGCTTAGGCCTTGGAACCCCCGTCCCATCTGAGATCCAGACATATTCTTAGGAAGTATCTCCTGATCATGGAGATGGTTGATCTCCATGGAGATCGAGGTTAGGAGACTAGACACAGAGGACAACATCGCGGATCCACTCACAAAGGCCTATTTCCCAGTAGAGACTTTTATGGGATGTTTGAGTATGAGATACTTCAACCACAGCTGATTGTTGGGTATGCGATACCACAACAGATGGCCCTAGTGCAAGTGGGAGATTGTTAGTTATATGTATGCCGTAGAGGCCATTACTGTACATACGATGTATATTGTAGTGGATGCTTGGACATATATAGGGAGGACTTTCTTGCTCGACATCATAGTATGCTATCTGGTTACTCTTTATCTTAACATATACTCTGATTGTCTCTATGTTATATGTTGATAAATCCCTTAGGATGCGTACTTGACTACCAGGACTATGATGCAGATCATACTAGTGGGGATAATGTAGTCGCTAAGTACATCCTTCAAGTGTTCCTAGTCGTAGGTGTATCGAGACAGGGTATCGATATACCAGAGTAGACTAGCGTATGCGCTTCTTGAACCACATGATGGGCGATAAAATGATCCCATATCCATTGGTGTTTGACACCAGAGAAGGTATACGGGTGCTCAGTAGAGACTGGGTACACTGGACGGACTCGCCGAGAACTCCCAGGTGGTATTATACCTCACGTCAGATGGCAGTTCTCTGGTGACACTGGTACAGGTTAGTCTGTAGACCCGAGATCGTCATAGAGTCTTGTGTGATTCCCACCGTGCTCTAATTTTCATCATACCACGTCCAAGAGGGCGTGCAAAATGGTGGATTTTGGGTACTGTCCCGAATCACATGGAGGTAATGAGCAATAGGAGGGGATTTGTCTCTCCCGGTATAGGGAGTTGATGTTGCGCTGTATTCGATTGGCTATAACTGGAAATCCCTGACCAGGGTTGCTAAGATTTAGTGATAAGTGTTATCAGTAGTTTCTCGAACTGTTATGGACCACATATTGACACGACTTATCAAGCTACTGGGGTCTGACGTTTACCACCCCTAGGCGAGATATGCGACATATCAGACGAAGAGACCGGACTGTACGGGAGTATTACCGATTGGATTCGCAGGAGAATGTACAGGCTTGCTTGTTGATCTTCTGATCGCTCAATACCTGGGTAGCTGTTACGTTTAGCTGACCGCTTGCAACTCGTGGGTGTTTTGATATGATCATCACCTACTGCCGGCGTATTGACGATTCTTTAGAGTCCTACACAGAGCTTTCCTGGCTCAGGAAAAATGGAGTAGGAGCACATATATGATATGTGCGGGACCGAGAACAATACGTGTATGTGATACAGTATTAGATTCTCGCTATATGTGATATCGGCCGGGTATATGTGATATAACCGGGTCATCGGATCATGTGTTGATTCGATGAACTGATACAGATTATATAAGTGGGTTATTTGTGAAATAGCCGGAGTATCGGATCAAGTGTTGATTCGATAATTTAATGTATAATCATATATTTGATATATTATATTACATTAACTAATATTAGCTCACTTTAAGATTCTTTTTCTCGCTTGGACAATACATTGATATATATGTGATATATGTTAATTGTATTATTTTATTTTGTTACAATAAATATTGTATATGTGATATATAATATTGTAACAAGTTAGGGTTACAAATGCAAAATGCTTTGTGAATTTTAAATATAGTTAGGGTTTGGATTAGGGTTAAACTTGGATGAAGCATTCAAGAAGCTTCTTGAAGCTTTGACTTGTGATATTTTGTTTAAATATTTCTTAACCCAACCCAAACCCTTTAACATAGTTAATTCTCTACAAGGGTTAAGTCTTCATTCTTAACCCATGGTTGCATTTCTAACCTCACACAAGTTTTCATTATTCATCACAAAGAGTTTTCTTCTTCTTCTTCATCCTTTTGAAAAAGCTTTCTAGCTTTTTGACATGTGATGATATTGAGTGAGAAATTGAAAACAAAAGAGAGCTAAATTCCTACTTCATCATCCTCATCTATTCTAGCCGCTTAGATTAGGGTGTTTGCTTTATTAATACTTGATTAGCAAAGCAAGAGCTTGGGTTGAGTTTCTTCAAAGTAGATCATCTTAGTTATTGAAGATCGGAAGCAAGCTTGCATATTTCTCTTCATGGAGACTCTCTAGAGTCCAGGTATTTGATGATTGCAGCGAAGGGACCACAACACGGAGCTTATGAAGTGAAGGAATGGACTACAAAGGTTGTAATCCCAAACTCTTAGATGTTAAAGTGTTTAACATGCTTGTTTGCTTAACTCTCTAGTTAAGATCTTGGTTAGGGTTTGTTTAGCACCCCAAAAATGACAATATGGCATGTGTGATGCCTTCCTAACCTTGCTAAGGTGCTATACTAACCCCACACCTTGACGCAGGCCAACAAAGTCGCATAACTACCCTAATCCAATCGCATCGTATGCTACAAATAAGCACTAGTTAGCTACCGCACACTACTCCTTGACGCAGGACAACAAACGTAGCATGAATACTAAGTAGTACTTATCTGAAATGATGGGGGGCTACGATAGGTTTTGAAGAAAACCCGTTGCGTAATGAACATGATCTCGTTGTAGAATCGAGTGGTTTTGAAAAAGGAGTGTTTTTGAGGCTTTTACTACTTTTGCTAAAGAGGTCACTCCCGGTAAAGGGATCTCGGCTCTTTCCTCATCGAATGAGGTGCATGATATTCACAATATCCCTATGCAAAGTAAAAACTATAGAAACAATCAAAAGACAAACCGAATGTTCTATCATCGGCCAGTTATTGCTAAAGAGGTCAATCCCGGTGAAGGGATCTCGGCTCTTTCCTTATCGAATAAGGTGATGGATACTTGTTCATATCAGATTTTTGCATTTTTATACCGCCCAATTTTTATCACATTGATTATTGGTAGGTACTCTTGAGCCGTGTTTGCAAGTCAATTGCAGGATACATGTTCTTGGCTCTAAACGGTGAAATTCATGGAAAAGCACGACAAAATCCGGATTACTGCCAACCACAGATAAAACACGGGTCTCCGCTCTCTATCCGTATGTTCCTGCACACCAGTTTAAGAGACAAAATGGCAAATCAATGTCATTTTCATGCACAAAGCTCAATGGCATTACAAGATCCAACATATCTACGCGGAGCTCAAGAAAAGTTATGGCAAAAGATCCACATCACATCACCTTTTGATCAACAGAAATTCTGGAAAAATCGTGAAGAAATTCTGAGAAAAAACATATACCAGACTGAAGGGCACTGCAAACCAGGGGACATCACCAAATTTGAAGACATAAGCCCCCATAGAGGCCGTGGTTCCGCGGCATAAGCACGCTTAGGCCGCAGAACCGCGGCCGTACGGCCTTGTCAGCTGACGAGCTTTTGAGGGTATTTTTGACATTCCATGTTTATTCTAAATGTTGCCCAAGAATTTCTGTTGCCTGCCTATAAATAGTCCAGAACTTGCCAAAGCCAAGGGTCCTTATTCTTGTATTTAGATTTTAGAATACATGTGTTGTTCTTCTTTCTCCTCTCCATTAAAAACTTGTAGTGAGCTTTTGTGAGTGAAGAATGAATAAAGGAGTTCTTGTTCTTACCATACTTATCTTGTTGTAATTGTTAATTATATTTGCTTGTATTTTTCATTTGCTAATCTAGTTGTTGTTATTTGTTGTTTGTTTCTTTCTTGTTCTCTTTTTCTTTATCCTTAAAACAACTATGAAGCTTAAGCTTGATCCTTGCCAAGGTGAGGTCTCAAATAGCTAGTTGTAATCTTCTAACCTCTTCCTTTCTATCTTCCTCCTTTGTTTTATTTTTCTTTTCCTTATAATGGGTGAGTAGTTTTCATACTTGTTAGGGTAGGATAAGGAAAGTTTGAGAGAAGGAAATCTCTCTCACTCTTTTCTTGCCCAACATCTTAATTCGGACTCCCGTTAATTGAACCACAATCCGCTCCCTACGGCACCCTATCCTACATGATAGCGGTGATTTCTTAGTGAGACGGGTTGTTGTTGAATTAACCGGAGGTTAAGGCTAAGAGCCAAGAACGGACGGACAAGCACCAAAAGGAAGAACTTATGCGTTGGAAAGCCTAGCTTATACTCGCAAGTTCCTTCCTAGTCGTGCTAATCCCCGTTGTTGCCGATTACCGTAACACCGACATTATGAGTGGCAACGAAAGAAGTGAGCGACTCATAACTCAAACTAACCTAATCCTAACCCTAACAAGCTTTCTTTATATATCATTTTAGCACATAAGTAATCTAAAAACAAACCTAGACAATTGGAATTAACTCGTTAAAGCACATAGAAAAAGATTCCCATCTCCCTGCGGACGACCCGTACTCAACCGGCTAGCTACAAGAGAAACCGTCTTGATTGCGGTAATAAACTTAGCACGCAAAAACTCTACCAATCAAATGGCGCAGTTGCCGGGGAGACGGTAGTTTATTTGTTTGTGTAATTTCGGGTTAATTTGTGAATATAAATATAACCGAAAAACAAAACAAAAAAAAATATACATTGTTAAAAATCATCTTGTTATTTTTGATTAGTTTTTGTGCAAGTGTGCAGGATAATACGAAGTTCAAGTTCAGTGCCAAAGAAGTGGGAAGTTAGACCCATATCTCGCGGCTACACCGCGACGGATCAAGACGGAGCCAACGGTCTACTGTAAAAATTTGGAGCAGATACTGTGAGCAAATCAAGATTCATAAAATCCAGACAAGAAGAGGACAGCCAATTAAGGACCCACAGGATTTTTGAAGCCCCATATCCACCTTACTGCCGCGGAACCGCGGCATAAGCTGGCTTAGGCCGCGGAACCGCGGCCGTTTGGTGCCTTTTGGTGGCCAAAACTTCTGTGAGTATCTCTCTCCTCCACCCCACTCCTCTGAACTCCACTGAACAGTGTTTTCTGCAGCATTCTTTACGCAAACTCTCTTCCCCCTTCCAATAAATTGTTTTTGTGCAGGATTCTTTGCGCCGCGCTAAAATAAAAATTGTTTGCAGTTGATTGTTACTACTTTGCATATATTAATACGGACTTTAAGGGGCTTGAAACCAATTCAAATTGGGTGGGGATTTCATCACCCTTCCCAGGACCCCAGAAATCACAAAAAGCATATGCATTGACCATTGCTTAAATTAAAAAAATACTAGACTCAGCCCTAAGGAATTCGCGCTCAATAGGACAGAGGACTAGTTACAGGCATCGGCCATTTATCCTATCCTGACTTTTGCGGTGTCTAGGCAAGTTGGTCCAAGGCAAATGGTTACTTAATTAGGACCACTACTTGCGTAGTGGGGAGCCTCCCACTTACCTGGCACTTACCTGGCCGCAATTGTTAGTTAAATGTATGCCCTAGAGGCCATTACTGTACATTGGATGTATATTGTAGTGGATGCTGGGGCATATATAGGTAGGACTTTCTTGCTCGACAAGATAGTACGCTATCTGGTTGCTCTTTATCATAACATGTATACTTTCTGTCTCTCTGTTGCAAGTTGATAAAGCCCTTAGGATGTGTACTCGACTTCCAGGAATATGATGTAGATAATACTAGTGGGGCCTGGTTAGTCAATGAGTACATCCTTCATTGTTCCTAGTCATGGGAATATCGAGACGGGGCATCGATATTCCAGAGTAGACTAGCGTATATATTCTTGACCCATGTGATGGGCGATGGATGATCCCATATCCATTGGTGTTTGACATCATAGATGGTATGCGAGTGCTCAGTGATGACTGGGTACACTGAACGGACTCGCCGAGAACTCCCAGATGGTATTATACCTCACGTCATATGGCAGTTCTCTGGTGACACTGGTACAGCTTAGTCTGTTGACCCGAAATCGTCATAGAATCTTGTGTGTCTCCCACTGTGCTTTGATTTCCACCCTACCACGGCTCTACTGAGTCGTGAAAATAGGTGGTTTTTGGGTACAGTCCCGATTCACATGGAGGCAATGAGCGATAGGAGGGGATTCGTCTCTCCCGGTATTGGGGGTTGATGTTACGATATGCACGATTGGCCATAACTGGAAATCCCTGGCCAGGGTTATAGTGATATACTGGTAAGAGTTATCAGTAGTTTCACGATTGTTATGGACCTCACGTCGGCATCACTTATCGAGCTATTGGGGTCTGGCGTTTACCACCCCTTTGCGAGATATGTGACATATCAGACGAACAGACCGGACTGTACGGTAAGTGTTACTGGCTGGATTCACAGGAGTGTGAGCGGGCTTGCTCGTAGATCTTCTAATCGCTCAATACCCGGGTGGCCGTTACGTTTAGCAGACCGCTTGCGGCTTGTGGGTGCTTGATATGATCATCATCTGCTGCCGGCGTATTGACGAGTCTTTAGAGTCCTACACAGAGGTTTCCTGGCTCAAGCGAAACGAAATAGGAGCGCATATGAGATATGTGCGGGACCGAGAATAATACCAGTATGTGATACTGTATTCTATTCTCGCGATATGTATCATGGGACGGTTATATGTGATATAGCCGGGTTGCCGAATCAAATGTTGATTCGATACATTGATACACTTGATATTAGTCGGTTATATGCAGTATGACCGGATCATTAAATCAAGTGTTGATTTAATGATTTAATGCATAATTATATATTTGATATATTACTTTGCATTAACTAGTATTGGTTCACTTAAGATGGATTTTCTCACTTGAAGTGCACATTGTATATATGATATAGTTTTGTGCACTAGTTTGTATCATGTTTGATGATACATGCAAACTTGGGTATGTGTATGCTTTAAACCTTGTTTAGGTTAATGGTTAGGGTTTAGTAATATTTTCTTCATTACTTATTCATTTTAGTTATATTTTGGCAAAAATGAAATGGTGGCAAAATTTGTTCTTTACTTAAGCTTCATGAAGCTTCTTTGCTTTATCTACCATTTTGTTTTTTCCTAACCTAACCATTCACCTAACCCTAGTTTATTCTCTACACTTAACCATGGTTGATATATGATAAGATCACTTGATTTATTATAATTAATCAATTTATTTTAATATACTTATCATATTCTTTCTTCTTCTTCTTCTTCTTCTTCTTCTTCAAGATGAAGAAAACCTTTGCTACCTTCAATGGCGATTTGAGAAAAAGAGTGAGAAATCCAATTCTAAAGTGAACCCACTTCCTATTTCTTCATCCTCTACCACTTTTTATGTAGTATAGGGTGTTTTCTTCACATGTTTCATGACTTGTTGAAGTTGGAGCTTGATCTTGAGTTGCCTCGACGTAGATCATCTTCGGCATCGAAGTCGACGACCTAGCCCGATCATTTCTCCGATGAAACCACCGTGAGAGTCTAGGATTCCGATGGGTACAGCGGAGGGACATCATCACGGAGCCAAGAAAGTGGAGGACCGGATCTACAAAGGTTGTAGTCACATTCCTTTAGCAATAAAGTTGTTTACATGCTTGCATCACCTTACCTCTAGTAACGATCTTGCTTAGGGTCACTTAGCACATAGGAAAATTTTGAATTGGCCATGCTTGATCACTTGTAGAACCTCATGGGTGTGCCTAGGAACCCTACAGTGGTATCAGAGCCTAGCTAGAGCCTTAAGGGATGCGTAGACGGAGTTAGAAACCCGATCGAACCCGAAACCCTAATCTATGACCCCTCTCTGTACATTTCTGCAAACTGTGGATTTTTGTGAATTAAAAATGCTCAGAAAAAAGTGCAGGAAATTCTAAGAGTTACTGCAGAAAACGAACCCCTAATTCCACTGTAGCGCCGCGGAACCGCGGCAGTAGCCTCCTTTTGCGGCGGTTCCGCGGCCGTATGTACTGATTAGGGATTTATTTTTATACAGTAATGCCCGTATCTGTTTCCTCTGTTCTATGGGAATTTTTAATCTGACTCAAGAATTGAGTGTTCTGGGGTTGTATTGGGGACTCGATGATTTGATCGGATTATTTAACTTTGTTTACTTTGTTTTCCGGGTATTTTTAGAACATGTTAAAAAGTTCGACCGGATATAAATACCCACTTTTTCCCCTGCCGGGAAATTTCCAATTGTTGGACTTTTCCGTAGTTTAATGACGTTCTATGTAGTGCAAGTAACGCGATGGTCCCTCTAGAAGACAACAAACCTTAACTCGATTTTGTGACCGTCTTGAACTGCCCTTTGAACCTTAGGGTTTGGGGCAGTACGGCGTGACACATGTGAGGCGTTGGCTTGACCCTTCTACGGCTGGACCGTTGGTACTGAGGCACGAAGTGAATGTTTTTAAACTTATTTCATGTGTTGAGCTGCTTCAGGAAAACTTGGGTGTTCGATTGTTCGATCGGAAAGTTTAACATTTTCTATTTATCCGTAATGTGATACAATAATTGGTATCCATAAGTATTTATGAGATAACTGAATGAATGTTATAAACATAGCAGTTTAGTCACACTTGATCGGTTGTCACGGAATTTTGATGTGATCAAAAGTCCGTCGCAATCACGTAGCGTACGTGGATACTCGCCGGGTAAATTTAATAGACAGCCTCACCCCATAGCCCTGACCAAGTGACTGTAGGAGAACCCCGTCGCCGAAAGCATCCGTTCGGGTGCTCGCGGCAGCGGTGTTCCGCCTTGGTGCACTTCGTCGGCGGCGTCGGGGGTACGGCCGCCTACTAAAGTTTGCGACGAGTATTCGATCAGGATGTCGGGAATCTTGTTGAATTGGCCGACTTGATATTGAAAAGAGTTTTCGATAATGAGATTAAAATGCGGGGTTTATAATTGTTAGGCATGCGATGTCTAAAGAGGTTGCGGATTCCAACTGTTGTAGTTTTACACTTTCTTTTCTGTGACCGTAAGTATAATATGTGACATCGCCGGTTTCGTTGCTATATGTCAACGACAATTGGGATGCGCATATTTACTTACGTTGATGACATGTGATGTTATGTGTTGCTGGAAATGTTATATTGGATCGTCGTGTTTGAATAGCCGGGGTTTTCTATGTGAGATGAGTGTTTTTCATTTTCATTCATGTAAAAACTTTTATGTAATATTCTTTTATTGGGGAACTTCCAGGTTGCGAAAGATGTCTCCGTTGATGTATATTATTTACTTTTCCGCATTAGGATAGACCCAAGGAGGGTAGCACAAGTAACCGGGTTCTAGGGTCCAGTGGGAGACCATCTCGAGGAGTCGAGTCCGAGTCTCCTAACCCAAGAATTGGTAGGGTTGCTTGTCTCTCTCGTAGGGGTCTAGGGGTGTGGGATTGGCTATTCATCACGACCGTGGAATCCGTGTTTTATACTGGCTCATATTAAAAACACGGACGTCCTAGTATATCCAATATTTCATATGATATTTTCTGCTACGATATCTGTGATGTGATCATGTGATTTGTTCAGATAGATATATTATATAGTATATATATGATATATTATATAGACGTTGCTTATGTTTTACCCCCGCGCTAGCCCTGCCCCGCTCTGCCGTTAGTTACCTAACCTAACGGTGCAGACGGTACATCGAGGCGAATGCGGATGGCATAAGCGTACGTTATATTTATCTGTGATGTTTAGGTGGACTTAAATGATGGGATATTCATTAATGAGATTAATGAAAGAAAATAAACCTAAAATATGTTGTGGAATCGAATTTTAAAATAAAAACAGGTAGCTACAGTTATTGCTTTGCATCGCGGTGTTCCTTGTAGAACATCCTGCACCTTATTCGATGAGGAAAGGGCCGAGATCCCTTCACCGGGAGTGACCCCTTTAGCAATAACTGGCAGATGCTACACACTCAGTTTGTCTTTTGATTGCTTCTATAGTTTCTGCTTTGCACAGTGATATATATGATATATCCCGCACCTCATTCGACGAGGAAAGGGCCGACGATCCCTTCACCGGGAGAGACCCCTTTAGCAAAACTAGAAAAGCCTAAAAAACACTCCCTTTAAAAACCATTTGATTCCACAACGAGATCAAGTTCAGAGCGTTAAAGGTTTTCATAAAAACCATTCGCAACCCTCCTTCAATTTAGGAAGTAGAGTACTTAGTATTCGTGCTGTGTTTGTTGACCATAGTCAAGGCATAGTGTACGGTAGGTAAGTGATGTCTTCCTACACCGCATATGATGCGATTAGTTAGGACAGTCGCGTGACTTTGTTGACCTTAGTTAAGGGTCTTGTGGGTGGGTCTAATTAATCACGAAATGACGGGTAGAACTTGACTAGTGGTTATGATTTGTTGACCATAGTTAAGGTCATAGGTGCTAAGGGTAAAAATCATTATCGGGAGTTTCAAGTGTTGAAATTTGCAATGAGATTGCATACCTTCTATGTGATAGTTGGATCCCGATATCCACTGCGAGTAATTGTTACTCCTGGGAGAGTTTTGCACTTTACAATTAGCCGATCAAGTAGGTGTCTAGAAAGGTGTCAACGGGGTTACGCCTCTGGGAAAACGAGGTTTAGTGTAATTAGGTCTGTGCGAAAGCACGGGGAACCTCCCTCAAAGTACCGACACTGGCCTGGCTGAAAGATTAGCGAACTTGTAGAGTGTAATTAATCCCGGCTAGTTTTTCCTTTTAGGGTTTGAAGGAAGGTTTGATAAAAACAGTGGGAGCCATCCTGATTAGATAAAATAAATAACCAATCTAATCTTGCAAGAGCGCACGCAGAGTGTTTTCTTTTCTCTCTCTCCAGGTAGCGACCACATTACGCCTTAATCAAGATAATAATATGGATGTATTGACCGAACCAGCTTGTTATACTGAGATAGGGAACGTTGGTCCCGCTCCAACTTATAATTGTTATAAGACAGAGCAGGAAATAGGGGAATACCAGGATTCCCATACCGCCCAAACGAAGAAAGTGCATGAGATGCATCTCCTTCGGGTGTGTTCATTATAAAGAACTGTTTCTCAGTATCCTATGAATCCTGGGTATTTGATACCGGATCAGGATCCCAGATATGTAATCTGTTACATAGGGCTACCGAAAGGTAGAAAAACTGAGAACGGGTGATAAGTTTCATGAGACAGAAAACGGGGCAAGTGTTGCAGCCAAGTCTGTTGGTCACTGTCACCCTTTATTACCAATACATTGATTCTGAACAAATGCTATTAGATACCGAACCTGATATACAAAATCATATTAGTCTCTTTATTAGTGAAGAAGGATATAATTTTGTATTGTTGGATATTGTTTTGAACATTTCCTATATCAAAAGTTGATCGGTTCAGGCACGTTATCTAAAAGCAATGATGTTCTAAATCAAACTACAGTTCCTAGTATACAGAACACACACAAGTGGAAGAGTTCAGAAATGAACGAATCCTTCCTGAGGAATTGTAGACTAGGTCATATCAATGCGACCCGACTAGCTGAAGTTACATTTAGATGCATATTTAAATCAATTTGAATTTACATCTTGTGAAACTTGCCAGTCATATCACAAAGATTAGATGACCATAGCTCTGTTTATTGGAAACAGAGAAAGAGTTAGTAAACTCTTGGGACTGATACATGATGATGTATGTAAGGTCCCCTGTCTACACATGCCAGGACCGATTCTTTGTATTTCATTACATTCTCTGATAATCTCTCAAAATTCAGACATATGTTCCGATTGAAACACAAGTCCGAAACTTTTGAGATATTCACAGAATATAAGTTAGAAATAGCGAACCAAAAACTGGGTATAAGTATTATGTCCTATGATAAGATCAGGGAGGAGAATACTTGTGCATAGAATTCCTAGATTATTCTAAAGGAGAATGAGATTCTCTCTCGGTATTACTCCTCTGATTATACCACAGCACAACGATGTATCAGGGCGGAGCAATAGCACCCTATATGATATGGTGTGCTATGATGAGTATTACTGAGTTACCTGTTTCTTTTAGGGAGTTATGCACTTATGAAGTTGCATACCTATTGAATAGGGTTCAATTCAAATCAGCGCCTACAACTCCATATAAGATATGGTATGGGAAGAGCCTATCTCTTAAGTAAGTTAAGATTTGGGATTTTCCGGCCTATGTCAAAAGCAAAATCCGGACAAGATCGAGGCAAGGTCAGTTCTGTAGAACTGGAAAGGTTCCAGCTATACAAAACTGCAGCAGATGATTTGACAGAACCAAAGGATTCAATAGTCCCCGACGAACCTCAGCCTCTCCGCCGATCTGGTAAGGTTCCTCACCTTCCTGAGAGATACTTCGGTTTCTCGATGACAGTGGGAGCGAGGATTGCATCATGAGATGATGACCCAACTAGATTCGAGCAGGTCATCGAGAGTAGGGACTCTTTAAGAATGGCTGGATGCTTAGCGATCTGAGATGGAATCCATATACACCAACAAAGTATGGACTTTGGTTGCGATATCTGAAGGGTTAAATCCCCATCAGGAGCAAGTATATCTTGAGAAGATTACTTGGTGTACATGGAAAAGTTGAGACTTTCAAAGCTAGACTCGTTAAAGGTTTTCATCATCGACCAGGTGTGGATAATGATGAAACCTTTTCCAATAGCTGTGCTTAAGTCCATCCAGATCCTACTTACTATTGCTACATACCATGACTACGATATCTGGTGGTTGGATGCCATGACTATTTTTCTAAATACCGATTTAGAATAGAAAGTCTATAAGTACACAGCCAGAGGGCTTCGTAAACAGTGGGAGCAGCGGAAACATGTGCAAGTTGCTTTACAGGATAAAGAGGGCATCGCGGAGTTGGAACATCTGTTTTGATGTGGTAGTCAAAGAGTTTGACTTCATCAAAATGGTAGATGAACCTTGTATATACAAAACGGTAGTAGAGAGTAAGGTGGTCATCCTCGTATTGTACGTGGACAACATGCTCTTGATAGGAAAAGAGTTTCCTATACTACACACGGTCAATCTCCTCTTTTCACATGGATTCTCCAATAGGATCAATGTGATACCTCCTAAATACTGGGTTTTGGATCTATAAGATAGATCTAAATGGATGTTAGGATTCTCACTAACTATAGTGAGATAGTATCAGTTGATCCTGGAGAGAATCACTGGAAAGGTTCCAGGGTGATAAGGACGACTGAGTGTCAGTCGCAGACATTGTCTTTACCCTCAGTAAAGGGACGGTATGTTGGAAGAGTTCCAAGCTAGATACCGTGCCAAACTAGACGATAAAGGCTGGTAACATCGCTATTAGAGATACTACCAAAGAGGCAGTTTGGGTGTATATTGGTTCAAAAGATGAACTAGGTTCCTACCATTGTATGACAATGGATGTGTGGCTTTAGCCCAGGAACCCCGATCACATCAGTGACCCAGACATATTCTGAGGCAGCATCACTTGATCATGGAGATAGTTGATCTCCAGGGTGATCGAGGTTAGGAGAGTAGACTTAGAGGACAACACGGCGGATCCACTCACAAAGGCTTTTTCCCAAAGAGAGACTTATATGGGATGGTTGAGTACGTGATACTGCAACCACTGCTATAGATGGCCCTAGTGCAAGTGGGAGATTGTTAGTTATATGTATGCCCTAGAGGCCATTACTGTACATTGGAGGTATATTGTAGTGGATGCTGGGACATATATAGGTAGGACTTTCTTGCTCGACATGATAGTACGCTATCTGGTTGCTCTTTATCTTAACATGTATACTTTCTGTCTCTCTGTTGCATGTTGATAGAGCCCTTAGGATGTGTACTCGACTTTCAGGAATATGATGTAGATCATTCTAGTGGGGCCTGGGTAGTCAATGAGTACATCCTTCATTGTTCCTAGTCGTTGGAATATCGAGACGGGGCATCGATATTCCAGAGTAGACTAGCGTATATCTTCTCGACCCATGTGATGGGCGATGGATGATCACATATACATTGGTGTTTGACATCAGAGATGGTATGCGGGTGCTTAGTGATGACTAGGTACACTGAACGGGCTCGCCGAGAACTCCCAGATGGTATTATACCTCACGTCAGACGGCAGTTCTCTGGTGACACTAGTACAGCTTAATCTGTTGACCCGAAATCGTCATAGAGTCTTGTGTGTCTCCCACTGTGCTTTGATTTCCACCCTACCACGGCTCTACTGAGTCGTGAAAACAGGTGGTTTTTGGGTACAGTCCCGATTCACATGGAGGCAATGAACGATAGGAGGGGATTCGTCTCTCCCGGTATTGGGGGTTGATGTTGCGCTATGCACGATTGGCCATAACTGGAAATCCCTGGCCAGGGTTGTAGTGATATACTGTTAAGAGTTATCAGTAGTTTCACGATTGTTATGGACCTCACGTCGGCATGACTTATCGAGCTATTGGGGTCTGACGTTTACCACCCCTAGGCGAGATATGCGACATATCAGACGAACAGACCGGACTGTACGGTAAGTGTTACTGGCTGGATTCACAGGAGTGTGAGCGGGCTTGCTCATCGATCATCTGATCGCTCAATACCCGGGTGGCCGTTACGTTTAGCAGACCGCTTGCGGCTTGTGGGTGCTTGATATGATCATCATCTGCTGCCGGCGTATTGACGAGTCTTTAGAGTCCTACACAGAGGTTTCCTGGCTCAAGCGAAACGAAATAGGAGCGCATATGAGATATATGCGGGACCGAGAATAATACCACTATGTGATACTGTATTCTATTCTTGCGATATGTATCATGGGACGGTTATATGTGATATAGCCGGGTTGCCGAATCAAATGTTGATTCGATACATTGATACACTTGATATTAGTTGGTTATATGCAGTATGACCGGATCATTAAATCAAGTGTTGATTTAATGATTTAATGCATAATTATATATTTGATATATTACTTTGCATTAACTAGTATTGGTTCACTTAAGATGGATTTTCTCACTTGAAGTGCACATTGTATATATAATATAGTTTTGTGCACTAGTTTGTATCATGTTTGATGATAAATGCAAACTTGGGTATGTGTATGCTTTAAACCTTGTTTAGGTTAATGGTTAGTGTTTAGTAATCTTTTCTTCATTACTTATTCATTTTAGTTATCTTTTGGCAAAAATGAAATGGTGGCAAAATTTGTTCTTTATTTAAGCTTCATGAAGCTTCTTAGCTTTATCTACCATTTTTTTTCCTAACCTAATCATTCACCTAACCCTAGTTTATTCTCTACACTTAACCATGTTTTCTATATCATAAGATCACTTGATTTATTATAATTAATCAATTGATTTTAATATACTTATCATATTCTTTCTTCTTCTTCTTCAAGATGAAGAAAACCTTTGCTACCTTCAATGGTGATTTGAGAAAAAGAGTGAGAAATCCAATTCTAAAGTGAACCCACTTCCTATTTCTTCATCCTCTACCACTTGCCATGTAGTATAGGGTGTTTTCTTCACAAGTTTCATGACTTGGTGAAGTTGGAGCTTTATCTTGAGTTGCCTCGACGTAGATCATCTTCGGCATCGAAAGGACGGTTCAGTTTTCAAAGTAAACGGACACAGACTAAAACCATACCTTAGCGCCGAACAAACAGAGGACCTCCTGGTCTTACAGGAGCCGGTTTACCCTGCATAATCTTCCTCTGCCTACCACCAAACTTCGGTTATCCAGCCAAGAACAGTGGACACTGTTCCAAATAAGTTTGGGGGTATGTATATACCATTTTGTATTTATTTGTGGATATTCGTTTCCATTTTTACTCTTTAAAAACATAAACAGAAAAAATGTGTGTATATCTAACAGACAATTTTGACCCTTCATGATCTCTTAATGCAATGACAGTGAGGACACTGTCCAGTTTAAGTTTGGGGGTACGCTCGGTACACATTTCTAACCTTCGCATTCATATATATATTTTGCATCTGCATACTAAAATCCATAAAATCCATAAAAATCAGAATATTTTCTAAAAACATAAAAAAAAATCTATCAAGTTAGCTAGTGGGAGAACTCTGATTCAACATTTCGACGTTTTTGTTTGATAAGATAAGAATAACTAAATCTTATTTTTAGATTTTGAAAACCTGAAAGATAACACTCCTTTGAAATTAACTATAGCTGATATACGTCTTTACATCACAATACACATGTCGTGAGTTTTTGAAATTAGATGACAAGTCTTTTATGTCTAAAAACTTTTAAATGGATAAATGATTTTCTGAGGATCAAATAGGTTTGTTCTGAAATAAGTAATATCAAGAATAGTTTATGAAGTGAAGTGAATATAAAGGAATGTTATTGATGCCTTAATTGGAACTAATTCTGGAAATAACTCATCTGAAACTTGATTGGAATGATTACACACATAACCCACTAAACACGACTTTTATCCAAAAAATAACTGAACTGTCGGTTATATCTCCGTTCGTATTGAATCATCATGATTTTCACGCTAAATTGTCTTTTGTTTTTCGACCTAGGTTACTTGAGTAATTAAGTCCGCTGGGGTGTTTCTACACCTAATGCCCTAAAGCCAACTGGTTTGTGTGCATTGGCCCAAAGCTCGCTAAGAAGCCTAGAAAGTCCAGATTAAAACAAAGTCAAGCAAGTGTTCTCTCCGAGTTAAAATTCCTAACGGTTCTTTGTGTGAGAATAATCTTGACAAAAGACAGGTTTTTATAAAAAAAATATTTCTAGCGGAGATATGAAGGCTTTATTCTGTGATAAAGACTATTGCACGTTCACAGAGGTGTGTATGAAATGAAAACAAGAAAAAGGTGGAGTGAAAAATAAGTCCTAGTTTCCTATTAAGGAGATAGAAATTCTGAATTTGAAACTTTATTGGAAAACGAAACTTGAAAAATGCTTAACTCTTTATAAAACTGATGTGATCCTTTCAAAATTCTTATCTGGGCTTTATTGTGTGACATGATGACTTTATTTGCACTACACGTAAAGACATATAAAATCTTAAGTTAAATAAAAAGCGAGATGTGAAAAATGAAGGTTCGATAGTCTAGACTTAGGATAATAGAATAGTTATTTTCTGAAACCAAACTTCAGGGTTTGAATCATAGTTATTTTGCAAAACTAGCTTGACCGGATTTTGTGGGTTGTATCCGCTGAAAACCCTCAGGAGACAACACTCCTCCTACTAGGGACACCTAGAGGTTTAACGGCTTGTTGCACATGATCAGGGCAATCGCGTTCCCTGCGAATGTGAGGTTAGGAAATTTTTTGTGAATAAATTGGCTTTGCTCGGGACGAGCAAATGATAAGTTTGGGGATATTTGTTCATATCAGATTTTTGCATTTTTATACCGCCCAATTTTTATCACATTGCTTATCGGTAGGAACTTTTGAGCTGTGTTTGCTAGTCAATAGCAGGATACATGTTCTCGGCTCTAAACGGTGAAATTCATGGAAAAGAACGACAATATCCGGATTACTGCCAACCACAGATAAAACACGGGTCTCCGCTCTCTATCCGTATGTTGCCGCACACCAGTTTAAGAGACAAAATGGCAAATCAATGTAATTTTCATGCACAAAGCTCAATGGCAACACAAGATCCAACATATCTACGCGGAGCTGAAGAAAAATCATGGCAAAAGATCCACATCACATCACCTTTTGATCAACAGAAATTCTGGAAAAATCGTGAAGAAATTCTGAGAAAAAACATATACCAGACTGAAGGGCACTGCAAACCAGGGAACATCACCAAATTTGAAGACACAAGCCCCCATAGAGGCCGCGGTTCCGCGGCATAAGCACGCTTAGGCCGCGGAACCGCGGACGTACGGCCTTGTCAGCTGACGAGCTTTTGAGGGTATTTTTGACATTCCATGTTTATTCTAAATATTGCCCTAGAATTTCTGTTGCCTGCCTATAAATAGTCCAGAACTTGCCAAAACCATGGGTCCATATTCTTGTATTTAGATTTTAGATTACATGTGTTTTTTTTCTTCCTCCTCTCATCTCTTCTCCATTAAAAACTTGTAGTGAGCTTTTGTGAGTGAAGAATGAATAAAGGAGTTCTTGTTCTTACCATGCTTATCTTGTTGTAATTGTTAATTATATTTGCTTGTATTTTTCATTTGCTAATCTAGTTGTTGTTATTTGTTGTTTGTTTCTTTCTTGTTCTCTTTTTCTTTATCCTTAAAACAACTATGATGCTTAAGCTTGATCCTTTCCAAGGTGAGGTCTCAAATAACTAGTTGTAATCTTCTAACCTCTTTCTTTCTATCTTCCTCCTTTGTTTTATTTTCTTTTCCTTATAATGGGTGAGTAGTTTTCATACTTGTTAGGGTAGGATAAGGAAAGTTTGAGAGAAGGAAATCTCTCTCACTCTTTTCTTTCCCAACATCTTAATTCGGACTCCCGTTAATTGAACCACAATCCGCTCCCTACGGCACCCTATCCTACATGATAGCGGTGATTCCTTAGTGAGACCGGTTGTGGTTGAATTAACCGGAGGTTAAGGCTAAGAGCCAAGAACGGACGGACAAGCACCAAAAGGAAGAACTTATGCGTTGGAAAGCCTAGCTTATACTCGCAAGTTCCTTCCTAGTCGTACTAATCCCCGTTGTTGCCGATTACCGTAACACCGACATTAAGAGTGGCAACGAAAGAAGTGAGCGACTCCTAACTCAAACTAAACTAATCTTAACCCTAACAAGCTCTCTTTATATATCATTTTAGCACATAAGTAATCTAAAAATAAACCTGGACAATTGGACTTAACTCGTTAAAGCACATAGAAAAAGATTCCCGTCTCCCTGCGGACGACCCGTACTCAACCAGCTAGCTACAAGCGAAACCGTCTTGATTGCGGTAATAAACTTTGCACGGAAAAACTCTACCAATCAAATCTATACAAGGAATACCGCTATGCAAAGCAAGAACTGGAGCTACCAGTTTTCGAGACAAGTTTCTAAAACATCTTTTGGTTTCTTTTATTTCATTAATCTCATTAATGAAATCCCATTTATTATGCTTCCCAAGCATCACATATGAAACGAAAGAAGCAATATTAATTATATCTCTTATATATAATATAGGCATTCGTCTGAACATATCATAGTGTTCACATCACAGAGAAGCAGAAGATAACATATGAAATATTGGATATACTAGGATTTCCGTGTTTTAAATTAAGCCTGTATAAAACACAGATTCCACGGTCGCGATAAATAGCCAATCCCACATCCCTAGACCCCTACGAGAGCGGCAAGCAACCCTACCAATTCTAGAGTTAGGAGACTCGGTCTCGACTCCTCGAAATGGTCTCCCACTGGACCCTAAAACCCAGTTACTTGTGCTCCCCGCCTTGGGTCTATCCTAATGCGGAAAAGTAAATAATATACAATGGTGACATCATCCTCAACCCGGAAGTGCCCTAAAAAAAGAATATTACATACAATGAATTTTACATGAATGAAAATGGAAAACTCTCATCTCATATAAAACCTCCGGCTATTCAAAACACGACGATCCAATATAACATATCACAGCAACACATAACATCACTTGTCATCAACATAAGTAAATATGTGTATCCCAATTGTCGTTGACATATAGGAACGAAACTGGCGATACACCACATATTACACTTACGGTCGCAGAAAAGAAAGTGAAAAACTACAACAGTTGGAATCCGCAACCACCTTAGACATCATAAACCCGAAATATCACATACTTTGGATTTCTTGCCTAACAATTGAATTCCTTAGACATCGCATGCCTAACAATTATAAACCCCGCATTTTAGTCTCGATCTCGAAAACACTTTTCAATATCAAGTCGGGCAATTCAATAATATTCCCGACATCCTGATCGAATGCTCGTCGGAAACTTTAGTAGACGGCCACACCCCCCAATGTCGTCGACGAAGTGAACTACGGCGGAACATCGCAGCCGTGAGCACCCAAACGGATGCTTTTGGCAACGGGGTTCTCCTACAGTCACTTGGTCGGGGCTATGGGGCGTGGCTATCTAATAAGGTTACCTGGCGAGTATCCGCGTACGCTAGGTGATTGCGACGGAATTTTGATCACATCAAAATCCTGTGGCAACCGATCAAATGATACTAAACTGCTAGATTTATAAAATTCAAATTAGTTATCTCATAACTACTTTTGTGGATTCCAAATATTCTATCACATCACATAATATCCGGACGGCGTTAAACTTTTCGATCGATTCATCAAAGCCCCACAATATCCCGACGACACAACACTTGAACACAGTTCAATAATACCCAGAATATGCCACAGTACCTATGCACCGGCCTTAGAAGGGCATACCCAAGCCTTACTCATGTCGCCACGGAACTGCGGCAAATCCTAGTGTATGACCGCGGTTCCGCGATCCAAAAAGTCGAGTTAGGGTTTCATTCTTCTAGAGGGTTCATAGAATTACTTGCATGTTTTTCCGAATACGTTAAACGTGGAAAAATGGGTTCTTGACATTCGATCGAACATTTTAACTTCTTCTAGACAACATGCGAATAACCCGAATCAATGTTAAAACTACGAATACGAAATACTCCGAATTGCTTATAGTGTAAGATTACAACACATGAAAAATTAGTAAAAACAAACAACACCTTAAACACCAAAACCCAGTCACTGGAACACAGTGAAAATTTCAGGCAAAAACAGACCGAAGTGGCCGGCCCCAACCTCATTGATCTCGGCAGAAATCCGAGCAAATCCCCTGAAATTATCATGGTGTTTATGATATATCTCATACATCATTCTGCACATGTTTAAAAAAAAAATTGAACACTTTTTAAAATCGACAGAAACTACATTTTCGTGTTTCAAATTACGGAGTATTTCAGTTTCGTAATCTTAATAAAATCCGTCTAATTTTCTAGCATGGCTTTGATACCAATGCAGGGTTTCCTAGGACAGCAGCAAAGTTTCGGGAGGCATCTTCCATGCCATATTCAAAAATTGTCGTTCTAGCTAACCCTAACCCTAGATCGTTAACTAGAAATCTGACGAAATGAAATGCAAACGACTTTGCAAGTAAAGTGAACAAGGAATACAACCTTTGTAGACCGGTCCTTCACTTCATTAGCTCCGTGTAGTCATCCCTTCGCTGCGATCATGAAGTCCCGGACTCTAAAGAGGCTCCCATGAAGAAATGAACATGCTTGCATCGAAGTCTTCGAGACCGAAGATGGTCTACGTCGAGGAGACACTAACCCAAGCTATCTCTTCACTAATTGTGAAATTAGTGAAGAAAACACCCTATACTAATAGGCAAGTAGTAGAGGATGATGTAGTAGGAATTTTGCTCACTTTAGAAATGATTTTCTCACCATAATTCTTCACATAGGAAAAACCTAGCAAGTTTTTTTTTCCTTTTGTTGAAGAAGAAGAAGAAGAAGAAGCAACTTATGAGAGAGTGAGAACCATGGGTGAGTTAGTGTCATACACTAACCCTTGTAGAGACATAACCATGGCTAAGGAATAATGGTTGGGTTTACAAATATCTTTAGTAAAACAAAACTAGTGGACTTGTCAATGCACAAGCAAGCTTCTCCAAGCTTCTTGCCATGATAAAAGCCACCAATTTTTATTTACTTAGGAAATTAAAACCCTAGGATTAAACCAAGCATGGTTGAGTCTTATACACCCATGTATTTTGTATCATATACCATGACACAAAAACTTATACACTTATATATATCACATATATACTCATGCACAAAATCAAGTGAGAAAAGAAATCATAAGTGAATTAATATTAGTTAATTTAATTTAATATATCAAATATATAATTATACTTTAAATTATTAAATCAACACTTGATTTAATAATCCGGTTATATTATATATAACCGACTAATATCAAATGTAACAACTTATAGAATCAACACTTCATTCGATAACCCGGCTATATCACATATAACCGACCAATGTTACAAATCGCGAGAATAGAATATGGTATCACATATCGTATTAATCTCAGTCCCGCACATATCTCATATGTGCTCCTACTCCGTTTCGCTTGAGCTAGGAAACCCCTGTGTAGGACTCTAAAGACTCGTCAATACGCCGGCAGTAGGTGATGATCAGATCAAACACCCACAAGCCGCAAGCGGTCTGCTAAACGTAACGGTCTCCCGGGTATTGAGCGATCAGAAGATCAACAAGCAAGCCCTCTCACACTCCTGTGAATCCAATCAGTAACACTACCGTACAGTCCGGTCTCTTCGTCTGATATGTCGCATATCTCGTCTAAGGGTGGTAAACGTCAGACCCCAGTAGCTCGTTAACTCGTGTCGATATGAGGCTCATAACGGGTCGAGAAACTACTGATAACACTTACCAGTATATCTCTGAAGCAGCCCTGGCCAGGGACTTCTTGTTATAGCCAATCGAGCACAGCGCAACATCAACTCCCAATATCGGGAGAGACGAAACCCCTCCTATCGCTCATTGCATCCATGTGATTCAGGACTGTACCCAAAAGCCACCGTTTTGCACGTTCTCTTGAACGTGGTAAGGTGAAAATCAAAGCACAGTGGGAAACACACAAGACTCTATGATGATCTCGGGTCTACAGACTAACTTGTACCAGTGTCACCAGAGAATTGCCATCTGACGTGAGGTATAATGCCATCTAGGAGTTCTCGGCAAGTCGGTTCAGTGTACCCATTCTCCACTGAGCACCCGTATACTGTCTCTGATGTCAAACACTAATGGATATAGGATCATCAACATGGGTCGAGAAGCTATACGCTAGTCTACTCTGGTATATCGATGCCCTGTCTCGATACATCCACGACTAGGAACATTTGAAGGATGTACTTAGCAACTACACAGTTGTCACGACCCGAAATAGCACGCGACGGGCACTTGAAACATATGAAGTCTATAGGACCCCATCTAACTCAAGTAAGCCAAAAGCCCAGAATCTAAACCATTTTAAAGAAAGCGTTTTTATAAAAATCAGCCGAATATGCATTTTTAAAATATCAAGTCATTTCTGAAAATTTTGGCAGAGTTTCCTTTGTAAATACTGGCCCCAAATGAGTACAACATGCATAATATGAATAAAGGCATCCCAAAGCGGGAGCTAGCTCTTCGCCAAAAGGCTGTCACAACCACGCAAGCAATATAATATACAACGCCGAAGGGCGAGGATCAAAACTCAAAAGGAAACTCAAAATCATCAAGAAAACCCATAATAATATAACGCGCAACTCTAAGGTCGAAAAATATACAACTGTTCTTCTAAGGGTATAAATATACAAGTCTGGTTGATGGAGTTTACTAGATACAACTGAATATAAAATATAATGGTGGTCACGATGCAAGTGAACCCACCTACCAATGCAATCACCCGGAAGGAAAGTAGTGTGCCAGAAAGCCGTAATGAAACCTGCATGGCAAAAACCTTTAAGAATTGTGGCACAACGGGGGTGAGCTGCCAACTCGTGAGTAGAAAACATCACCAAGCAAAAATCGTATGTATGGCTCAATCCTAGGTCAATACGATCAGTAATACATATCCTCAATATGATAAGGTCTAAAGCATGAAAAGGTGGCAAGGGTAAACATCTATACATAAGTGTAATACCAAGTGCTCGTGTCAGTGTCTCGGGTAGCAACATATCATAAATATTAGGTATGAATGCATGAAAACAGAATACATGTAAATGAGAAAACTGTTTTCATATCTCAGTGAGATTTATGTATATAAAATCGAGATATCATCAATGAAATCAACATAAAACAATTTCTAGCATCGACACAAAATATATATCTCGCTGTCTCAATATCTTGGGCTCCGACTATCCGGACTGACCCTTGGGCTCCGGCAATCCGGACTAGAAAAACTTCGATCGGTATCCTCCGGATATCCGTCGAGTCACAATGCAATCACCGGTCGGTAGTGCTCCCCTGCCGGGTTCAACGCCATCATCTGCGACCTTCTCACCCCGGGGTACCACACCGGGTCCACCATGCACCCACAGATGGTTCCTCCTCCTCCTCGAATCGGGTGTATGATATCGCTCAAGAGCCGAGAAAACTCATGTGGACATATCTCAAATCATATCATGAGAATACCGCAATTTTAACTTTAAAATGATAACCAGTTTATAAAATCCTTGCGGTTTCTTCAAATCCAGAAATCTCATTTAAATCCGAAATCTAATAATCGAAAGTCAATATACAGTAAATATCGGGCTCCGGCAATCCGGATTGTCCAAAAATATGCATGACAATGAATATATAAATATGCATGAGAATGACAGTAATAAATGCAATGTCTAAGCTATCATATAAAAACGAGCGCATTAGTACCATGTCAAAGCTACCAGCTGACATTTTACACAAATGAATAGTATTTTTTAATGTGTACATAACATGGCAATTACCGATGATGATGTGTGTGAGCCGGCAAGCATGTGTACGTGGAGCATATGCATCATCGGTAATGGTGCTGGTGTCCTGACAGCATGATTTCATATGACAATAAAAGCAAAAGTATAAGCGTGCAATACGATACGAACAGAAAAAATATGCGAAAACTGAATAATAAATGCAACAATAGAGAATCTACATTAACATATGTGGGTCATACAGTTTTGCCGTTTTAAATAACACGAATCGTGGTATTTAGAAAATAGGGCTACGGTGTTTTTAAGAAAAAGGTACGTCCTTTGAAATATCCGTAGAATCACTTCGCATGTCTTTAAAATACTTACGATTCGTTAGTTTTGAAATAGGTATGACCCGAGTCTAGTCTAACATCTAAAAGTAAACTACTTGACTAAACTAATAGACTGATCAAAAAGGTAAGGAAAACCACCTAAGTCTGAGTCGATATATATATATATATATATATATATATATATATATATATATATATATATATAATAGTCGGTGATCCCGCCTCAATAGTATCACATATGATACAATATATAACATGACATCCTCGAGTCAAGAGTGCGGATCTATCATCAATATAAAGCTCGTACGGTTAATCCATCGTACGGCATCCCAAATCTGGGTACGGGTCGAATATTACATTTATCTCATCATTTATCTAGTATCATTTTCATCACATATCATGATCTGGGGGTACTGATCTAAGTCTAATACATACTGATACCATCTATATACATGTATGCGTGTGTGTATGAAAACACATCGCCCAAGGACCCGCTATAATATCATGTCGTATCTCAAATACGAACCATGTCACATCACCGATCTCATGGCATCATGCGCAAACTCATCGACTCATCTCCAAATGCCATATACTATCCTCATCATCCATGTATATGTATACGTATATATATACATAGTCCCATACCTATGTGTATATATATATATGTATGTAATATATATATATATATACATATACATGTACATATCCCCATATATGCACAAATAATAAAATGTATGCATGTGTGTGCGCGCGTGTGGGTGTAATCTCAAATCTAGGGTTTCGCGACTAAGAAGCTAAACTAAATTACTTCTAATTACACTAACACTATATCATGAACACCTAGAATCTATCTTGATAATCACTAATCTCACAATAAACATAATTATATAAATATATATGTATACGTATTCGTATACTACACTACGAACTGCGGGGGTGCTATACGTCATCCACCTGACATCCCCCGTAGATATATATCTACTCACTTTGATTCTCGCTTGTTGGAGTCGATGATGCCACGCTCTCCTCTTCATCTCGAAATCTTCGTGGGGGTGCCTATATATAAACACACAAGATATCGTAAACCGAAATCACGTACGAAAGCCAAATCGATACACGATACATACATAGGTTAAAATCTATCGTTCACGCATGCAAGAATAACCAACTACTTTCGACGATTGACGTATAAACGTGAATCGACCGATAAAAACACAAATATCAAAACTACATTTCATAAATATCACATAATACATGGCAGCAACTCATGAAAATGGTCCTAGATTTTACCCTAGGTGAAATTATATAATTTTGCACATGTAAAGGGTCTATTTACTGGACAAAGGAGCAATGAACCAAACACGGAGGCAGACACCCATACCCTGGCCCCAAATTACGACCATGAAGAATAAATTTGTGGCCAGACTTTGGGGGTTGGGGCTCAGGTCTTCAGGATAGTCTTCTGGTCACCTACACAACTCTCAGTCTTCGCTAAATAATTTTCCAGGTCCCCGAGTCACTCCAGATTCCTAAATACCATCACAATTCTCACAATATTTGGATGTCGGGGTTTCTAAGTTCGTGTTCCATGGTTTAAGTATCAGGTTTTAATTCAATATACAATCATTATAGAGTTTTAAGGTCACTATAAGCCTCAATTGCATCTTTGGATTCAAATCAAACCCAAATCCTAAACTTGAAATTTTCAAAGTTCACTAAATAAAACATAAACACTTCTAAACATGCATGGACACTAAAGAGAATGGATTACTATACTAATGGTGATGAAATTACCTCATTTGGCAACTCAAGAATTTTCTTGAGTTGCCCCAAGTCTCCAAAATCCTTGCTTTCTTGGTCCAAAGTGTTTGTAGCGAGCTTGTTAACTTTTTTAATGAAATGGAGATGGTGTTTTGATGAGGGATTGAGGGTTTTAGTGAGGCTTTAGTGGAGGAGGGAAAGAGGGCATCCATGTGGTTTGAGAGGGAGAGAGAATTATGAGGAAAAATGGAGGGAACACAATGGCCATAGTCAAGTTGACCCCTCACCACTCTCTCTCTTGCCCATACCCATTTCTTTATTCCTCTTTTCTTTTCTTTATCTTTTCTTTTGTTTTCTTTTCTCTTCTCTTTTCTCGCATAAATACCAACCCAAAACAAAGAAAAGTCATGGAGGAAAATGTAATAAGTGTGAAAAATGTGACATGTTGCATGTCGCGTCCACAAAACCGGATTAATTCAAGATTAAAGATATTTAATCGCGATTAGCATTAAAAGTAATATAATTAATTTTATAAAAATCTATAAATGCTCAAATCTTATAAAACGCCCTTTTTTCCGAAATTCCTATAATTTTCCAAATATTTCCCAATTTATCGGTGTTTAATTATACCGCAATAACAAAATATTCATAATATTTACTATTTAATTATAAAAATTCTCAAAAATAATATTTTATTTTTCTGAAATGTTACAGTCTACCCTCCTTAAAGAAATTCGGTCTCCGAATTTAAATTTAAACTCCCCCAATTCTAAAACATTTCAATAAAAAGATCAAGTTGTCGGGGTATCCGAAATCATAAATATATAAAACATATTGTAGCGCAAAGCGTGCGCATGAAAAATGAGCATATAAAACAAATCAAAACTCCATCAAGCATCCCGCAATCATCGGAGTTATGGTGAAGACAAAAATTTCTAAATCCAATACGAAAACCAACATGATATATGTTAGTGTATATACCCTAGAGGCCATTACTGTATCATACTAGTTTGTATATTACTTGATGGAAGCTTGGGATATTCACAGATGTATATACAATCTTGCTCGAAATGGTAGTATGCTACTTGGTTTGTCTCTGCTTTAATATGTGCATGTGTTTCTTTTAGCATATTGCTGATATACATATTAGTAGAGCCCTTAGGATCTTTGCTTGATTACCAGCGTGGTGATGGCGCTCACACTTGTGGGAGCTGGGTGATCTATAAGCACATCCTTATACAGGTCCCTAGTCGTTGGACTATCGAGACAGGGCATCGATACTCCGGAGTAGACTAGCGTATGCGCTTCTCATCCCAGTGTGGGAGACGGTCTGTCCCACAGCCGTCAGTACGTCGTACTTGAGATAGTATACGGGTGCTCGTTGGGTTACGAGTACACTGGACAGGACTCGTCGGGAACTGTTGGTTGGTATTATACCTATCGTCAGTTATCAGTTCCCAGGTGACATGAGTACAGCTTAGTCCGCTGACTTGACACTGTCTCTTCGCCTCGAGTGTGTTCCCACTGCACTTTGATTACTACCCTACCACGGCTCAAAGGAGTCGTGCAAACAGGTAGTTTTTGGGTGCAGTCCCGAAGCACTTGGAGGCAGCGACGGTTAGACAGGATTCGTCTCTCCCGGTATTGGGGGTTGACATCGCGCTGTGTCCAGGAGAGCCATTACACGAGTAGTCCCTGGCCAGGGCAAGCGAGATATACTGGTAGGTTTCCAGTGTTATCTCAGGGTGTTCTGGGCTTCACTCTGGCACGACTTGTACCGCTATTAGGGGACTGACGTTCACCGCCCCCCTAGGCCCGCCATGCGATGTATCAGACGAACAGAACGGACTGCACGGAGATTGTCACATACAGGCTCAGTAGGAATTCAGATGGGGTTCACCTCGTCGGTCTTCTTATCGACATCTACCTGGGGACCGTTACGTACAGCTAGTGCCGCTTGCGGTCTTTGGTTAAACCCACTGCCAGCGTAGTTTCGAGTCTTTAGAGTTCCACACAGAGAGCTATTCGCCTTTAGGCAAAATGAGTAGAGGTCGCATGGTTTTGCGACAGGGTTCGTTCACATTCGCGCACTTGTGCACGTTTGCTGTCCGGACAGTTTATACTAGCGGGCTTTGGTTTAAGCCGGATCCTAGTATATGATTTGAGATTGGTTTTTCTCAGTGTATTCGTGTTCCTCGGATCACAAATGCGGGTGCGTATGCACAGTTGCTTGAGATTGAGGGAGAGGACCTTGATTAGGGTTAATGGCTATTGTCATTTTATTAACCCTAATGTTTATGTGTGTATTATTGTTAATTAATAATTAGTTTAATAATTGTCCATGGTTATGGTTGTTGACCATTTGACTTCTTTGACTTGTTGACCTAGGTTGACACTTTGACCATCATCATTTCTTTTGGAAGATGCTTTTTGATCTTTGCAAATTGAAATGATAATGGTCATGTCATGATTAACCATGACAATTATCTAGCTAATTATTCAATTAAAAGAATTCACACATATTTCTGAGAATGGCTCAATTTTTTCTCATTATATCATATCATTTCTCTCTCTTGTTCTTCCTCTCCCTCAAGCTCTCTCCCTCTCATGTGTTGAGAAACACTTGAGCTTGAGAAAAACTCTCTCTTGATCTTCTCTACTCTCATCTAGGGTTGAAGGACTAGCACTTCTTGAACTCTAGTGACTTCTAGCTTGGAGTTGAAGCCAAAGGTTGAGGCTTTCGGGTGGATCTTTCTTTGACGGGAGAAGACGACAAGGTGACCTCCTTCCACTACTTCTAGGAGCAAGGAGAGAAGGACAAAAGACCAAAGGTATAACCTTTCTACCACTTAGCTACTTTCAAGTTAGCTTTAGCAAGTTTTTGTTTAGTAAAGATCCTTAAAGCATAGTCCATGTTGCCTATAGTTGATAAAAATCCGATTTTTATTCCGTTTTCCGCCTTCCCGTAAGTACCGGGGTGGGCAACGTGGACTTACAGTGGTATCAGAGACTAACTAAACATAAACTAGCTAGGTAGTGAAGTGTAACGAAGTTCGAAACCGAAAAATCCAAAAACCGAGTTTTCAAAAACCCTAGTTTCTGTTAAAAATTTTTCTGGTCAAAACAAAATTTGTCATACTGCTAAAATCATCTCAGGGTTTTTTAAAGATAACCACAACACCCGGTCCAGTGAGTCGACTAAACCGCCGCGTTTCCGCGGCAATAGCAAGCTATTGCCGCGGAACCGCCGCCGTTTGGACTCCTCACCGGGTCGAGTTTGGTGCAGTGTATCTCTGGCTTGGTTTTAGGATTTTTAAGATATATTATATGTGCCCAGATTTTCCAGAATAGAAATTTATTTTTGGGGGCCTATAATTCCGTATTTTTTCCGAACTTCACTACACTTTGACTACAAAGGTTATATCTGTGATGCTTGCATGTATTGAACGTCGGCTAATCGCTATATGTCGATTAGTCGGGGTTATACATATCTGTGATCTGTGTTTGATATTGGTTTGTGTAAATGAATGGGTTGGATCGTCGCGGGTGAATAGCCGGGATGGATGTGAGATGAGTGTTGCTTTTCTTTCATTCATTTGTAATATGTAAATTGATGTAATATTATTATTTGTTTGGCCGCACAACCGGGTCGGGGTTGTAGCCGCCATTGTATAATTCTTTTTACTGTTTATGCTCCTAGGATAGACCCATGGAAGGGGTGCACAAACTACCGGGTAGCTCGAAGTGCCGAGTGGCCTACTCACGGTGGTGAGGGAGGTTGCTTCGCTTCGGGTACTTGGCGGGTAGTTTGCCGCACCCGTAGGGGTCTTGGGTGGGGTATTTGGCTATTCACCGCGACCGTGTAATCCGCTTTTCGTTGCAGGCTCGAACGGATTGCGGATTCCTAGTATATCCAATGTATTCATCTGTGATCTGTAATGTCTATCATTGCTATATATTTATATATGATAACTATTTAGGCGTTGCTTATGTTTTACAGCCGCGCTAGCCCAGCCCCCGCTCTGTCGTTAGTTAAGTAACCTAACGGGTGATGACGGGGCCCCGTGGCGAATGCGAATGGCATAAGCGTACGTCATATTTTGGTTGTTTTCTGCAATGGTAGGATTAAATGATGGGATGCATTAAAAGAACTAATGCAAGAAAATAAACCAAGTAAAAGTCGATTGGAACACTTTGAAAACCACTCGGTTCTTTTCAAAACTAAACTTTTAAAGGCGGAGCTTGAACCACTCTTTTTAAAAGCTATCTCGTTCCATCGATTAGATCAAGTTCACTACGTTCACGGTTTCACCAAAACCATTCGTAGCCCTCCGTCATTCCACATGAATGGTCAAAAAGTATTCAAGCTATGTATTTTGGCCAAAGTCAAGGCATAGTGATTGGTAGCTATTGGGTATTCATGTGCAGCATAGATAGATGCGTTGGTTTGGGACAGTCGTGCTGCCATTTTGGCCAAAGTCAAGGGTAGGTACGGGTGGGTCCAAATTAACCAGGAGAATGATGGGTAGAACTTGATATGTGACTTATGATATTTTGGCCAAAGTCAAGGTCATAAGAGCATGGGGCAAAAATCCACATCGGGAGTTTCATAAGTACTGAAACTTGCTAGCTTTGCATACCATTTGGAGTGTGATGATTCTGGTAGGATTCCTTCGGTTTTATCACGCGATGATATTTGGATCCCGATCCTACTGTGAGTATATGCTACTCCTCGGGAAAACTCTCACTTAACGATCAATGCTATAAACTTAGTAGGTGTCTAGAAAGGTGTTAGCGGGGCTACGCCCACAGGGAAAAGAGGTTACTTAATTAAGGAACTTCGCGAAAGCGTTGGAAAACCTCCCTCGAAGTACCGACACTGGCCTGGCTGAACGGTTAAGCAAGTATTGTACGGTGAGAGTAATCCTGACTAATCCTTTCTTTACGGTTTGAGAAGGGATTCGAGAGACAGTGGGAGCCATCCAGTTTAGACAAATTAAAAACCACTCTAAACTTGCAAGAGCATCATGCTAAAGTGTTTCTTTTCTCTCTCCTAATTGCAGCGACCATTCAAGATGACCGGACTTAAGTTATTACTAGATAAAAACATATTGACACGGCCAAACTACAAAGATTGGCTCAGGAATGTCAAGATGGCAATCACTTACGACAAGTTGGGTTATGTCCTTACCACCAAAGCACCCCCTGTCCCAGGTCCCACCTCCAGCGTCGCGGATAAGGAAATCCGTAAGACATGGGAGATAGATTGTGCGAAGGCCAAATGCCTCGTATTAGCCTCAATGGACAATGAACACAAGCGGAGGCACGAGAATATGGACCTAGAGTCCATATTTCTTCATACAAAAGAACTGTATGGGGAGCAGTCTCGTATTGCAAGATACGAAGTGTCGAAGAAGCTTTTTTCGGCAAGGTTGGCCGTCGGATCATCGGTAGCGGAATACGTGCTTAAGGTGATTGGCTACATTGAGGAGCTCGCAGACCTTGGGACCACGTTGGAGAATGAACTCTATACTGATTTGATTCTCCAGTCCCTTCCTTCCACTTACGCCCAGTTTATTCTGAACTTCAACATGCAAGGAAAGGAGGTAGAACTTTCCGAACTTCTGAACATGTTGAGGAGTGCTGAGGGCACCCTACAGAAAGGTAGGGAGACATCCACTTTGTTTGTAGGAGGATCTTCCTCTTCTAGATCCAGGGCGAAAGCCAAGGGTAAGAAGAAGAAAGCCCCCGCCAAACCAAGAGGCGGTGTCGGTAAAGTGGATACGAAGGGAAAAGGTAAAGCAACAAAGATAGCAGGGAAGCTAGTGGGGAAGGAAGAATGCTTCTATTGTCACAAAAGTGGTCACTGGAAACAGGATTGCAAGGCTTGGAAAGCCAGAACACAGGATTTGAAGCGAGTTGCAGCTTCAGCTTCAGGTGTGTATGTTATTGAAAACTGTCTATCAATAAACTCTACTTCCTGGGTATTGGATACCGGATCAGGATCTCATATCTGTAATTCTTTGCAGGCGTTCAGAAAGCGTAGAGTTTTGAAGGCAGGTGACATGACCCTCAGAGTTGCGAACGGTGCTAGCATGGATGCTGAGGCCGTGGGGGACTATCACCTGGGATTGTCGGATGGACATTTTTTGGTTTTACGTAGTTGTTATTATGTACCAAATGCAACCTGTAATATCATTTCTGTATCTTTATTATCTAAAGAAGGTTATGAATTTGCATTTGTAAGTAATGTAGTGAACATTCACCTTAATCAAGCATTTATTTGGTCAGGTACATTGAACAACGGTATATACGTATTAAACCAACCACAGATTTTCAATGTCCAGAATACACACAAAAGAAAGTCTCCAGAAATCAATAAAACTTTCTTATGGCATTGTAGACTGGGTCACATCAATGAGAGAAGGTTGACTAAGTTACACACAGAAGGATATTTGGATTCGTTCGAATATCAATCGTATGCAACTTGTCAATCCTGTCTCAAGGGAAAGATGACAAAGACTCCGTTTACTGGACATGGAGAAAGAGCGAGCGAGCTCTTGGGACTCGTACACAGCGACGTGTGCGGTCCAATGTCTACACATGCGCGAAGCGGTTATTCTTACTTCATTACTTTTACGGATGACTTTTCAAGGTACGGTTATGTCTTCTTAATGAAACATAAATCCGAGGCTTTTGAAAAATTCCAAGAATATAAGAATGAAGTAGAAAAACAAACAGGCAAAAGTATAAAGACACTGAGATCTGATCGAGGTGGTGAATACTTGAGTGCCGAGTTCCTGGGTTACTTAAAAGAGAATGGAATTCTCTCTCAGCTTACTCCTCCATACACTCCGCAACATAATGGTGTATCGGAGAGACGGAACCGAACCCTATTGGATATGGTACGGTCCATGATGAGTAACGCTGAGTTGCCGCGATCGTTTTAGGGATATGCGCTAGAATCAGCTGCATACCTTTTGAACCGGGTTCCAACTAAGACTGTGCCTACTACACCATATCAGATGTGGTGTGGGAAGAAACCCTATTTTAATCATATTAAGACATGGGGATGTCCAACTTTTGTAAAAAAGCAGCATGCGGACAAGCTCGAGGCACGCTCAGTACAGTGCAAGTTTGTGGGATATCCAAAGAACTCCAAGGGATATTACTTCTATTGCGAAGAGGAACAAAAAGTACTTGTTTCTCGCCATGCCCACTTTCTAGAACACCAGTTCATAGAAAAAGAATTAAGTGGGAGCACAATAGAACTGGAAGAAATTCCAGAACCACGAGCTATTACTGAAAGCTTAGTAGAACCAGAGGGTTCGAAAGATCAGGACATTCCCACGCCACTCCGCAGGAGTAGTAGGCAGTCTCATCCGCCCGAGAGATACTACGGTTTTCTCATTGACGGGGATAGAGAGGATTGCATCATAGACTGTGATGAGCCTAGTAGCTTCCAGCAAGCCATACAGAGCGTCGACTCGGTAAAATGGCTGGATGCAATGCGGACCGAGATGGAGTCCATGTACACCAACAAAGTATGGACGTTGGACATTGCTCCAGACGGGGTAAAACCCGTAGGATGCAAGTGGATCTTCAAAAGGAAGATTGGTGTAGATGGGCAGGTTGAGACCTATAAAGCTAGAATGGTAGCAAAGGGTTTTCGTCAGCGACCTGGTTTGGACTATGACGAAACCTTTTCTCCAGTAGCTATGCTGAAATCCATTCGGATCCTTCTTGCCATTGCTGCCTTCCACGATTATGAGATTTGGCAGATGGACGTAAAGACAGCTTTTCTAAATGGTCATTTAGAGGAGTGTGTCTATATGGATCAGCCAGAGGGTTTCATTCAGAGTGGGAGCAGCGGAAAGGTGTGCAAGTTGCTTAAGTCCATTTATGGACTAAAGCAGGCATCGCGGAGTTGGAACATCTGTTTTGATGAGACGGTCAAGGAATTTGGCTTTATCAAAAATCCAGATGAACCATGCATCTATTGTAGATTTGTAGCGAGAATTGTAGTATTCCTCGTTTTATACGTGGATGACATTCTCTTAATAGGAAATGACATTCCTATGCTACAATCTGTCAAGGGGTTCTTGTCACACAGGTTCTCCATGAAAGACCTGGGTGATGCCTCATACATTCTGGGTATCCGGATCTACCGTGACAGATCCAAGAGGATATTAGGACTTTCGCAGTCCAGGTACATCGACGCCATACTGAAGAGATTCAGTATGGAAGATTCCAAGCGCGGTAATCTACCGGCTTGTCACGGGATCACCCTCTCCAAAGAGATGTCTCCCAAGAATGATTTGGAGAGGGAGCGCAGGTCTATTATACCCTACGCTTCTGCGGTAGGCTCTATAATGTATGCGATGTTGTGTACCAGATCGGATGTGGCTTATGCACTGAGTGTGGTAAGCAGGTATCAGTCAAACCCTGGGGAGAAACATTGGATAGCAGTAAAGAACATTCTCAAGTACCTGAGAAGGACTAAGGAGATGTTCTGGGTGTATGGCGGAAAAGACCTGCAGATTGAAGCCTTTGCTGACTCCAGCTTCCAGAGTGACAAGGATGATTCCAAGTCCATGTCGGGTTTTGTCTTCACCCTCAATGGAGGGGCGGTGTGTTGGAAGAGCTCCAAACAGGAAACCGTTGCTGACTCGACGATGGAAGCGGAATACATCGCTGCATCTGATGCCGCAAAAGAAGCTGTCTGGATGAGGAAGTTCTTGAGAGAACTTCAGGTGGTTCCGTCCATTGTTGACCCAATACCTCTGTATTGCGACAACAACGGGGCTATAGCATTAGCGAAGGAACCCAGATCCCATCAGAAATCCAGACACATCTTAAGGCGGTATCACCTGATCAGGGAGATCGTGGATCGCCAGGAGATCGAGGTCCGGAGAGTTGCATCGGAGGATAACACTGCAGATCCATTCACCAAGGCCTTGCCCCATACTCAGTTCGAGCGGCTGATCGAGATGATAGGTCTTCGATACGCCAGTACATGGCCTTAGTGCAAGTGAGAGATTGTTAGTGTATATGCCCTAGAGGCCATTACTGTATCATACTAGTTTGTATATTACTTGATGGAAGCTTGGGATATTCACAGATGTATATACAATCCTGCTCGAAATGGTAGTATGCTACTTGGTTTGTCTCTGCTTTAATATGTGCATGTGTTTCTTTTAGCATATTGCTGATATACATATTAGTAGAGCCCTTAGGATCTTTGCTTGATTACCAGCGTGGTGATGGCGCTCACACTCGTGGGAGCTGGGTGATCTATAAGCACATCCTTATACAGGTCCCTAGTCGTTGGACTATCGAGACAGGGCATCGATACTCCGGAGTAGACTAGCGTATACGCTTCTCATCCCAGTGTGGGAGACGGTCTGTCCCACAGCCGTCAGTACGTCGTACTTGAGATAGTATACGGGTGCTCGTTGGGTTACGAGTACACTGGACAGGACTCGTCGGGAACTGTTGGTTGGTATTATACCTATCGTCAGTTATCAGTTCCCAGGTGACATGAGTACAGCTTAGTCCGCTGACTTGACAATGTCACTTCGCCTCGAGTGTGTTCCCACTGCACTTTGATTACTACCCTACCACGGCTCAAAGGAGTCATGCAAACAGGTAGTTTTTGGGTGCAGTCCCGAAGCACTTGGAGGCAGTGACGGTTAGACAGGATTCGTCTCTCCCAGTATTGGGGGTTGACATCGCGCTGTGTCCAGGAGAGCCATTACACGAGTAGTCCCTGGCCAGGGCAAGCGAGATATACTGGTAGGTTTCCAGTGTTATCTCAGGGTGTTCTGGGCTTCACTCCGGCACGACTTGTACCGCTATTAGGGGACTGACGTTCACCGCCCCCCTAGGCCCGCCATGCGATGTATCAGACGAACAGACCGGACTGTACGGAGATTGTCACATACAGGCTCAGTAGGAGTTCAGATGGGGTTCACCTCGTCAGTCTTCTTATCGACATCTACCTGGGGACCGTTACGTACAGCTAGTGCCGCTTGCGGTCTGTGGTTAAACCCACTGCCAGCGTAGTGTCGAGTTTTTAGAGTCCCACACAGAGAGCTATTCGCCTTTAGGCAAAATGAGTAGAGGTCGCATGGTTTTGCGACAGGGTTCGTTCACATTCGCGCACTTGTGCACGTTTGCTGTCCGGACAGTTTATACTAGCGGGCTTTGGTTTAAGCCGGATCCTAGTATATGATTTGAGATTGGTTTTTCTCAGTGTATTCGTGTTCCTTGGATCACGAATGCGGGTGCGTATGCACAGTTGCTTGAGATTGAGGGAGAGGACCTTGATTAGGGTTAATGGCTATTGTCATTTTATTAACCCTAATGTTTATGTGTGTATTATTGTTAATTAATAATTAGTTTAATAATTGTCCATGGTTATGGTTGTTGACCATTTGACTTCTTTGACTTGTTGACCTAGGTTGACACTTTGACCATAATCATTTCTTTTGGAACATGCTTTTTGATCTTTGCAAATTGAAATGATAATGGTCATGTCATGATTAACCATGACAATTATCTAGTTAATTATTCAATTATAAGTTTTCACACATATTAGTGAGAATGGCTCAATTATTTCTCATTCTATCATATCCTTTCTCTCTCTTGTTCTTCCTCTCCCTCAAGCTCTCTCCCTCTCATGTGTTGAGAAACACTTGAGCTTGAGAAAAACCTTCTCTTGATCTTCTCTACTCTCATCTAGGGTTGAAGGACTAGCACTTCTTGAACTTTAGTGACTTCTAGCTTGGAGTTGAAGCCAAAGGTTGAGGCTTTCGGGTGGATCTTTCTTTGACGGGAGAAGACGACAAGGTGACCTCCTTCCACTACTTCTAGGAGCAAGGAGAGAAGGACAAAAGACCAAAGGTATAACCTTTCTACCACTTAGCTACTTTCAAGTTAGCTTTAGCAAGTTTTTGTTTAGTAAAGATCCTTAAAGCATAGTCCATGTTGCCTATAGTTGATAAAAATCCGATTTTTATTCCGTTTTCCGCCTTCCCGTAAGTACCGGGGTGGGCAACGTGGACTTGCAATATACATCAAAACTATACATGTAAACATCCTAGGAAATTCGTCAAAACATCTGAAAGAAATGCATGCCAAACCTTTCATGTTACTGTGTGATGCGCGTATCGCGGCACAGTGGCGGACGTCTATTGTAATAAAATAACTATATATATATCATTTGTTTAACATACACGTCCCGCCCTTTTGAAATTAATATAGAAGGGTTTGCTTATAAAATGTCTTGTGTCATCTCGGACACGTGGGTAAATACTGAGGCTATAGCTCTTTCTTTTGAAATTCCTTCGATAACTATCAATTCATGCATAAATATGTTCAGGTACTGTCATCGGACTAGCCCTGTTCAGCTACTATACCAAGTAGTAAATATCATAAAACGTACTGCTCCAACAGAAATCAATCCCAAAATGTATATAAGAATGCCACGTGCGTCTGGTGCACACGGAAATAGAATCAATGAATGTGCCATACATGTGCACAGAAACAAAATATAAGTGCAATGGGTGTGCATGAAAACACCTGTCAAGGGCAACGTGTGTGCCTGACAGCAAATCAAGTGCATGTGATATGTACGAAGAATATCGATTTAGTGCATCTGGTGGGCACCAAAATCGCATCAAGTGCGTCAAGTCTGAGCAAAATCCAACTCAAGTGCACAAGGTGCACGAAAACAAATCTCGAATATCACAATAGAAATCGACGGTATACAACATACCTAAGTCCAAATCCAAATCAGGTATACCGTGGTATATAATTTCACAACCATGTGCATCAGCATGCACAAAATCAATCAAAATACTAAAAGTGCATGAAAACTATGCCGAAAGCATAACTCAAATCGCATGCATACCATAGGTATGGAATCAAAATCAATATCTCAAATGACATCAAACCGAAGTCAAGTGCAACTGTCGTGCACAAAATCTCAATCATGCAAATAAATCGCCAAAAATACGGAAATCAAGATAGCGGAAACCATCCCGCTCTGGCACATCTTCTAAAGATCTCTGGCCAACTATCATGGTCACTCATAACATATCTCGTCGACGATGCCGAACTCTGGCCTATTGGGTGCGCGTAATATGACCGACCCTGGGTCCAAGTCTTTGTTGGAGATAGTGCCCTCAGAGTCAATTATTGGATCACAGGCACGTGATTGCAATGATTGAGAGAGGACCTATACCGTTAGAACAGTCTTACTCAAGATGATAGTATGCAATCTTGTTTATCTTTATCATCGTGTACTGTTTTAGGTGACCTTACAAGTCACTATTACGCGTTGATAGAGCCCTTAGGATTCTTGCTTGACGGCCATCAGTATGATGGCGATCATATACGTGGGAGCTGGGGTCCATAAGCACATCCTTAAAAGGTCCCTAGTCATGGGTATTTTCGAGACAGGGCATCGATACTCCAGAGTAGACTAGTGTATACAGTCGAGACCCCGACGAGGGGCGGTGGCCGGACTCACAAGCCACTGGTGTCAGTTGGTTCACCTATACTGGTGCTCATTGGGTTATGAGTACACCGGACAAGACTCGCCGGGAACATGCTAGTTGGTCTTATACCTGACGTCAGATAGCAGTTCCCTGGTGACATGTGTACAGGTAAGTTCATCGACCTGGGATCGTCATTTGTCTCGTGTGAGTTCCCACTGTACAATGATTACTACCCTACCACGGCTAAAAGGAGTCATGCAAACAGGTTTTAGTTGGGTACAGTCCCGAGCCACATGGAGGCAGTGAGCGGATCTGCAGGGTTTCGTTTCTCCCGGTATTGGGGGTGAGGTCGCGCTGTGTCTAGGAGAACTATTACACGAAGTCCTTGGCCAAGGCAGGAGATTTACTGGTAGGTAATCCAGTAGTATCTCAGGGTGTTCTGGGCTACACTCCGACATGACTTGTACCGCTTTTGGGGGTCTCACTTTTACCAACCCCCTAGGCCCGCCATGCGATGCTCATAGACGAACGGACTGGACTGTACGGATATTATCACTGACATGCTCAGTAGGGTGTCAGGATGAGTTCGCTCATCGATCTCCCTTTTGGTCAATACCAGGTAGCTCCTTACGTATGGCTAATACCTCTGACGTGCTAGTGGTTAAATCCATAGCCAAAAGTATTGACGAGTCTTTAGAGTCCCCCACAGACAGTTTCTCAAGTTTCGGGCGAAACGCTGTAGAGGCCGTATGGAGATATGGCACAGTTCGTTCAGATACGTGTGGTATTGCACGGATCATGATCGGACGGATAATACTAGCGGGCTTTGGTTGAAGCCGGATCCTAGTACTGTACAGTGTAGATTTTGTCTCATTGCATTTGTATTCGGTCGGAATACAAATGCAGGTATGTATATACGGTCGCGGGGTTTTCCTGTAATTTATTACGGGATCAGTTTTTTGAAGTTGCCAGTTTGTATTCCGTTTCGGCCAGTTTTCCTTTGTTCCTTCATAGCCGAACTTTTGTGATGAGAGGGGTTAATTTGCAAGTATGCAAATTAGTTATGTGGAGGGGGTTTATTTGTAAATGGAAAGATTATGATTGCATCTTTCCTTTTTCTTCACATGGTTTGCATTAAATGTTGATAGGATTGAGATGGGATTTGGATATGAAAGAGGGTGACATTTCTTTCTTGTTATCACACATTTATATATGCCTTTTTCTCTCTCTCCTTCTCACTCTATCATAGATGGCCGAGCACTTTAGAGGGGGAGAGATTGATTTTTTTGGTGTGAGAAATATTTGGCATCTCATTTTTCATTCATGATACAAAGAGACTCCCATTTCAAAGTTCATTTCTTTCTTCACCTCCATCACATGACAACTTCATACCCGCTAGAGACAAACCACTCTACACTAGCCTACAGCATTCTTGGACACGTCGGCTCGCCAAATTCGTGACCGAGTTGCCTCGGTCCAGAGGTTGGAGCCCGTAAAAGAACCCGGCGATGTGGTGCTCTTTCCGACGAGGAGGTGAAGACCGGAGATTCCGCGAAGAGATCGGAGTGGAGGCCGAAGACCGAAGGACACGGATCGCTCGGTATAGCTTTCTACCCATTCTCTAGTTTGCTAACATTAGGTTAATGGCCCGATCCGGGTTTATAGTGCACGGTAGTGCCGATTTACAAGTTTTGTAAAAGTTTCGTTTCCGCATTCCGGCGTCGGATTGACGGCCGGGGCGCTGCCGTGCACTTACATTGGTATCAGAGCCACGCCATTAACCTAGTCTAGCTTGCTCTAACATGTTTACAAGTTCGATCGAACGAATTTTCCAAAAACCGCGTTTCCATGTCAAGTTTCTGTCGAATTTTTCCAGTGCTCTAAAAATTATTTGGTACATTTTAAAATTACGAGCAGGGTTTTTTATGCATTCTGTGAAATTTTGGTCGGCTGATATGACCTTAGCGCGGCGGATCCACGGCCAAAACCACATTTTGGCGGCGGATCCGCGGCCGTACTGTAGCCTCACTGCACCAAATGTTTACAGTTGGCTTCTGTCATGGAAATAGGTTTTTTGGTATGTTCTGTTTGGGCCCAGATTTTCCTTGAGTGCTACAGTTGTGCTTGGGGCCCACTTCGGGAAATTTAGTCGATCGAAAATTTTAAACATGTTAGTTCACAGTATTTACATTATATCCGCGACCGTGAATGTCACTTGATCGGTAAATCCTGTCTAACAGATATTGCCCTTTTAGACGGATTTGCGAACGTGACATTCACGTTGATGTTCTGTGTTGTGCTATGATGTTACGGATTTGTCGTGGTGGATAGCCTGGATGCAATGTTAGTACAGTTTAGTTGTTTATGTACATTTGATATTGCGGGGCGAGCGTTCGACATGTGGACTGCCGTTACTGCCTGTTTGTATATTATTCTTTTGGGGCACGACCGGGCTGAGGTCGATGTACCCGTTGTATGCATATTTTACTTACTGAACTAGGATTACCCCACGGAGGGGTGCACAGATAGCCGGGTTCTAGAGGGAAACGGGCCCGCATCTCATGGCTTTGAGACGGAGGGGGCTTCACTCTAGAATTGGCGGGCTATTCACCGCACTCGTAGGGGGTACAGGTTGCCCCAAGGAGGGGTGTTCAAGTTACCGGATTCCGTGAAGTGCTGGGTGGTCCATTCACGTTGCTGAAGTGGGCTGCCTCGCTTCAAGTTTTGGCGGGTAACTTGCCGCGCCCGTAGGGGTCTAGGATTTCATTGCACAGGCTATCCACACGACCAGGGGAACGTCGGGTTTCAGTAGCGGCTCTATGAAACCCGGGGATCCCAGATATCTGTATTGTTCTGTAATGCTTATTACATTTCTGTGATGTTGCATTTTATCAAGCCTTGAGCGAATATTATATATATATATATATACTAGTAGATGTTGTATATGTTTTGCATCCGCGCTAGTCCAGTCCCTGCTCTGTCGTTAGTTAAGTAACCAAACTGGTGATGACGGGACCCAGTGGCGAATGCGGATGGCATATACGTACATCATATTTTCGTTCTTTTGTGGTGTGATCAATTGATGGGACTGCGTTGATTCGGATCAATGCAAGCTAAACAAACATATTCTGATGTTGTTGGAACAATTTTCAAAAAGCTGTTATTGCAAGGGCGTTCTCTTTTGTTTTGCACAGTGATATTCAGTTGGAATATCCTGCACCTCAGTCGACGAGGCAAGGGCCGAGATCCCTTCACCGGGAGTGACCCCTTGGACAGAAGTTTGCGTCAGGGAAATAACTTCACTATAGTCGATTACTTTTACTTTGCATCGTAGTATTCAGTTGGAATATCCTGCACCTCATTCTACGGGGAAAGAGCCGAGATCCCTTCACCGGGAGTGACCTCTTTAGCAAAAGGTTTTCGTCACTATATTTTTATAAAAGCTATCCAGTTCCTTCAACGATATCAAGTTCATTACGTTAAAGGTTTTTCGCCAAAAACCATTCGTAGCCCTCCGTCATTTCAGACGGGTAGCACGTAGTATTCATGCAATGTTTGTTGGCCTTAGTCAAGGCATAGTGTATGGTAGCTGCTTGTTACCTTTCTGCTGCATAGATAGATGCGTTGGTTTGGGACAGTCGTATAGCCTTGTTGGCCCTTTTCAAGGGCTTATACGGGTGGGTTCAAATTAACCTGGACAATGACGGGTAGAACTTGACATGTGACGTATGATTTGTTGGCCTTAGTCAAGGTCATAAGATCATGGGGCAAAAATCACATCGGGAGTTTCTAAAGAAACTGAAACTTGCCAGATATGCGCATACCTTCTGGAGTGTGATAACGTGAGCGGATTCCATCACGTTATCATGCGATGATAGTTGGATCTCGATTCCCACTGATGAGTTGGTTTACTCCTCGGGTGATCCCGACTAATTCTTCTTTCATGTTTGGAGGAGAATTTGACGGTACAGTGGGAGGTTTCCAGATTAGATAAATTGGTACCATTCTGATCTAGGTTAGAGTGCACGCTGAGTGTTTCTTTTCTCTCTCTCTTTGGCAGCGACCATGACCCGACCCTTGACTATGACTAAGTGACCAAAATTAACCGAACCTTCTTAAACACTGACTTTTGAATTGTCAGAGCTGCATACCTCATTGCCACTCGTACTTTTACCCTTTTCTCCAGAACACCCCGTATTGCTACGAACGTCCACTTCCATTGGATAAAACCATCGTATGGTTATATACGAACTCGAAGGAATTTATTCGAGGATGGTTTCCGGTTCTGGAGAAAACGAATAGGACTATTCAGTTGTCTTTTCCTTTTACCTTCTCTCAGGTTGCGAGTGCTCCTTGGATTAGGGCAGTACACCCATTACGCAAATTGGATAGTCTTCTTCGAAACCATAGGCAGGTGCCGACCGGTAGGGAATGAAGAAAACCAATTAGCCTAACGATGGTGTACAGAAGGTATTACGTAAAGAAAAATAAAGGGATTAGAAGGAGGGCAAAGTAAATTGCGACTGCTATTCACGACCAAACAAAGTATTTCATTACCACTCCCATTTCACCTTTGTATTTCTCCAGAACACTCCGTATCACTACGAAGATCCACAGTTTATTGGATACTCCATCGTATGGTTATATACGAACTCGAAAGGAACTTGTTCCAGTTCGGGGATGGATTTTGGTTCAGGAGAAAAAGGAATAAGGTTTATTCAGGTGTCTTTTATCTTCACCTTCTCTCGCGTTGCGAGTGCTCTTAGGATTAGGACAGTACACCCATTACGCTTATTGGATAGTCTTCTTCCAAACCATAGGCTGGTGCCGAAAGGTAGGGAAGGAAGAAAACCATTTAGCCTAAGAGGGTGTACAAAAGGTAATGACTAAAGACATATACAGGGATTTAGGGAGATGGCAAAGAAATACACGGTTACAGCTGTGAATCTGGATAATGGAAGAGGCATTACTAGAAATACCCGGATACCCCTACGAAACATTTATATGTTTCACTTTCACTGTGTATTGTTAAAAGAAAACTGATTTCCCAATTAGACACTTGCTCCAGGGTATGTATTTACCAGGTATGATTCTCACATCTGTATGGTTTTAGAGATGATGAGTGGGAGTAAGTTATTGTGAATTAGGTGATTATCCTCATTATATAGGAATTCGTTGTAATTGGTGATATTTGAGGAAATCGCCTGGGTTGTTTGCCGGACGACAAATATTTTGGTTTTGAATATCCGTTGTTATGCACCAATTTCAAATTGATATATCTGTACGTCTATTTTTATAGAGTGAGATGTAACTTTTTGAAATTATGTCCATAACATTTACCTATATCAGTGGATGGTTAGGTAAGGAGCATTAAACAGCGGTGTAATTCTTCTTAACCATAAGTACATTTTTCAACCTACGACACATAGGGAATGAGTTATTAGACACAGGGGACTTATACAGAGTATTGTATGTTGTCCAGTGTCCATGAGGACAAATGGGCTGGTGCTTAGACTGTATTCTGTTTACTTGTGACTTCTCTAGTTCTTAGACATGTATTTCGTAGAAATGCAACGTTTAAGTTTTGAGAATTTATAGGTATTGTTAGTTATATGTATGCCCTAGAGGCTATTACTGTACATACGATGTATATTGTAATGGATGCTTGGACATATATAGGGAGGACATTCTTGCTCGACATGATAGTATGCTATCTGGTTGTACTTTATCTTAACATGTACTCTGATTGTCTCTATGTTACATGTTGATAAAGCCATTAGGATATGTACTCGACTACTGGGACTATGATGAGATCATACTAGTGGGGCCACGGTAGTCGACGAGTACATCCTATAACTGTTCCTAGTCGAGGGTGTATCGAGACAGGGCATCGATACACCAGAGTAGACTAGTGTATACGCATCTTGAATCTTATGATGGGCGATGGATGATCCTATATCCATCGGTGTTTGACATCAAGGATGGTGTACGGGTGCTCAGTGGGGACTGGGTATACTGGACGGACTCGCCGAGAACTCCCAGATGGTATTATACCTCACGTCAGATGGCAGTTCTCCGGTGACACTGGTACAGAGTAGTCTGTTGACCCGAGATCGTCATAGATTCTTGTATGATTCCCACTGTGCTTTGATTTCCATCATTCCACGTCCAAGAGGGCGTGCAAAAAGGTGGCTTTTGGGTACAGTCCCGAATCACATGGAAGCAATGAGCGATAGGAGGGGATTCGTCTCTCCCGGTATAGGGAGTTGATGTTGTGCTGTGTTCGATTGGCTATAACCAGAAATCCCTGGCCAGGATTGCTGAGATTTACTGGTAAGTGTTATCAGTAGTTTCTCGAACTGTTATAGACCTCATATCGACACGACTTATCGAGCTACTGGGGTCTGACGTTTACCACCCTTAGGCGAGATATGCGACATATCAGACGACGAGACCGGACTGTACGGAAGTGTTACTGATTGGATTCACAGGAGAATGTACAGGCTTGCTTGTTGATCTTCTGAGCGCTCAATACCTGGGTGGCTGTTACGTTTATCTGACCGCTTGCAGCTTGTGGGTGTTTGATATGATCATCACCTACTGCCGGCGTATTGACGATTCTTTAAAGTCCTACACAGAGGTTTCTTGGCTCAGGCAAAACGAAGTAGGAGCACATATGTGATATGTGCGTGACCGAGGATAATGCGGTATGTGATACCGTAATGGATTCTCGCGATATGAGATATCGGCCGGGTATATGTGATATAGCCGGGTCATCGTATTAGTCGGTTATATGCGATATAGCCGGATTATCGGATCGAGTGATGATTCGATAATTTAATGTATAATAATATATATGATATATTAAATTACATTAACTAATATTAGCTCACTAAAAGATTCTTTTTTTCACTCGGGTAATACATTGATATATATGCGATATATGTTAATTGTATTATTTTATTTTGTTACAATAAATATTATATATGTGATATATAATATTGTAACATGATATGATTACTAATGCAACATGGTTAGTGGAGATTAAACAAGATTAGGATTTGATTTGGGTTAGTGTATTCATGAACCTTCTAGAAGGTTTCTTTTGTGTTTTGGAAAAGATATTTTCAAGTGACTCATTCTTAACCTAACCAAAACCCTAGCCTTGGTTAATTCTCTACAAAGGTTTAGTCAACCATGGTTGCATTATTCATCATTATCTTCTTTGCATTATTCATCACAAAAGGATTCTTATCATATTATTCATCTTCTTCCTTCTTCTTTTTTTCATGAAAAAGCTTTCTAGCTTTTTCCAAGTGATGAATGAGTGTGAGAAAAAGATAATAAAAGAGAGAGAAAATCCTACTTCATCATCCTCATCTATCCTTGCCATTTATATGAGGGTGTTCACTTCATATTATGAGTGTTAGCTTGTGTTAATGAAACTTCAAGGTAGATCATCTATGTTATCGAAGATCGGAAGCAAGACTGCATCTTTCTCTTAGTGCAACCTCTCGAGTGTCCGGAACACAATAATCGCAGCGAAGGGACTTCAACACGGAGCTTAAGAAGTGAAGGACCGGATCTACCAAGGTTGTAATCCCTCTCACTTAGTGTTAAACTGTTTAACATAGTTAGTTTTCTCCTAATCTCTACTTTAAAGATCCGGCTTTGAGTTGTTCGGCACGGCTAAATTTTTAATCGGGCATGGTTGATGCCTCGTAGACCCTTGTGGCAGTGCCTAGCAACCCTACAGTGGTATCAGAGCTAAGCTAGAGTTATAGGCGAAGTCTAGACGAAGTTTAAAGTCCGATCGAAACCCGAAACCCCGATCTTTACCCTTCTCTGTTTTTTTTTCAAAAAGTTAATTTTTCATGAATTAAAAATGCTCAGAAAAACAAGCAGGAAAAACTAAGAATTACTGTGAAGTACGGTCCACTGAGTCAACTATTTGACCGCGGAACCGCGGCCAAACCAAGGATTTGGCGGCGGTTCCGCGGCCGAAATTATGACTTTGTCCCTGGAATTTCTTGTATTTATTCTTAGGTCCTTTCTTGGCAATTTTTTCTGGGAATTTTTTAATTCCACTCAAGTGTTGAGTTTTCTTGGGTTGTATTGGGGACTCGTTGATTCGATCGGATAGTTTAACTTTGTTTAGTTTGTCCGGGTAATTTTTAGAAACTGTTAAAAAGTTCGAACTGATATCAATAACTCACTTTTTCCCCTGTCGGTAAATTTTTCAAAAGTTGGATTTTTTCTCTAGTTTAAGAACGTTCTAAGTCGTGCAAGTAACGCGGTGGACCCTCTAGAAGACAACAAACCTTAACTCGATTATGGGACTGTTCAGTTGATAAAACTGCACATTTAATATGACATTTCTCCTACTATTATTATATAATAAAAGCTGTTTATTATAATATATGATACATATGAGGGTTTATCTGTAAAAATACTATTTTCATATGTTTATATATTATAAATAATATTTTGTAGGAAAAAGTAAGCATATAATATCCATGTAACATTTGGCCCATTTAAATATGCTTACCTTATTAATACCTTTGACCAATTCTTAATGGTTAAATTAATATCTCAATAAAACAAACTCTACTAATATTGTTTGTTGAGTTATTTTGCAGAATTTTCAGGGCTGAAATCAAGAAAATCAAAGTTGGCAAATCAAATCTACCAAAGATATTCAAGAAACTAATTCTGGTAGAAATGTGGAAATGATTTTCAAAATCTAGATACTAAAAATATTACAAAGTGTTATAGATATGAAGCTACAAAAATTAGAGGCCATGATCTCACCAAAAGGGGGTGGATCCGCGGCCAAACCTATCCAATGGCCGCGGTTCCGTCGCGGATTTGAAGAGTTGAGATATGGGATTATGGTGGTTAGGATCCTAACAACTAGTTTCCATATTAGAAAACTAGGGTTCTGGCTCTGTGACTATAAATAAGGACCGAGAGCCTCTTGGAAAAATCATCAAGCCGACGAGATCACGATGCCCCGGACGCTCACGCATCCAGGCTGATCATCAACTGTTCGTCTACCTCCTTGGAAGAGATCGAGAAGCAAACTAGTCTTTGTAATCATTTTCTAAGAAATCAAAGTGTAGATTGTTCAAGTTGATTAATAAAGGTAGTTGTTTTATTTAATTCATTTGCATTTTACATTATGTTTTCCCTCTCTATCTTTTCATCTTCTTTTCCCAACATGCGCGAGTAATTCTCCGCTTGTTAGGGTTCGTAGGATTAGGGTAGGCTAATGGACGATGAACATCCCTAAACCCTTTTTAAGTCCTATAAAATTTATGAACTTTATCAAAAGAATCATTAACATCCTAATCGGGCGCGCTAACAATTCTTTGCTAGTTCCGACCGCGATTAGAGATTAGATTAGTGATTGTTTTGGAAAGGGCTAGATATGAACGGAGTTCCGTGTCGAGATAAGGGTTAAGAGTGGGATTCCTTTTCCATCCAGAAATCCTAATCTACACGCATCACCGTCGTTCTAGTTATAAATCTATTAAAGAATAAAAAGGGCAACTTTTAATTAATCGTCCATAACTACTAAATCCTAACGAACCCTACAAGCCCTCTTATTATATTATCTACATCTCTAAAATAATCTAGATCTATATTTTTGCATTCTTGCTTAACGTAGATCTAGAAACTTTTCAAAAAATTCTTATTTCCGCCTCTCTTTTTCAACACATCTAAAGTAAGTGTAAAAGGTTCCACGTTTCCCTGAGGACGACCCGTACTCACCTCGGTCTAGCTACGCGCGACACCGTTCTGATTGCGGTTAACTACAAACACTCATCTTTCCAATGAATCAAACGGCGTCGTTGCCGGGGATACGTGCGTAATTTTTTATTCTTACTATTTGTGTTGAATTCTTAGACGATTCATATCATTATTAAAACAAAACTGCAAATTGCATATTTAACAATTAGTGTGTGAATTTTGTGAGGCAGTCTGGAGTCACGGACTTGAGGAAACAGGAGATCTAGGGTTTCACACATCTCTGGTATCTTTCTTAACTCCTTCTCTCTCTTCTCAAATCCAATAAAATCTATTTTCTGCAGGATTCTTTGCAAAATAGCGCCGCTCAAAAATCTTTTTGCAAAAGTTTTGTGATTGGTTTTGTTTTGCATATTTTAATACGGACTTTAAGGGGCAAAGGCCAAATCAAGATTAGGTGGGGATTTCATCACCCTTCCTAAGCCCCACAAATCACAAACCGAGCATCTGCATCAACCCTACAATAATTTTAAAAGTTTCTAGACCAAACTCTAAGGACTGTCGCGCTCATTAAGGACAGAGGAAGGTCGTGGGTAATCTATCGCTTATCCGCATTACTTTTGTAGTGCCTAGGCAAGTGTGTCCACGGCGAGTGCTTACTTAATTAGGACCACTACTTTTGTAGTGGGGAGCCTCCCACTCACCTGGCACTTACCTGGCTACAAGTGTAGTACAGAGGCGGTAGAGGATTGATTCTGCGGCTTGTTCTTTGGAAGTCTAGGAGCGGTCTAGAGACTGGACCTAGGTAACCTTAGTTCTAGGGTTGCTTGTGCATCTTAGGGAGATTTGTCTTGAGTCCCACTTTTTCAAAACTAGCTAATTTTAAATCACATACACGCTGCCACTTGCACTAAACCCGCTTAGTGCATGCTCGGCTGGACACGGGATCCTAGTGCCCGTCTTGTCCGCGTTCCTGTTATCGACGCCGAAGTCGGTACTTCCTCATCTTCTTTCCCCCCACCACACACCACGACCGAGATGGACGGAACTCCATCAGATTATAACACCACGCTGCCACTGCCCGAAGGTGCGCAGAATCCACCGCGCATCTCTCTCCAAGAGAGATGCTATCCTATCCGTGGTCCTCTTCCCACTTGTCTATCTCTTCCACCACCTAACGGGGATAATTTCGTAATTAAACCCCACTACATCAATCTGCTGCCCAAATTTCACGGGCTTGAGTCGGAAGACGCGTATGTTTTCATCACCAAATTCGAAAACGTATGCGCAATGATGGGTACTTCATAATTGACTTTAGATGTTATGCGCTTACGTCTTCTCCCATTCACACTGTGCGACTTGGCAGAAAAATGGCTTTACAATACTGCCGCACATTCTATCACTAATTGGGATGAATTCGTCATAGCATTTATTAAGAAGTTTTACCTAAACCATAAGACTGCACGTGTTAGGAGTGAGATCAACCAGTTCACCCAGCTTCCCAATGAACCATTTTGGAAGTGCTTTGAATGTTTCAAAGATCTGCTTGTCCAATGTCATCATCATGGAATCAATAGATGGGATTTATGTCGGATTATATATGAGGGCATTAATTCAGCGACAAAGCAGATGCTTGAAACAATGTGTCAATGTAATTTCATGTCTAAAGATGACGGTGAAGCTTAGAAGTATTTGGAAGACCTCGCTGAACACACTTTGCAGTGGGAAAGTGTAAGACCACCTTCATCTAGGGGAGGAATTCACCAGCTCGATGTTTCCATCGCAGTGAAAGCCGAAATGGCAGCGATGCAGAAGAAACTCGACGCTATTGAGAGCAGATTCTCATCAGTCTCCCTAAATCAGGTTACGCTTCCTAAGACCGTCTGTGGTTGCTGTTCGGATCCTTCACACTTAACGGAAGAATGTCCTATGAATGCATCGTTTCAAGCTAATGCTGCTTTTCAGCAGCGACCTAGAAACGACCCATATTCTTCCACGTACAATCAAGGATGGAAGAATCATCCTAACTTTGCTTGGAATCAAAACCAACAAAGCAATTATCAAAGACCTCCTCCACAGCAACCACAACCACAGAATCAGCCCCCCTTTTAGTCACAGAATTTCCAAAATTCGGCCAACATTTCTACACCACAAGTGGCCGGTACTGACAACTCACTTGCACAAACTTTGGATATGTTCATGAAACAATCCATGCAAATTTCGGCTGATATGAGGTCTTCTATTGATACCATAACGAAAAACTCCGCCTCCCATGGTGAGAGTATTAAATCATTAGAAAACCAAATCGCAAAGTTAAACGCCGCAATGAGTGCGAGAGAGAAAGGGAAACTCCCATCTCAACCCCTACCGAATCCTGGCCATTCACAAAATCATAATGTGAATACCGTTACTACGTTGAGATCGGGGAGAGAGCTGAATAACCGAGTGGGTGAGCAATTTGATGTTAGTGACATATTTGATACCCCGGCTTCTTCTTCCTCTTCCCCTAATTCGTCTAGTCCCCCACCTTCATCCGAGCCTATTCTCCGTTTTCCCCAAGGCTCGAACATTTCGCCGAATCTATCTAAGTCGATTCCCACTCCAATTTTGGGATCGAATCCATCCCCTCAGTCTTCTCCACAAACGTTGGACCCAAAACTTATTGATCAAGCACCTTATCCAAACAGGTTAAGGGGCAACAGACCAAGTCCACAAATGGAGAAGATTGTGGAAATTTTTAAGCAAGTTAACATAAACATTTCTCTCCTAGATGCTATTCAACAAGTTGCGTCATTTGCGAAAATCCTAAAGGACCTGTGCACTAGGAAGAGAAAAGTTCAAGTATTTAAAAAATTTTCCTTGCGACTAATGTGAGCACAGCTTTTACACAGCAACTTCCCAAGAAACGAAAGGACCCCGGAAGTCCTACAATTTCAATTTCTATTGGGGGTAAAAATATCAATCGTGCCCTGCTCGATTTAGGTGCTAGTGTTAACTTGCTTCCGTATTCTGTTTATGAGCAATTAGGGATCGGAGAGTTAAAGCCGGCGCATTGCACTCTTCAGATGGCCGATCGATCTATCACCCAACCTAGGGGTGAGTTAGAGGATGTGTTAATCAAAGTCGGGGAATTCATATTTCCTGTGGACTTTATCGTTATTGATACACAACCTGTGGCAATACCACGCAATCAAATCCCGGTGATACTCGGTCGACCATTTTTGGCCACTTCCAACGCAGTAATCAATTGTAGAAATGGCTCTATGACCCTATCCTTTGGAAATAAGTCAATTGAGCTTAACATTTACAAGTTGGGAAGTGAACCCTCTGAACCCTATGCTCATGTGTGTTCTGTCGAATTAATGGATGACGACAACAGCGAATTTGATCAACCTCATAATTCTGACTCTTTTCATATGTTGTTGCTTGACACGGACTTATCTACCGAGTTGTCCGGGTCAACATCTAACGCTGATAAGGAACTTTTTATAGAGTCTGACGATCACCCCATTTTTTCTGATGACATTATTTTTTGGGGTATCGATGAAAGCTTTGAGGAAATTTTCGCTGATGAACTCACATTTTTACAAGACACGGGTGTTGAGATGAATCAACTCCAAGATGAAGAAATTGGACCTCCACCCCTTCTTTTGGACAATCATGATAATGCGAGTAATCCATCATTACTATCGCTGTGTCGTCTCTCCAAATTGAGACGCAATCCTTCTCCATTACACCTCTTATCACTTCCCCACTTCTTCACGTCGAAAGGTGACATGTTCTTCCACCAACCTTGGTGCTTCATCGATAAATTTTTTGAATGGTTGGTGTTGACTTTTGGTCTTTGTAAGGCTTTACTTTGACCAATAACTTTACCCCCCAATGATTTTAATTGCTTAACATTATTTAACTCAAGTTTGGGGGGGGGATATTTTGGCTCTTGAAAGAAAATGATTTTTACAAAATTATGAGCCTAAAATAAGTTTGGGGGAGGATTTTCACTTTCATATATTCTTGCCCCCATTAATAATTTCCTCCCAAGTCTACAGGTTTTTGAGCTTAACAGATCACATCAGTGAGGACACTGCTGTAAACAAGTTTGGGGGAGGTTTGTGCTTATTTACACATCAATTTGCATCATATTTTGCATAAGCACAACTTCTTTAGGAAAAAAAAATTTTGATAATAAAAGAATAGAAAGTGAAAAATTAATTATGAAATATAGGAATAGTTTAAGAAAACCAAGAAAATTAGAAGTTTTTTAAACGAACTAGTAATAAGTAGTTATGAGCTGTTGTCCAAAGGGTTAGTAAGATGAAGGAAGTCACTAATCTGAGGATAAAAATAAGTCTGAAAAATAGTTTCTATTCTGTAAGCCAAACATTTGAATGTTGATACCCTACTATATGCACTTACACACGTCTTGAAACTCGGGATAGTAGAGGATACCTTGAAATGCTCTTGTCTAAAAGCCAAAGTATGAAGGAAATGAAAAAAAAACATGAAGAAAATATAAAAATGGTGAAAAGAAAAAAATGAACATTGGTTTTGTTATCGCCAAGGCAGCAATAAAAAAATATAGCGAAGGTGCCTCTTCACCTAGTGCCCTAAGGCCAACTGGTCTGGGAGTCACTGCTAAGCCTTAGGTGGTGCAAGACGAGAAAAATATTATCACCTAATCAGCAAGCACATGAGTAATCGGTCGGTTAGTACCTCAAGAAGTATTAACGGTCGCATGAAATGGTGTGAGCAAACCTAAGTATTCATCAAGTTAAAAAGTACTAAAGTAGATGGACAAGAGTATGATAGCTTGAATTGAATTCTCCGAGTGTAGGGATGTTCTATACACACACGTAGAGGTATATGATCGATGTTTGGATGAAAGGTAGGAATGAAGAATAAAGACGATGTTTTATTGAGGGATGATGTGATTTCTAACATCTTTTCATGACTATTAAGATAGGGCTCATGACAACTGAAAAGCTAGTATAGTTGGAAACTCTTATTTTCAAAAGTCTTTCTTTTATGGTTCTTATCTTTATATGTAAATTTCACCATCTCTCTTTTACTATAGGATTTTGTGGGTGTAATCCGCTGAAAACCCTCAGGAGACAACACTCCTCCTACTAGGGACATCTAGAGGTTTAACGGCTTGTTGCACGTGCTCAGTGCAATCGTATTTGCCTACGAAAGTATGCTTAGTTTTCTCCTTTCTTTTTCTCCTACTCTTGAATAAACTAGTTTGCTCGGGACGATCAAAGATAAGTTTGGGGGTATTTGTTTAGTAGATAAAACTGCACATTTAATATGACATTTTTCCTACTATTAATATATAATAAAAGGTGTTTATTATAATATATGATACATATGAGGGTTTATCTGTAAAAATACTATTTTCATGTGTTTATATATTATAAATAACATTTGGTAGGAAAAAGTAAGCATATAATATCCATGTAACATTTGGCCCATTTAAATATGCTTACCTTATTAATACTTTTGACCAATTCTTAATGGTTAAGTTAATATCTCAATAAAACAAACTCTACTAATATTGTTTGTTGAGTTATTATGCAGAATTTTCAGGGCTGAAATCAAGAAAATCAAAGTTGGCAAATCAAATCTACCAAAGATATTCAAGAAACTAATTCTGGTAGAAATGTGGAAAAGATTTTCAAAGTCTAGATACTCAAAAGATTACAAAGTGTTACAGATATGAAGCTACAAAAATTAGAGGCCACGATCTCACCAAAAGGGGGTGGATCCGCGGCCAAACCTATCCAATGGCCGCGGTTCCGTCGCGGATTTGAAGAGTTGAGATATGGGATTATGGTGGTTAGGATCCTAACAACTAGTTTCCATATTAGGAAACTAGGGTTCTGGCTCTGTGACTATAAATAAGGACCGAGAGCCTCTTGGAAAAATCATCAAGCCGACGAGATCACGAAGCCCCAGACGCTCACGCATCCAGGCTGATCATCAACTGTTCGTCTACCTCCTTGGAAGAGATCGAGAAGCAAACTAGTCTTTGTAATCATTTTCTAAGGAATCAAAGTGTAGATTGTTCAAGTTAATTAATAAAGGTAGTTGTTTTATTTAATTCTTTTGCATTTTACAATATGTTTTCCCTCTCTATCTTTTCATCTTCTTTTCCCAACATGCGCGAGTAATTCTCCGCTTGTTAGGGTTCGTAGGATTAGGGTAGGCTAATGGACGATGAACATCCCTAAACCCTTTTTAAGTTCTATAAAGTTTATGAACTTTATCAAAAGAATCATTAACATCCTAATCGGACGCGCTAACAATTCTTTGCTAGTTCCGACCGCGATTAGAGATTAGATTAATGATTGTTTTGGTAAGGGCTAGATATGAACGGAGTTCCGTGTCGAGATAAGGGTTAAGAGTGGGATTCCTTTTCCCTCCAGAAACCCTAATCTACACGCATCACCGTCCTTCTAGTTATAAATCTATTAAAGGATAAAAAGGGTAACTTTTAATTAATCATCCATAACTACTAAATCCTAACGATCCCTACAAGCACTCTTATTATATTATCTACATCTCTAAAATAATCTAGATCTATATTTTTGCATTCTTGCTTAACGTAGATCTAGAAACTTTTCACAAAATTCTTATTTCCTCCTCTCTTTTTCAACACATCTAAAGTAAGAGTAAAAGGTTCCACGTTTCCCTGAGGACGACCCGTACTCACCTCGGTCTAGCTACGCGCGACACCGTTCTGATTGCGGTTAACTACAAACACTCATCTTTCCAATCAATCAAATGATTTTAGAGACTTAGATATTAGATTAATGATTGTTTTGGTAAGGGCTAAATATGAACGGAGTTCCGTGTCGAGATAAGGGTTAAGAGTGGGATTCCTTTTCCCTCCAGAAACCCTAATCTACACGTATCACCGTCGTTCTAGTTATAAATCTATTAAAGGATAAAAGGGTAACTTTTAATTAATCGTCCATAACTACTATATCCTAACGAACCCTACAAGCCCTCTTATTATATTATCTACATCTCTAAAATAATCTAGATCTATATTTTTGCATTCTTGCTTAACGTAGATCTTGAAACTTTTCTATAAAATTCTTTATCCCTCCTCTCTTTCTCAACACATCTAAAGTAAGAGTAAAAGGTTCCACGTTTCCCTGAGGACGACCCGTACTCACCTCGGTTTAGCTACGCGCGACACCGTTCTGATTGCGGTTAACTACAAACACTCCTGTGATTGCTGATTAGGTGATAATATTTTCCTCGTCTTGCACCACCTAAGGCTTAGCAGTAACTCCCAGACCAGTTGGCCTTAGGGCACTAGGTGAAGAGGCACCCTCGCTATATTTTTTTATTGTTGCCTTGGCGATACAAAACCAGTGTTCATTTTTTTCTTTTCACCATTTTTATATTTTCTTCATTTTTTTCACTTCCTTCATACTTTGGCTTTTAGACAAGAGCATTTCAAGATATCCTCTACTATCCCGAGTTTCAAGACGTGTGTATGTGCATAAAGTAGGGTATCAACATTCAAATGTTTGGCTTCCAGAATAGGAACTATTTTTCATACTTATTTTTATCCTCAGATTAGTGACTTCCTTCATTTTACTAACCCTTGGGACAACAGCTCATAACTACTTATTACTAGTTCGTTTAAGAAAACTTCCAATTTCCTTGGTTTTCTTAAATTATTCCTCTTGAATAAACTAGTTTGCTCGGGACGATCAAAGATAAGTTTGGGGGTATTTGTTAAGTTGATAAAACTGCACTTTTGTATTACATTTTTCCTACCATTTTCATATTAAAAAAGGACTTTATTATAACATATTATACATATGAGGGTTTATGTGTAAAAATACTATTTTCCATGTATTAATAAATTTTAATTAGCATTTGGTAGAAAAATGTATGCAAATAAATTCATTGACCAAATCCTAGTAGAACTAAGTCTACTAAATATTATTTAAGATTATTGTGCAGAATTTTCCAAGTTGTTATGCAGAATATATCAAAGAAATCAAGCTGTTGAAGAAGACTTGCCTAATTAAGAAGCAAAACTTGGAGACCAAGTCTGGAAGCAACCGAGAGAAGATTTCTGAATTCTAAAGGTGCCTAGGATTGCCACATGTCACAAGAAGAAAGCCCAAGAATTTTGATCAAGAGATCCTTACCATTGAGCGCGGATCCGCGGCCAAACCCCCCTTGGTCCGCGGATCCGCCGCAATTATAGGGAATCAGAGCACAAGATTTTGTTGGGTGAATCAAAGCTGAATTTTACCAAGTTTCCAACTAAAAGATTCTGGCTTTGCACTATAAAATGGCACCGAGAGCCTCTTGGAAAAGTTATCAAGCCGACGCGATCATGAAGCCCAGACGCTCACGCATCCAGGCTGATCATCAACTGTTCGTCTACCTCCTTAGGAAAGATCGAGAAGCAACTAGTTTATTCAAGAGGAGAAAAGGAAAGGAGAAAACTAAGCACACTTTCGTAGGCAGACACGATTGCACTGAGCACGTGCAACAAGCCGTTAAACCTCTAGGTGTCCCTAGTAGGAGGAGTGTTGTCTCCTGAGGGTTTTCAGCGGATTACACCCACAAAATCCAATAACAAAAGAAAGATGGTGAAATTTACATATAAAGATAAGAACCATAAAAGAAAGGCCTTGAAAAGAAGAGTTTCCAACTATACTAGCTTTTCAGTTGTCGTGAGCCCTATCTTAATATTCATGAAAAAATGTTAGAAATCACATCATCCCTCAATAAAACATCGTCTTTATTCTTCATTCCTATCTTTCATCCAAACATTGATCATATAACCCCACGTGTGTGAAATGGACATCCCTTCACTCGGAGAATTCAATTCAAGCTATCATACTCTTGTCCATCTACCTTAGTACTTTTTAATTTGATGAATATTAAGATTCGCTCACACATTTTCATGCGACCGTTAATACTTCTTGTGGTACTAACCAACCGATTACTCCTGTGATTGCTGATTAGGTGATAATATTTTCCTCGTCTTGCACCACCTAAGGCTTAGCAGTGACTCCCAGACCAGTTGGCCTTAGGGCACTAGGTGAAGAGGCACCCTCGCTATATTTTTTTATTGCTGCCTTGGCGATACAAAACCAGTGTTCATTTTTTTCTTTTCACCATTTTTATATTTTCTTCATTTTTTTCACTTCCTTCATAACTTTTAGACAAGAGCATTTCAAGGTATTCTCTACTATCCCGAGTTTGAAGACGTGTGTATGTGCATAAAGTAGGGTATCAACATTCAAATGTTTGGCTTCCAGAATAGGAACTATTTTTCAGACTTATTTTTATCCTCAGATTAGTGACTTCATTCATTTTACTTATCCTTGGGACAACAACTCATAACTACTTATTACTAGTTCGTTTAAGAAAACTTCCAATTTTCTTGGTTTTCTTAAATTATTCCTATCTTTTGGATGTAATTTTTCACTTTCTACTCTTTTGTTACAAAAAAATTTTAATGCCCCGTGTCAAAGATAATTCAGTGAATACAAACCTCCCCCAAACCTGTTTTCAGCAGTGTCCTCACTGATGTAGCCTTTTGAGAACATGGACCTGTATACTAAGGGAGAGATACACGGGGTAAAATAATAGTTAAAATAAAAATTCCCCCAAACTTATTCTTTGACACGCACAGAAATTCAATCAAATCATTTTTCACTCACCTCCATTCTTAAAATGTGAAAAAGTTATCAAAACATAGAGGTGAGGCGGAGGAATTTTAGTTTTGATAAAGCGGCTCCTGTAAAAACAGGAGCTCCTCCGTGGGGTCAGCAGAAAAATACGGTTTTAATCTATGCCCATTCACTTTAAAAATCGAACCATTTTTCAAATTTTCGACTTCAACAGCCCCGTGCGGGTGTACATACCGCACCACAAAAGGTCCTTTCCAACGAGATTTAAGCTTACCCGGATGAAGATGGAGACGGTAATCGTAAAGAAGGACTTGTTTCCCCGATGTGAAGGTTTTTCTAGAAAGATTTTTATCATGGAACACTTTAGTCCTGTTCTTTACTATCACCGCATTATCGTAAGCTTCATCGCGGAGTTCGCTTAGCTCATTCAATTGCAGCTTCCGATAGCTGCCTGCATGATCAAGATCAAAATTAAGCTCTTTAATAGCCCACATTGCCTTATGTTCGATCTTGACAGGAAGGTGGCATGCCTTCCTAAACACAAGGCAGTATGGAGACATACCAAGATCGGTCTTATAAGCGGTGCGGAATGCCCAAAGAGCATCCGTCAATTTGGTTGACCAATCTTTACGGTTCTTAGAAACCGTCTTCTCCAATATCTGTTTGATCTGCCTATTTGAGATCTCAGCATGCCCGCTTGTTTGGGGATGATAAGGCGTAGAAAGTTTATGAGTGATTGAATATTTCCGCATCAAGGCCTCGAAAGACCTATTGCAGAAATGTGTCCCGTTGTCGCTAATGATAGCGCGAGGATGTCCGAATCGCGAAAAGATATTTTCTTTAAGGAACTTAAAGACAACTTTGTTGTCATTAGTGCGACACGGTATAGCTTCCACCCACTTCGACACATATTCAACCGCTAACAAGATATATAGATTCCCAAAGGAGTAGGGAAAAGGGCCCATAAAATCAATACCCCAAACATCAAATATTTCCACAACCAATATAGGTTGGAGCGGCATCTCATTCCTTCGTGAAAACCGACCCAAATGCTGACATCGCGGACAAGTTTTGCAATGTTCAAATGCATCTTTAAATAATGTTGGCCAATAAAAGACACATTGCAAAACTTTTTCTGCCGTTTTTCGAGGTCCAAAATGACCGTCGCATGCCTGATCATGACAAAATGATAACACGCTCTTGGATTCATCGTTAGGGACACACCTTCGAATGATTTGATCGGAACAATACTTGAATAGATATGGTTCATCCGAGTAAAAATATTTTACTTGGGATAAAAATCGAAGTTTTTCTTGTTTCGACAAATCGCTAGGTATAAGTCCTGTAGCAAGATAGTTCACGATATCCACGAACCAAGGTTCGTAGGATACATTCAAGAGTTGTTCGTCAGGGAATGAGTCATTTATCGGCACGGTCACAGTTGGCGAAGAAGTGATGCGTGAAAGATGGTCGGCTACAACGTTTTCACATCCACTCTTGTCTTTGATAACAAGATCAAATTCTTGTAACAATAGGATCCAACGTATTAGCCTGGCCTTTGCATCCTTCTTCGTTAAAAGAGGTCGTAGGGCGGAGTGATCTGTGTAAACCACAATAGGCGAGCCAATCAAGTAGGGCCTGAATTTCTCCAATGCAAATACAACTGCCAAGAGTTCTTTCTCGGTAGTTGTGTAATTTATTTATGCATCATTCAAGGTCCTACTTGCATAGTAAATTACATGTGGCTTCTTATCAATATGCTGTCCCAAGACAGCACCAATAGCAAAATCTGATGCGTCACACATAAGCTCGAACGGGTGGTTCCAATCCGGTGATGATAGAACGGGGCTGAAGTGAGTGATTCTTTAAGCGATTCAAAAGCAGCCTCACAATCCGAATCGAAGTGAAATGTAGTGTCCTTGGCCAATAGAAGGGTTAAGGGTCTAGCAATTTTGCTAAAGTCCTTAATAAATCTCCTATAAAATTCTGCATGGCCAAGGAAGGATCGTATATCTTTGACGCAGTTGGGACGAGGGAGGTTATGAATGACATCTATTTTAGCTCTGTCAACCTCAATGCCTTTTCGTGAAATTATATGTCCAAGTACAATACCTTCTTGGACCATAAAATGGCATTTTTTCCAATTCAAAGTTAAATTCTTATCCTTACAGCGGGTAAGAACAGCGTCAAGATTACGAAGGCAGTCCTCAAAGGAGTCCCCAATAATGGAGAAATCGTCCATAAAAATTTCAAGAAAATTTTACACCATATCTGAAAATATCCCCATCATGCACCGCTGAAATGTAGCGGGAGCGTTGCATAAACCAAAGGGCATGCGTCTATAAGCAAAAGTTCCGAAAGGACAAGTAAAAGTGGTTTTATTTTGATCCTTTTCGGCGATGGGGACCTGATTGTAGCCAGAGTATCCGTCCAAGAAACAGTAGTAATCGTGTCCCGCTAATCGTTCCAACATCTGGTCAATGAAAGGTAGAGGAAAGTGATCTTTCCTCGTCGCGGCATTGAGTTTCCTGGAATCAATGCATACGCGCCACCCAGTTTGGGTACGTGTTTGGATTAACTCATTAGCCTCATTAGTGATGACCGTGATGCCGGACTTTTTAGGGACCACATGAATTGGACTTACCCATTGGCTATCAGATATGGGGTAAATTATTCCACTATCAAGGCACTTGACGATTTCTTTCTTTACCGCCTCCTTCATAACGAGATTTAACCGTCTTTGTGGGTCGGGGTTGGTTTGGCTTCATCCATCAGATGTATGTGATGTTCAACAATTAAGGGACTAATCCCTTTGATGTCGGCCATTGTCCAACCAAATGCTTGCCGATTCGATCTCAACACTGCCAAAAGTGCATTCTCTTGCTCTACGGCTAGAGAAGCGGATATAATTACTGGCAAAGTCTCATTCTCTCCTAAATATGCATATTTAAGATGAGAAGGTAGCGGTTTGAGATCAAGAATTGGCGGAGAGACAATAGAAGGAGGGGTAACGGAATGATATTCGGACTCCTTAAGAGGTTCAAAACTTGCATAAGATATTGACTCGGAAAGTGCTGTTGACTTTTGCAACGAGTCAACGGGTTCAATCTCATGGTCGGACTCATTGAACATATCCTCACTGTGAAGTGGTGCAAGATCAAGCGATCTCTCATTAGTGTTGTCGAGAACATCAAAGCAAAGCTCCTCATCCATGCAGCTTTCGGAAGCTATCTCGTGGATGGAACAAACATCCAGCAAATGAGCAGAAGGTTCTGATGGCTGACTTCCTAGCTTCTAAATATTAAGCTCAATTATCATTTTCCCGACGGATAAGTTCATAGAACCGTTACGACAATTAATCACAGCGTTAGAAGTTGCTAGGAAGGGTCGACCAAGTATCACCGGGATTTGATTGCGTGGGTTTGCCACAGGTTGTGTATCTAAAACAATAAAGTTCACGGGAAATAGGAATTCCCCAACTTTAATTAACACATCCTCTAGTTCGCCCCGAGGTTTGGTGATAGATCGGTCTGCCATTTGGAGAGTACAATGGGCTGGTTTTAACTCTCCAATTCCTAACTACTCGTATACTGAATAAGGAAGCAAGTTGACGCTAGCGCCTAGATCGAGTAAAGCACGATTTATATTTTTACCCCCAATATAAATAGAGATTGTAGGACAGCCGGGGTCCTTACGTTTCTTTGGTATTTGTTGGGTAAAAGATGTGCTAACATTACTCGTCATGAAAACCTTTTTAGGCACTTGAGTTTTTCTCTTCCTAGTGCACAAGTCCTTAAGGATTCTTGCATAAGATGGGACTTGTTGAATAGCATCTAGGAGAGGAATATTCACGCTAACTTGCTTAAACATTTCCACAATCTTCTCCATTTGCGGGTTAGGTCGGTTGGCCCTTAATCGGTTTGGAAATGGAGCTCGATCAATAAGTCTTGGGTCCAACGTTTGTGGAGAAGACTGTGGCGACGGATTCGATCCCAAAATTGGAGTGGGCATCGACTTAGATAGATTTGTCGAAATGTTTGAGCCTTGGGGAAAACGAAGAATAGGCTCGGACGAAGGTGGGAGACTAGACGAATTAGGGGAAGAAGAAGAAGAAGAAGGGGTATCAAATGTGTCACTATCATCAAATTGCTCACCCACTCGGTTATTCAGCACTCTCCCTGATCTCAACGTAGTAATGGCATTCACATTATGACTTTGTGAATGGCCAGGATTTGGTAGGGGTTGAGATGGGAGTTTCCCTTTCTCTCTCGCACTCATTGCGGCGTTTAACTGTGCGATTTGGTTTTCTATTGATTTAATACTCTCACCATGGGAGGAGGAGTTTTTTGTTAGGGTATCAATAGAAGACCTCATCTCGGCCGAAATTTGCATGGATTGTTTCATGAACATATCCAAAGTTTGTGCAAGTGAGTTGTCAGTACCGGCCACTTGTGGTGTAGAAATGTTGGCCGGATTTTGGAAATTTTGTGACTGAAAGGGGGGCTGATTCTGTGGTTGTGGTTGCTGTGGAGGAGGTCTTTGATAATTGCTTTGTTGGTTTTGATTCCAAGCAAAGTTAGGATGATTCCTCTATCCTTGATTGTACGTGGAAGAATAAGGATCGTTTCTAGGTCACTGCTGAAAAGCAGCATTAGCTTGAAACGAAGCATTCATAGGACATTCTTCCGTTAAGTGTGAAGGATCCGAACAGCAACCACAGACGGTCTTAGGAAGCGTGACCTGATTTAGGGCGAATGATGAGAATTTGTTCTCAATAGCGTCGAGTTTCTTCTGTATCGCTGCCATTTCGGCTTTCACTGCGATAGAAATATCGATCTGGTGAATACCTCCCTTAGTTGAAGGTGGTCTTACGCTTTCCCACTGCAACGTGTGTTCAGCAAGGTCTTCCAGATATTTCCATGCTTCATCGTCATCTTTAGACATGAAATTGCATTGACACATTGTTTCAAGCATCTGCTTTGTCACTGGATTAATGTCCTCATATATAATCCGACATAAATCCCATCTTTGTATTCCGTGATGGGGGCATTGGACAAGCAGATCTTTGAAACGTTCAAAGCAATTCCAAAATGGTTCATTGGGAAGCTGGGTGAACTGGTTGATCTCGCTCCTAATATGTGCAGTCTTATGATTTGGGTAAAACTTCTTAAGAAATGCTACGACGAATTCATCCCAATTAGTGATAGAGTGTGCGGCAGTATTGTAAAGCCATTTTTCTGTCAAGTCGCACAGTGTGAATGGGAGAAGACGTAAGCGCATAGCATCTAAAGTCAATTGTGAAGTACCCATCATTGTGCATACGTTTTCAAATTTGGTGATGAAAACGTACGCGTCTTCCAACTCAAGCCCGTGAAATTCGGGCAGCAGATTGATGTAGTGGGGTTTAATTTCGAAATTATCCCCGTTAGGGGGTGGAAGAGATCGACAAGTAGGAAGAGAACTACGGATAGGATAGCATCTCTCTCGGAGAGAGATGCGCGGTGGGTTCTGCGCACCTACGGGCGGTGGCATCGTGGTGTTATACTCTGATGGAGTGCCGTCCATCTCGGTTGATGTGGTGTGTGGTGGGGGAAAAGAAGATGAAGAAGTACCGACTTCGGCGTCGATAGCAGGAAGCGGACAAGACGGGCACTAGGATCCCGTGTCCAGCCGAGCATGCAGTAAGCGGGTTTAGTGCAAGTGGCTGCGTGTGTGTGATTTAAAATTGGCTTGTTTTGAAAAAGTGGGACTCAAGACAAATCACCCTAAGATGCACAAGCAACCCTAGAACTAAGGTCACCTAGGTCCAGTCTCTAGACCGCTCCTAGACTTCCAAAGGACAAGTCACAGGATCAATCCTCTACGGCCTCCGTACTACCCTTGTAGCCAGGTAAGTCCCAGGTAAGTAGGAAGGAACCACAGTAGTGGGCCGAATTAAAAACCACTAGCCTTTGACACACTTGCCTAGGCACTACAAAAGTAATGCGGATAAACGATAGATTACCCACGACCTTCCTCTGTCCTTATTGAGCGCGACAGTCCTTAGAGTCTGGTCTAGATATTTTTTTAAATTAATGAAGGGTTAATCTAGATGCTCGGTTTGTGATTTGTGGGGCTTAGGAAGGGTGATGAAATCCCCACCTAATCTTGATTTGGTCTTTGCCCCTTAAAGTCCGTATTAAAATATGCAAAACAAAACCAATCACAAAAATTTTGCAAAAAGATTTTTGAGCGGCGCTATTTTGCAAAGAATCCAGCAGAAAATAGATTTTATTGGATTTGAGAGGAGAGAGGAAGAGGTTATAATCTTACCAGAGAAGACTGAAGCCTTAGATCACCTACCCTACCGCGCTTCCGCCGCCGAAGTGCAGTTCCGGCCGCGGATCAGCCGTAGTGAATAGGGATCAGGTGTTGATTTTTGCTATGTGGCCTCCTGCACACCTCTAGATCTTGATGAATGTCTTTGTCTTTCTGTTTCCTCAAGTCTGTGACTCCAGATTTCCTCGCAAAATTCACACAATAATCGTTAAATATACAATTTACTGTTTTGTTTTAATTATGATATAGATCATATAAGAATTCAACAGAAATAGTAAGAATAAAAATTACGCACGTATCCCCGGCAACGGCGCCATTTGATTGGTTGGAAAAAGTGTGTTTGTAGTTAACCGCAATCAGAACGGTGTCGCGCGTAGCTAGACCGAGGTGAGTACGGGTCGTCCTCAGGGAAACGTGGAACCTTTTACTCTTACTTAAGATGTGTTGAAAGAGAGGAGGAAATAAGAATTTGTGAAAAGTTTCTAGATCTACGTTAAGTAAGAATGCAAAAATATAGATCTAGATTATTTTAGAGATTTAGATAATATAATAAGAAGGCTTGTAGTGTTCGTTAGGATTTAGTAGTCATGGACGATTAATTAAAAGTTACCCTTTTTATCCTTTAATAGATTTAAAACTAGAACGACGGTGATGCGTGTAGATTTGGGTTTCTGGAGGGAAAAGGAATCCCACTCTTAACCCTTATCTCGACACGGGACTTCGTTCAAATCTAGCCTTTACCAAAACAATCATTAATCTAATCTCTAATCGCGGCCGGAACTAGCAAAGAATTGTTAGCGCGCCCGATTAGGATGTTAATGATTCTTTTGATAAAGTTCATAAACTTTATAGGACTTAAAAAGGGTTTAGGGATGTTCATCGTCCATTAGCCTACCCTAATCCTACGAACCCTAACAAGCGGAGAATTACTCGCGCATGTTGGGAGAAGAAGATGAAAAGACAGAGAGGGAAAACATAATGTAAAATGCAAAAGAATTAAATAAAATAACTACCTTTATTAATCACTTGAACAATCTACACTTTTATTCCGTAGAAAATGATTACAAACTAGTTGCTTCTCGATCTTTCCTAAGGAGGCAGACGAGCAGTTGATGATCAGACCGTCTTGAACTGCCTCTGAACCTTAGGGTTTGTGGCAGTACGGCGTGCCACATGTGAGGCGTTGGCTTGACCCTTCTACGGCTGGACCATTGGTACTGTGGCATGTGATGGATGTTCTTAAACTGATTTCAAGTGTTGAGATATATTGGGAAATCTTGGGTGTTTGATTATTCGATCGGAATGTTTAACATTGTCTATTTATCTGGAATGTGATACAATATTTAGAATCCACATCTAGTTATAAGATAACTAATTTGAATCTTATAAATCTAGCAGTTCAGTCTCAGATGATCGGTTGCCATGGAATTTTGATGTGATCAAAAGTCCGTCGCAATCACGTAGCTTATGCGGATACTCGCCGGATAAACTTAATAGACAGCCACGCCCCATAGCCCCGACCAAGTGACTGTAGGAGAACCCCGTCGCCAAAAGCATCCGTTCGGGTGCCCGCGGCAGCGGTGTTCCGCCTTAGTGCACTTTGTCGACGGCATCCGGGGGTGCGGCTGCCTACTAAAGTTTGCGACGAGCATTCGATCTGGATGTCGGGAATCTTGTTGAATTGCCCGACTTGATATTGAAAAGTGTTTTCTATAATAAGACTAAAATGTGGGGTTTATAATTGTTAGGCATGCGATGTCTAAGGAATTCATTTGATTGGGAATGCGATGTCTAAAGAGGTTGCGGATTCCAACTGTTGTAGTTTTACACTTTCTTTTCTGTGACCGTAAGCGTAGTATGTGGTGTATCGCCGGCGTCGTTGCTATACATCAACGACAATCGGGATACACTTACTTGCTTACGTTGATGATATATGATATTATGTGTTGCTGTGATATGTTATATTGGATCGTCGCGTTTTGAATAGCCGGGGGTTTTATGTGAGATGAGAGTTTTTCTTTTTCGTTCATGTAAAATTCATTTGTATGTAATATTCTTTTATTGGGGAACTTCCGGGTTGAGGATGATGTCACCATTGTATATTATTTACTTTTCCGCATTATGTAGACCCAAGGCGGGGAGCACAAGTAACCGGGTTCTAGGGTCCAGTTGGAGACCATCTCGAGGAGTCGAGACCGGGTCTCCTAACCCTAGAATTGGCAGTGTTGCTTGCCGCTCTCGTAGGGGTCTAGGGATGTGGGTTTGGCTATTCGTCGCGTCCGTGGAATCCGTGTTTTATACAGGCTCGTATTAAAACACGGACGTCCTAGTATATCAAATATTTCATATATGTTTTTTCAGCTGCAATGTTCTGTGATGAGAACATATTATTGCCTGAGATGAATGTTTATATTATATATATGAGATATATGTTATATTGCAGATTTCGTTTCAAATGAGATGCTTGTTAAGCATAATAAAATGAGACTTCATTAATGAGATTAATGAAATAAAAGAAAGCTAAAGATGTTGTAGAAACTTTTTAAAAACTGGTAGCTCTAGTTCTTGCTTTGCATAGCAGTGTTCCTTGTAGAACATCCAGCATCTTATTCGATAAGGAAAGAGCCGAGATCCCTTCACCGGGAGTGACCTCTTTAGTGAAACTAGCAGATGCTACAAACTCGGTTTGTCTTTTGATTGCTTCTATAGTTCTTGCTTTGCATAATGATATTTATGAAATATCCTGCACCTTATTCGATGAGGAAAGGGCCGACGATCCCTTCACTGGGAGTGATCCCTTTAGCAAAACTAAAAAAGCCTCAAAAACACTCCATTTAAAATCACTCGATTCTACAACGATATCAAGTTCTTTACACTCATGGTTTTCTTAAAAACCTGCGTAGCCCTCCGTCATTCAGATAAGTACTACTTAGTATTCTTGCTGCGGTAGTTTGGCATGTGTCAAGGCGTAGTGTACGGTAGCTAACTAGTGCTTATCAGCTAGCATACGATACGATTAGATTAGGGTATTCGTACGGCGTTGTTTGGCATGCGTCAAGGGTCGTGCTGGTGGGTTTAATTCAATCAAGAAATGTACGGGTTGAACTTGACTAGCGGACTATGGGTTGTTTGGTATGCGTCAAGGTCATAGCACGCTAGGGGTAAATATTATTAGGAATTTCAAGTGTTGAAATTTGCAATGAGATTGCATACCTTCTATGATATAGTTGGATCCCGATACCCGCTGCGAGTAAGAGTTACTCCTGGGAGAGTTTTACACATTACAATTAGCCGAACAAGTAGGTGTCTAGAAAGGTGTTAACGGGGTTACGCCCCTGGGAAAACGAGGTTTACTTTAATTAGGTTCGTGTGAAAGCACGGGGGACCTCCCTCAAAGTACCGACACTGGCCTGGCTGAAAGATTGGCGAACTTGTAGCGTGTAATTAATCCCGGCTATTCTTTCCTTTTAGGGTTTGAAGGAAGATTTGATTAAAACAGTGGGAGACAACCTGATTAGATATATTTCTAATCTTGCAAGAGCATACGCTGAGTGTTTTCTTCTCTCTCTCTCCCGGTAGCGACCATATCACGCCTTAATCAAGATAATAAAACGGATATATTGACCGAACCCGCTTGTTATACTGAGCTGGGGAACGTTGGTCCCGCTCCAACTTATAATTGTTATAAGACAGAGCAGGAAATTGGGGAATACCAGATTTCCCGTGCCGCCCAAACAAAGAAAGTGCATGCTGATGCAACTTCTTCGGGTGTGTTCATTACAGAGAAGTGTTTCAAAGTATCCTTTACGTCCTGGGTATGAGATACCGGATCAGGATCCCGAATATGTAATCTGTTACATGGGCTACAGATAGGTAGAGAACTAAGAACGGGTGATAAGTTTCATGAGACAGAAAACGGTGCAAGTGTTGCAGCCAAGTCTGTTGGTCACTATCACCCTGTATTAGCAGAATACATTGATTCTGAATGAATGTTATTAGATACCGAACCTGATATACAACATCTTATCAGTCTCTTTATTAGTAAAGAAGGATATAATTTTGTATTGTTGGATAATGTTTTGAACATTTCCTATATCAAGAGTTGATCGATTCAGGCACGTTATCTAAAAGCATTGACATTCTAAATCAAATCACAGTTCTTAGTATACGGAATACACACAAGAGGAAGAGTTCAGAAATGAACGAATCCTTCATTAGGTATTGTAGACTAGGTCATATCAATGCGACCCGACTAGCTGAAGTTACCTTTAGATGCATATTTAAATCTGTTTGAATTTACATCTTGTGAAACTTGTCGGTCATGTCACAAAGATAAGATGACCACAGCTCTGTTTATTGGAAACAAAGAAAGAGATAGTGAACTCTTGGGATTGATACATGCTGATGTATGAAGGTCCCATGTCTACACATGCCAAGACCGGTTCTTTATACTTCATTACATTCTCTGATGATCTTTCAAGATTCAGACATATGTTCCTGTTGAAACACAAGTCCGATGCTTTTGAGATATTCACAGAATATAAATTAGAAGTAGAGAACCAACAACGGGTATAAGTATTATGTCCTATGATGAGATCAGGGAGGAGAATACTTGAGAACGGAATTCCTGGACTATTCTAAAGGAAAATGAGATTCTCTCTCAGCATTACTCCTCCGTATACACCACAGCATGTCGGTGTATCGGAGCGGAGCAATCACACCCTATGTGATATAGTGTGCTCTATGATGAGTACTACTGAGTTTCCTATTTCTTTTTGGGAATTATGCACTTGTGAAGCTGCATACCTATTGAATAGGGTTCAAATCAAATCAGTTGCCTACCACTTCATATGTGATATGGAATGGGAAGAGCCCATATCTTAAATTTGTTAAGATTTGGGGTTGTCCGGACTATGTCTAAAGGCAAAATCTGGACAAACTCGAGGCAAGGTCTGTTATGTAGAACTGGAAAGGTTCCAGCTATAGAAACTGCAGCTGATGATTTGGTAGAACCAAAGGATTCAACAGTTTCCAACGAACCTCAGCCTCTCCGCCGATCTAGTAGGGTTCCTCACCCACCTGAGAGATACTTTGGTTTCTCTATGACAGTGGGAGCGAGGATTGCATCATAAGATGATGACCCAACTAGTTTCGAGCTGGCCATCAGGAGTAGGACTCTGTAAGAATGGCTGGATGCTTATCGATCTGAGATGGAATCCTTATACACCAACAAAGTATGGACTTTGGTTGCTTTATCTAAAGGGTTAAATCCCCATCAGGAGCAAGTATATCTTGAGAAGATTACTTGGTGTACATGGAAAAGTTGAGACTTTCAAAGCTATCCTTAAGTCCATTCATATCCTATTTGCCACGGCTGTATACCATGACTACGATATCTGGTGGATGGGTGTCATGACTGCTTTTCTAAATGATGTTTTAGAAGAGAGCGTCTATAAGTACACAGCCAGAGGGCTTCGTAGACAGTGGGAGCAGCGGAAACGTGTGCAAGATGTTTTATGTGATAAAGCAGGCATCGCGGAGTTGGAACATCTGATTTGATGTGGTAGTCAAAGAGTTTGACTTCATCAAAATGGTAGATGAACCTTGTATATACAAAAAGGTAGTAGAGAGTATGGTGGTGATCATCGTAGAGTACGTGGATGACATACTCTTGATAGGGAAGGAGTTTCCTATGCTACACTCGGTCAATCTGTGCTTATCACAAGGATTCTCCATATAGGATCAAAGTGATACCTCCTAAATCCTGGATTTTGGATCTATGAGATAGATCTAATTGGATGTTAGGATACTCACTAGATGTAGTGAGATGGTATCAATCGATACTGGGGAGAATCACTGGAAAGGTTCCAGAGTGATAAGGACGACTGATGTCAGTCGCAGGCATTGTCTTTACCCTCAGTGGAGGGACGGTATGTTGGAAGAGTTCCAAGCTAGATACTGTGACATACTAGACGATTAAAGGCAAGATACATCGTTACCAAAGATGCTACGAAAGAGGCAGTCTGGATATGTATAAGTTCATGAGATGAACTTCGTTCCTACCATTGTATGACAATGGAGTTGTGGCTTAAGCCAAGGAACTACCGTCCCATCAGAAATCCAGATATAATTCTTAGGCAGTATCACCTGATCATGGAGATGGTTCATCTCCAAGGAGATCGAGGTTTGGAGAGTAGACACAGAGGACAACAGCGTGGATCCACTCACAAAGGCCTTCTTCCCAGTCGAGACTTTTATGGGATGGTTGAATATGAGATACTTCAACCGCAGCTAATTGTTGGGTATGCGATACCACAACAGATGGCCCTAGTGCAAGTGGGAGATTGTTAGTTATATGTATTCCCTAGAGGCCATTACTGTACATACGATGTATATTTTAATGGATGCTTGGACATATATAGGGAGAACATTCTTGCTCGACCTGATAGTATGCTATCTGGTTGTACTTTATCTTAACATGTACTTTGATTGTCTCTATGTTACATGTTGATAAAGCCCTTAGGATATGTACACGACTACTGGGACTATGATGAGATCATACTAGTGGGGCCACGGTAGTCGACGAGTACATCCAATAATTGTTCCTAGTCGAGGGTGTATCGAGACAGGGCATCGATACACCAGAGTAGACTAGCGTATACGCATCTTGACCCATATGATGGGCGATGGATGATCCTATATCCATCGGTGTTTGACATCAAGGATGGTGTACGGGTGCTCAGTGGAGACAGGGTACACTGGACGGACTCGCCGAGAACTCACAGATGGTATTATACCTCACGTCAGATGGCAGTTCTCCGGTGACACTGGTACAGAGTAGTCTGTTGACCCGAGATCGTCATAGAGTCTTGTGTGATTCCCACTGTGCTTTGATTTCAATCATACCATGTCCAAGTGGGCGTGCAAAAAGGTGGCCTTTGGGTACAGTCCCGAATCACTTGGAGGCAATGAGCGATCGGAGGGGATTCGTCTCTCCTGGTATAGGGAGTTGATGTTGTGCTGTGTTCGATTGGCTATAACCGGAAATCCCTGGTCAGGGTTGCTGAGATTTACTGGTAAGTGTTATCAGTAGTTTCTTGAACTGTTATAGACCTCATATCGACACGACTTATCGAGCTACTGGGGTCTGACGTTTACCACCCTAGGCGTGATATGCGACATATCAGACGACGAGACCGGACTGTACGGGAGTTTTAATGATTGGATTCACAGGAGAATGTACAGGCTTGCTTGTTGATCTTCTGAGCGCTCAATACCTGGGTGGCTGTTACGTTTAGCTGACCGCATGCAGCTTATGGGTGTTTGATATGATCATCACCTACTGCCGGCGTATTGACGATTCTTTAGAGTCCTACATAGAGGTTTCTTGGCTCAGGCAAAACGAAGTAGGAGCACATATGTGATATGTGCGTGACCGAGGATAATGCGGTATGTGATACCGTAATGGATTCTCGCGATATGAGATATCGGCCGGGTATATGTGATATAGCCGGGTCATCGTATTAGTCGGTTATATGCGATATAGCCGGATTGTCGGATCGAGTGATGATTCGATAATTTGATGTATAATAATATATATGATATATTAAATTACATGAACTAATATTAGCTCACTAAAAGATTCTTTTTCTCACTCGGGTAATACATTGATATATATGCGATATATGTTAATTGTATTATTTTATTTTGTTACAATAAATATTATATATGTGATATATAATATTGTAACATGATATGATTACTAATGCAACATGTTTAGTGGAGATTAAACAAGATTAGGGTTTGATTTGGGTTAGTGTATTCATGAACCTTCTAGATGGTTTCTTTTTTGTTTTGGAAAAGATATTTTCAAGTGACTCATTCTTAACCTAACCCAAACCCTAACGTTGGTTAATTCTCTACAAAGGTTTAGTCAACCATGGTTGCATTATTCATCATTATCTCCTTTGCATTATTCATCACAAAAGGATTCTTATCATATTATTCATCTTCTTCCTTCTTCTTTCTTTCATGAAAAACCTTACTAGCTTTTTCCAAGTGATGAATGAGTGTGAGAAAAAGATAATAAAAGAGGGAAAAAATCCGACTTCATCATCCTCATTTATCCTTGCCATTTATATGAGGGTGTTCACTTCATATTATGAGTGTTAGCTTGTGTTAACGAAACTTCAAGGTAGATCATCTATGTTATCGAAGATCGGAAGCAAGACTGCATCTTTCTCTTCGTGGAACCTCTCGAGAGTCCGGAACACGATGATCGCAGCGAAGGGACTTCAACACGGAGCTTAAGAAGTAAAGGACCGGATCTACAAAGGTTGTAATCCCTCTCACTTAGTGTTAAACTGTTTAACATACTTAGTTTTCGCCTAATCTGTAGTTTAAAGATCCGGCTTTGGGTTGTTCGGCACGGCTAAATTTTTAATCGGGCATGGTTGATGCCTCGTAGACCCTTGTGGCAGTGCCTAGCAACCCTACAGGTATAAGAGTAAAGTAGAGAACCAAATGTTGCAAGTATCGGGATTTTTCAAGGTGATCGAAGATGTAGATACTGTAGGGTTGCTAGGCACACGCACAAGGGTCTATGAGGCATCAAACATGCCCGATTAAAAATTTAGCCATGCCGAACAACACAAAGCCGGATCTTTAAACTATAGTTTATGCGAAAACTAACATGTTAAACACTTTAACACTAAGTGAGAGAGATTACAACATTTGTAAATCCGTTCCTTCACTTCTAAAGCTCCGTGTTGAAGTCCCTTCGCTGCGATCATCGTGTTCCGGACTCTCGAGAGGTTCCACGAAGAGAAAGATGCAGTCTTGCTTCCGATCTTCGATACAAAGATGATCTACCTTGAAGTTTCGTTAACACAAGCTAACACTCATAATATGAAGTGAACAACCTCATCTAAATGGCAAGGATAGATGAGGATAATGAAGTAGGATTATTGCTCTCTTTTATTATCTTTTTCTCACACTCATTTATCATCACAAAATCAAATCAAGAATGCTTTTTCCATGAAAATTAGAAGGAAGAAGAAGAAGAAAACATAGAACCCTTTTGTGATGAATAATGTAAAGAAGATAATGATCAATAATGCAACCATGGTTGACTAAACCTTTGTAGAGAATTAACCAAGGCTAGGGTTTGGGTTAGGTTAAGAATGAGTCACTTGAAAATATCTTTGCAAAAACAAAAGAAAACCTTCTAGAAACATCTAGAAAGCATTAACCCAAATCAACCCCTCATCTTTTTTAATCTCTACTAAACATGTTGCATTAGTTATCATATTATGTTACAATATTATCACATATATAATATTTATTGCAACAAAAGAAAATAATACAATTAACATATATCGCATATATATCAATGTATTGCCCGAGTGAGAAAAAGAATCTTTTAGTAAGATAATATTAGTTAATGTAATTTAATATATCATATATATTATTATACATTAAATTATCGAATCAACACTTGATCCGACAATCCGGCTATATCGCATATAACCGACTAATACGATGACCCGGCTATATCACATATACCCAGCCGATATCTCATATCGCGAGAATCCAATACGGTATCACATACCGCATTATCCTCGGTCCCGCACATATCACGTATGTGCTCTTACTTCATTTTGCCTGAGTCAAGAAAGCTCTGTGCATGACTCTAAAGAATCGTCAATACGCCGGCAGTAGGTGATGATCATATCAAACACCCACAAGCTGCAAGCGGTCAGCTAAACGTAACAGCTACCCAGGTATTGAGCACTCAGAAGATCAACAAGAAAGCTTGTACATTCTCCTGTGAATCCAAACAGTAACACTCCCGTACAGTCCGGTCTCGTCGTCTGATATGTCGCATATCTCGCCTAGGGGTGGTAAACGTCAAACCCCAGTAGCTTGATAAGTCGTGTCGATATGAGGTCTGTAACAGTTCGAGAAACTACTGATAACACTTACCAGTAAATCTCAGCATCCCTGGCCAGGGATTTCCGGTTATATCCAATCGAACACAGCACAACATCAACTCCCTATACCGGGAGAGACAAATCCCCTCCTATCGCTCATTGCCTCCATGTGATTCGGGACTGTACCCTGAAGCCACCTTTTTGCACGCCCTCTTGGACGTGGTATGATGGAAATCAAAGCACAGTGGGAATCACACAAGACTCTATGACGATCTCGGGTCAACAGACTACTCTGTACAAGTGTCACCGGAGAACTGCCATCTGACGTGAGGTATAATACCATCTGGGAGTTCTCGGCGAGTCCGTCCAGTGTACCCAGTCTCTACTGAGCACCCGTACAACATCCTTGATGTCCAACACCGATGGATATGGGATCATCCATCGCCCATCATATGGGTCAAGATGCGTATACACTAGTTTACTTTCGTGTATTGATGCCCTGTCTCGATACACCCTCGACTAGGAACAGTTATAGGATGTACACGTCGACTACCGTGGCCCCACTAGTATGATCTCATCATAGTCCCAGTAGTTGAGTACATATCCTAAGGGCTTTATCAACATGTAATATAGAGACAATCAGAGTACATGTTAAGATAAAATACAACCAGATAGCATACTATCATGTCGAGCAAGAAAGTCCTCCCTATATATGTCCATGCATCCATTATAATATACATTGTATGTACAGTAATGGCCTCTAGGGCATACATATAACTAACAATCTCCCACTTGCACTAGGGCCATCTGTTGTGGTATCACATACCCAACAATTAGCTGCGGTTGAAGTATCTCATACTCAACCATCCCTTAAAAGTCTCTACTGGGAAAAAGGCCTTCGTGAGTGGATCCGCGCTGTTGTCCTCTGTGTCTACTCTCCTAACCTCGATCTCCCTGGAGATCAACCATCTCCATGATCAGGTGATACTGCGTAAGAATTATATCTGGATTTCTGATTGGAAGGTAGTTCCTTGGCTAAAGCCACAACTCCATTGTCACACAATGGTAGGAACGAAGTTCATCTCATGAACTTATATATATCCAGACTGCCTCTTTGGTAGCATCCTTAGTAACGATGTATCTTGCCTTTAATCGTCTAGTATGTCATGGTATCTAGCTTGGAACTCTTCCAACATACCGTCCCTCCACTGAGGGTAAAGACAATGCCTGTGACTGACATTCAGTCGTTCTTATCACCCTGGAACCTTTCCAGTGATTCTCCCCAGGATCGATTAATACCATCTCACTACAACTAGTGAGTATCCTAACATCGAATTAAATCTATCTCATAGATCCAAAACCCTGGATTTAGGAGGTATCATTTTAATCCTATATGGAGAATCGTTGTGATAAGCGGAGATTGACCGAGCGTAGCATAGGAAACTCCTTCCCTATCAAGAGTATGTCATCCACATACTCTACGAGGATCACCACCATACTCCCTACTACCTTTTTGTATATACAAGGTTCATCTACCATTTTGATAATGTCAAACTCTTTGACTACCACATCAAAATAGATGTTCCAACTCCGCGATACCTGTTTTATCATATAAAACATCTTGCACACGTTTTCGCTGCTCCCACTGTCTACGAAGCCCTCTGGCTGTGTACTTATAGACGCTTTTTTCTAAAACATCATTTAGAAAAGCAATCACTGCACCCAACCGCCAGATATCGTAGTCATGGTATGTAGCCGTGGCAAGTAGGATCTGGATGGACTTAAGCATAGCTTTGAAAATCTCAACTTTTCCATGTACACCTAGTAATCTTCTCAAGATATACTTGCTCCTGATGGGGATTTAACCCTTCAGATAGAGCAACCAAAGTCCATACTTTGTTGGTGTATAAGGATTCCATCTCAGATCGATATGCATCCAGCCATTCTTACAGAGTCCCACTCCTGATGGCCAGCTCGACACTAGTTGGGTCATCATCTCATGATGCAATCCTCGCTCCCACTGCCATAGAGAAATAAAAGTATCTCTCAGGTGGGTGAGGAACCCTACTAGATCGGCGGAGAGGCTGAGGTTCGTTGGAAACTATTGAATCCTTTGGTTCTACCAAATCATCAGCTGCAGTTTGTATAGCTGGAACATTTCCAGTTCTACATAACAGATCTTGCCTCGAGCTTGTCCGGATTTTGCTTTTAGACATAGGCCGGACAACCCCAAATCTTAACAAACTTAAGATATGGGCTCTTCCCTTTCCATATCACATATGAAGTGGTAGGTAACTGATTTGATTTGAACCCTATTCAATAGGTATACAGCTTCTCAAGTGCATAACTCTCAAAAGGAAATAGGCAACTCAGTAGTACTCATCATAGAGCACACCATATCACATAGGGTGTTTCTTGTGTTGGAGATAGTGCCCTCAGAGTCAATTATTGGATCACAGGCACGTGATTGCAATGATTGAGGGGAGGACCTGTCCCAGTAGGACAGTCTTACTCAAGATGATAGTATGCTATCTGGTTTACCTTTATCATCGTGTACTGCTTTAGGTGACCTTACAAGTCACTATTGCACGCTGATAGAGCCCCTAGGATTCTTGCTTGACTACCGGCAGTATGAGGGCGATCATATTCGTGGGAGCTGGTAGTCTATAAGCACATCCTTAAATGGTCCCTAGTCGTGGGAGTTTCGAGACAGGGCATCGATACTCCAGAGTAGACTGGTGTATACAGTCGAGACCCTGACGAGGGGCGGTGGCCGGTCTCACAAGCCACTGGTGTCAGTTGGTTCACCTAAGATGTATACAGGTGCTCATTGGGTTATGAGTACACCGGACAGGACTCGCCGGGAACCTGCTAGTTGGGTTTATACCGGACGTCAGATAGCAGTTCCCTGGTGACATGTGTGCAGGTTAGTTCATCGACCTGGGATCGTCATTTGTCTCGTGTGAGTTCCCACTGTGCTTTGATTACTACCCTACCACGGCTCAAAGGAGTCGTGCAAACAGGTTTTAGTTGGGTACAGTCCCGTGCCACATGGAGGCAGTGAGCGGATCTGCAGGGGTTCGTCTCTCCCGGTATTGGGGGTGAGGTCGCGCTGTGTCTAGGAGAGCCAGAACATGAAAAGTCCTTGGCCAAGGCAGGAGATTTGCTGGTAGGTATTCCAGTAGTATCTCAGGGTGTTCTGCGCTACACTCCGACATGACTTGTACCGCTTTTGAGGGTCTGACTTTTACCAACCCCTTAGGCCCGCCATGCGATGCTCATAGACGAACGGACCGGACTGTACGGATATTATCACTGACAGGCTCAGTAGGGTGTCAGGATGAGTTCGCTCATCGACGTCCCTTTTGGTCAATACTTGGTAGCCCGTCACGTATTGGCTTATACCTCTGACGTGCTAGTGGTTAAATCCACAGCCATAGTATCGACGAGTCTTTAGAGTCCACCACACTCAGTTACTCAGGTTTCGGGCGAAACGCTGTAGATGCCGTATGGAGATATGGCAAGGTTCGATCAGATACGTGCGGTATTGCACGGATCGTGATCGGACGGTTTTTACTAGCCGGCTTTGGCTTAAGCCGGATCCTAGTATTAGATAGTGTAGTTTTGTCTTTTTGCATTTCTGTTCAGTGGGAATACAAATGCGGGCATGTATTTGCAGTAGCGGGGTTTTCCTGTAATTTATTACGGGATCAGTTTTCTGAAGTTGCCAGTTTGCATTCCGTTCCGGCCGGTTTTCCTTTGTTCCTTCACGGCCGGACTTTTCGTTGGAGGGGGTTAATTGCAAGTTTGCAATTAACTTACTTATGAGGGGTTTTCTTGCTTTTGTGGCTATATGATGAGACTTGCATCATGATGATATTCTTTTCTTGTCTATATCATTGCTTTTCATTTGATGGTGCTTTGATTTGATGAGTTAGAAAAATGGTTGTGAAAAATATTCCTTTTAATATACACACCATTTTTCTACACTTGTTTTTAACACACTTGCCTTTTTCTCTCTCCAATCTCCACCATGAAATGAGAGGGCCGGCCACTTTGTGAGGAGAGGATGAGAGTGCTCATTTGAGTGAGGGATTTGATTTATCTCATTATATACTTCTTTGCTTGCTAAAGATTCCAAGCTTCTCTCTTTCATTCTTTCTCCTCCTCACATCCTTCCAAACAAGGCAACTTCAAGAACCCTAAAGAGACATGGCTACTACACTATTCTATAGCAAGTCTTGGACGCGTCGGCTAGCCAACTTCGCGCCCGAGTTCCTCGGTCAAGAGGCGGGAGCCCGTAAAAGATTCCGGCTACGTGGTGCTTTTCCGACGAGCGAGAAGGTGACGAACATTCCGCAGGAGATCGGAGTGGAGACGAAGACCGAAGGACACGGATCGCTTGGTATAACTCTTCACCCATCTTTTAGTTTGCTAGTTAGCTAGGTTAATGGCCCGATCCGGGTAAAAAGTGCGCGGTGGTGCCGGTTGCAAGTTTTGCAAAGTTTTTGTTTCCGCGTTTCCGGCGTCGGATTGACGGCCGGGGCGCCCCCGCGGACTTACATTGGTATCAGAGCCACGCCATTAACCATGCCTAGCTTGCTCTAGTGTGTTTAGAACTCGATCGATCAAAAATCACCAAAAACCGTATTTTTCTATGCATGTGTTTTCTGTCGAAATTTTTCAAGCTCCAAAAATTTTTCGGGTCATTGCAGAAAGACATGCAAGAAATTCTAAGAATTCTGGTAAAAATTTGGTCGCGAGATCACTCCATACCGCCGCGGAACCGCGGCCAAACCCATGCTTGGGCCGCGGTTCCGCCGCGCTTTTAACTGTTCACCGTGGCAAATTTTTCCAGAAGGCTTCTGAATATGAAATAGGGGTTTTGGGATATTAATTTTGGGCCCAGATTTTCTGTAAGTGCTACAGTATTTCTTGGGGCCCACTTTGATAAATTTGTTCGATCGGATATTTTAAACATGCCAGTTCACAGTATTTACATTATATCTGCGACCGTGAATGTCACTTGATCGGTAAATCCTGTCTAACTGCTATAGCCCGGTTAGACGGATTTGCGAACGTGACATTCACGTTGATGTTCTGTGTTTTGCTGTGTTGTTGTGGATCGGTCGTGGGGGATAGCCTGGTTGCAGTGGTAGTACAGTTTTGTTTTATATGTACATTTGATATTGCGGGGCGAGCGTCCGACATGTGGACTGCCGTCACTGCCTGATTGTATTATTCTTTTGGGGCACGACCAGGTTGCGGTCGATGTACCCGTTGTATGTATATTTTACTTTCTGTACTAGGATTACCCTGCGGAGGGGTGCACGGATGGCCGGGTTCTAGAGGGCAACAAGCCCGCATCTCATGGCATTAAGAAAGAAGGGGGCTTTACTCTGGAATTGGCAGGGCTATTCGCCGCACTCGTAGGGGGTACAGGTTGACCCAGGAGGGGTGCCCAAGTTACCGGATTCCGTGAAGTGCTGGGTGGTCCATTCACGTTGATGAAAGGGGCTGCCTCGCTTCAGGTTTTGGCGGGTAACTTGCCGCACCCATAGGGTTCTAGGATTTCATTGCGCAGGCTATCCACACGACCAGGGGAACGTCGGGTTTCAGCAGCGGCTCTATGAAACCCGGGGATCCCAGATATCTGTATTGATCTGTGTTGCTATACATTTCTGTGTTGTTGCATTTTTATCACGCCTTGAGCGAAAATTATATATTGTATATATATTAGTAGATGTTGTATATGTTTTTCATCCGTGCTAGTCCAGTCCCCGCTCTGTCGTTACTTAGCTAACCTAACGGGTGATGACAGGACCCAGTGGCGAATGCGGATGGCATATACGTACGTCAGTATATTTTCGTTCTTTGTGGTGTGATCAATTGATGGGACTGCGTTGATTCGGATCAATGCAAGATAAACAAACCTATTCTGTTGTTGTTGGAACACTTTTTCAAAAGGCTGTTATTGCAAGGGCGTTCTCTTTTGTTTTGCACAGTGGTATTCAGTTGGAATATCCTGCTCCTCAGTCGACGAGGCAAGGGCCGAGATCCCTTCACCGGGAGTGACCCCTTGGACAGAAGTTTGCGTCAGGGCGATAACTTCACTATAGCCGATTACTTTTGTTTTGCATCGTGGTATTCAGTTGGAATATCCTGCGCCTCATTCTACGGGGAAAGAGCCGAGATCCCTTCACCGGGAGTGACCTCTTTAGCAAAGGTTTTCGTCACTATATTTTTACAAAGCTATCAGTTCCTTCAACGATATTAAGTTCATTACGTTAAAGGTTTTTGCCAGAAACCATTCGTAGCCCTCCATCATTTCGGTTAAATATTGGATAGTATTCAAGCTATGTATTTTGACCTCACGCCAAGGTATAGTGATTGGTAGCTGCCGAATATTTATCTGTTGCATAGATAGATGCGTTGGTTTGGGACAGTCGTACTACTATTTTGGCCTACGTCAAGGGTATGTACGGGTGGGTTCAAATTAACCTGGATAATGATGGGTAGAACTTGACAGGTGACTTATGATATTTTGACCTCACGCCAAGGTCATAAGAGCATGGGGTAGAAATCCACATCGGGAGTTTCAAAAGAACTGAAAGTTGCCAGATATGCGCATACCTTCTGGTGTATGATAGCGTGAGCGGATTCCGTCATGTTATCATGCGATGATAGTTGGATCCCGATTCCCACTGATGAGTTGGTTTACTCCTCGGGTGATCCCGGCTAATTCTTCTTTCAGATTTGGGGAAGAATTTGACGTTACAGTGGGAGGTTTCCAGATTAGATAAAGTGACAACCATTCTGATCTAGGTTAGAGTGCACGCTGAGTGTTTCTTTTCTCTCTCTCTCTCTCTGGCAGCGACTGATTAAGAGAAGTTTTGTCGATCAAAAATAATTACCGCAATCAAGAACGGCGTCGCTTTGCAGCTAGCCGGTGAATACGGGTCGGTCCACAGGGATGTGTAAATCTTCTTTAAGTTCTTACGAGTTAATTCCAAATGATGTTTGGAAGTTTAATTAAATCTAAAAATCGAAGTTGTATGAAGGTAGAATTAGAAACTTGCTAGGATTAGGTTTAGGGAAAATTTGGTAAATAAAGATTGACATCTCTTTCCATTGCCATCAATTAAATCAATCATATTAGAGTTATGGTAAATATTAACAAAGGGGATTAGGATGATTGGGAAGATTGATTCTTCCTCTAGATCCTTGTCCTTCCTTTCTTAATCTTCACCCTAACCTCCATGGAAAACCTTAAGATCCGGGCCTTTAGACTACGGAGTTCACCGTTACCTTGAAGGTAAAAGTGCCGTAGGGAGCGGAATCGAAAGGTATGCATGGAGTTCTAATGTTCATAAAAGTTTAGCGATGAAAAGAGATGAGAGATCTTCATCTCTCAAATCCTTCCCTATTCCTAACCCTAACAAGCGAGGAAACTACTCGCTCATTGAGGGGATGAAAGAAAACAAGAATTTATTAAGGAGAGAAAACATTGATTGCAAGTTAATAAAAACTAAACTAAGGCGAGAAAATAAGAACAGATATGAAAAACTAAAATTATTGCATGGAAAATAACCTACTTACTTTTGATGCACTCTAACTTCAAGAAAATAGAATTTTATTCATGAGAAAGAGGCATAAGAAAATACAAGGTTTTGGGTTCTATTTATAGGACATAGAAACCCTAGGGCTACAGATTGCACCGCATGTCTAAAGTTACAATTATACCCCTAAAAAGATCTTTCCAGAGCCGTCACAAAATATGGCAAAATTTCTGCGCACTAGGGCTTCTCTCCGCCGCGGAAGCGCGGTCTTGGTGGGCATTGGGCCGCGGATCCGCGGCCCAATGATGAGGTCATCAGTGTATTTTTCTTGGGCTTCTTGGGGTTCTTCAGGGATTCCTAGTTTTGTATTCAGATTATCATTTGGGCTTCTACAGTGATACCAGATTTTTAACGAACACTTTGCAATGGATCTTTTAACCGTCTTTCTTGTAAATCCTTATCTTTTTGTTGTCTTTCACTGTTTTTGTGCCAAGAACCTGTAACCTGTAACATGTAGCAGACATGGGTCAAAAGCACCTGTTTTTATTCTTAAATGCATAAGAGTGGGGCATACAAAATGCAATATTATGTGATAAACAAATACCCCCAAACTTATCTTTTGCTCGCCCTCGAGCAAACTTATTATCTAACCTAGCCACACTTTCGCAGGGAAACGCGATTGCACTGAGCTCGTGCAACAAGCCGTTAAACCTCTAGGTGTCCCTAGTAGGAGGAGTGTTGTCTCCTGAGGGTTTTCAGCGGATACTACCCACAAAATCCTATCAACTTGGTCTCTCGACTTTTGTTCTCCATTTAGGTTTTCTAACAAGGAATTCTATTATCTTTTGACTCGCAAATTATCCACCCATATTCTTCACGCTTCCTCATTATTTAACTTAAGATTACATATATCCTGTAGAATTACCTAGCTTTCGGCATTTCTTAAGTTTTCCTTCTAGAGTTCCATCTCCACTTAGGAATTTCTATCAACTCTATTAAAGACACAAGTTCTATTCTTCATTCCTTTCTCTTATCTAAACTCTAATCACATATCCCCACGTGTGTGTAAATATCACCCCTACACTTGGAAATTCAAATCAAGCAATCGTACTCCCGCCCATTGTCCAAAGCACTTGTGAGACATTGCTTTCACATCCTTCATGCGACTGTTAATACTTCTTGAGGTACCAACAACCGATTACCAGATGATTGAGCACTTTAAGGCGTACTTCCTAGTTTTGCAACACCCAAGGCTTTTAGCAGTAGCACCATTGCTAAATATTTTTCTATTTTTCTCTCTTTTTTTTTTTTTTAGCCTTAAGTAATCACAAAAACCAGTGTCCATTTTTTTTCTTTTTCATTGTGCTAAGGACGTTAGACAAGAGTATTTCAAGGTCTCTTCTACTAATCCAAGTTTCAAGGTGCGTGTTTGTGCAATTTGTAGGGTATACATTTTTAGAATCTAGACTTAAGTTTAGGAACTATTTTTCAAACTTATACTCTAATAAAAGTTTTAATACTTTTCCTTCGTTTCAACTTAGCCCAAGAACTGAACCCAAAATTTGCCTATTTCTAAATAACCTACAAAGACATATGCTTTCCACAGTTAAACTCTAAGGAAGGTTATTTTTAGGGTTTTTAATTTGCTAAGTCTAGGATTTAGTTTTTCCTAGCCAGTTAACCTATTTATCAAACTCAAGTCAATTAACCAGAATTGAATACATTAATTTTTATAATTTTTGAAATTTTTCAATTTTTATGGGTTTTTCTATTTTCTAATTTTTTTTTATTTTTCAAATTTTTCAAATTTTTATGATTTTTTATATAAGGATGCAATGCAGAAATATACATATGAATGCAAAAGGAAAACTTACCGAACATACCCCCAAACTTATAATGGACAGTGTCCTCACTGTCATGCTGCACCAAATGGGTTGATAATATCGGCGAGTTCCTGCTTATTAATATATTTACATAGTATACACACCCCCAAACTTATTTGAAATTCAGTTTTGGAAAAAAGAAATTCGAGGGTGATGGTGGAGGAAAATCAATCGGTGTAAATCGGCTCCTGCAAGAACAGGAGCTCCTCCGAATGGTCCGCAGAGAAGAACGGTTTCAAACGATGTCCATTCACTTTAAATAAAGTACCGTCTTCTGGATTCTCAAGATCAACCGCACCGTGCGGATAAACGGTGCGGACTACAAAAGGTCCTCTCCATCGAGAACGGAGCTTGCCGGGATGAAAGTGTAACCGAGTATCATATAATAAAACCTGTTGTCCCGGTTTAAATGTCTTTCGCAAAAGGTTTTTATCATGAAATACTTTAGCTCGGTTCTTAGCAATCACGGCATTATCATATGCCTCATCCCGCAGCTCCTCCAATTCATTCAACTGCAGCTTTCGATTGCTGCCCGCATCTCCTAAAGATAAATTCAGCTCTTTAATGGCCCAAAATGCCTTGTGCTCAATTTCTACTGGAAGGTGGCAGGCCTTCCCGTAAACAAGCCGGTATGGAGACATGCCAAGATCGGTCTTGTATGCAGTACGGAAAGCCCATAATGCATCTATCAATTTTAGTGACCAATCCTTACGGTTTTTAGAAACCGTTTTCTCCAAGATTTGCTTAATTTGCCGATTCGATACCTCGGCTTGCCCACATGTTTGGGGGTGGTATGGCGTTGACAGCTTATGGGTGATAGAGTATTTGCGCATTAGGGACTCAAAAGTCCTATTGCAAAAGTGAGAACCATTATCACTTATTATTGCGCGAGGGTGCCCAAATCGAGAAAAGATGTGATCTTTAAGAAATCGAACGACAACCTTGTTATCATTCGTTCGACTAGGCACAGCCTCGACCCATTTTGAAACATAGTCAACAGCCAAAAGAATATACACATTTCCAAAAGAGTTAGGAAATGGTCCCATGAAGTCTATACCCCAAACATCAAAAATGTCAACAACCAAAATCGGTTGGAGCGGCATTTCGTTTCTCCGCGATATCCGGCCCAAGTGTTGGCACCGGGAGCAAGTTTTGCAGTATTCGAATGCATCTTTGAAGAGTCGTGGCCAATAAAAACCACACTGCAAAACTTTCTCGGCTGTCTTCTTTGGGCCAAAGTGCCCGCCACATGCTTGATCGTGGCAAAAAGACAGCACACTCTTAACCTCATTTTCAGGTACACACCGGCGAATGATTTGGTCGGAACAACATTTAAAAAGATAAGGTTCATCCCAGTAAAAATGCTTTACTTGGGACAAAAATCGTAGTTTGTCTTGTTTCGACCACTCGTTAGGTATCAAGCCGGTGGCTAAGTAGTTTACAAGATCGGCGAACCATGGTTCGCAAGAAACGGTCAAGAGTTGCTCATCGGGGAAAGCATCAGTGATGGGAAGCTCAAGTGTAGGCGAGGAAGGAAGTCGTGAAAGGTGATCGGCTACTACGTTTTCACATCCCTTTTTGTCCCTTATAATAAGGTCAAATTCTTGCAGCAAAAGGATCCAACGTATTAGCCTAGACTTAGCATCCTTCTTCGCAAAAAGGTGGCGAAGAGCTGAGTGATCTGTGTACACTATAACTGGAGAGCCGATTAAATAAGGCCGAAATTTTTCAAGTGCAAACACAACCGCTAAAAATTCTTTTTCTGTTGTTGTGTAGTTTAATTGGGCCTCATTTAATGTTCGGCTAGCATAGTAAATTACATGCGGCATCTTGTTAATATGCTGTCCAAGAACAGCACCAATGGCAAAATCTGATGCGTCGCACATAATTTCAAAAGGGTGCGTCCAGTCTGGAGATGAAAGGATGGGCGCAGAAATGAGTGAGTGTTTCAAAGATTCGAACGCTTTCATGCAAGTTGAGTCGAAAGCAAAAGTAGTGTCCTTGGCCAATAAGAGAGTCAAGGGTCTAGCAATCTTGCTAAAGTCCTTGATGAACCGTCTATAAAAACCTGCATGGCCAAGGAAAGCTCGGATATCTTTGACGCATTTAGGAGGAGGAAGATTAGAAATGACTTCTATTTTAGCTCTATCAACCTCTATGCCGCTTTGCGAGATCACATGTCCTAAGACAATGCCTTCTCGTACCATAAAGTGGCATTTCTCCCAATTCAAAGTTAGGTTCTTTTCCCTACAGCGGGTGAGAACTGCGTCAAGATGTCGTAAACACTCATCGAAGGAGTCACCAAAAATGGAGAAATCATCCATAAAGATTTCCAAAAACTTCTCCACCATGTCCGAAAAGATCCCCATCATACACCGCTGAAATGTAGCGGGTGCGTTGCATAACCCAAAGGGCATGCGACGATAAGCAAAAGTGCCAAAGGGACAAGTAAATGTAGTCTTGTCTTGATCCTCTTTGGCTATGGGGACTTGGTTATAACCGGAATAGCCATCTAAAAAGCAGTAGAATTCGTGCCCCGCTAATCGTTCTAGCATTTGGTCAATGAATGGTAAAGGAAAGTGGTCCTTCCTTGTCGCGGCATTGAGTTTTCGGTAGTCGATGCAAACTCGCCACCCAGTTTGGGTGCGAGTGGGAATTAACTCATTTGCCTCATTGGTGATGACCGTGATGCCCGATTTCTTTGGCACGACATGAATGGGGCTAACCCATTGGCTATCCGAGATAGGGTAAATGATGCCGCTATCAAGACACTTAACAATCTCCTTCTTGACCGCCTCTTTCATGATGGGGTTGAGGCGTCTTTGTGGATCCCTTGCCGGCTTGGCATCATCCATCAAGTGTATATGATGTTCGACTATGAGGGGACTAATCCCCTTAATGTCCGCCATAGACCAGCCGAAAGCTTGCCGATTATTGTATAAGACCGTTAAAAGAGCCTTCTCTTGCTCAAGAGCTAGAGAGGCCGAGATGATAACGGGCAAGGTCTCATCTTCACCTAGATAAGCATATTTTAGGTGCGAAAGCAAAAGCTTTAGTTCGAGTTTAGGTGGTGAAACAATAGATGGTAGCAATGGAGTAACTGTTTCAAACTCGAAGGATTCCATCAAAGGTTCAAATTGAGTGTACGCTACCGAGTCGGATGGTTCAATTAACTCATCCGAAAAAGCAAAAGACTCAAACTCGAGTGGAGAGTCTTCAAGATCATCGACAAAGGTGAAACACTCATAATCTTTGTCCGACGTGAAAGCTGTGTCGGATTCTAGGAGGAACGCACTAGTGGCGTCAATAATACTGTGATCAAACATGAAATTCTCGAACTCACAGTCCTCCTCCGCGATCTCATTGATCGAGCACACATCAAGTACGCTAGAATTAGGCTCGCAAGGCTGACTTCCTAACTTGAAAATGTTAAGTTCAACTGTCATCTTGCCAAAAGATAGATTCATGGAACCATTACGACAGTTGATTACCGCGTTAGAAGTCGCGAGGAATGGTCGACCAAGTATCACCGGGATTTGATTACGGGGGTTAACGACAGGCTGTGTATCCATAACAATAAAGTCAACGGGAAAAATGAAATCCCCAACTTTAATTAACACATCCTCCAACTCTCCCCTAGGATGGGTGATTGATCGGTCGGCCATTTGGAGAGTGCAATGAGTAGGCTTGAGCTCTCCAACGCCTAATTGTTCGTACACCGAATAAGGTAGCAAATTGACACTAGCACCAAGATCTAACAGTGCTCTATTGATGGTCTTGTTCCCAATTGTGATCGAAATAGTAGGACAACCGGGGTCCTTGTGCTTTGGGGGCAAAGAATTGACAAGAGCATCACTAACAGCACTAGCTACGAAAACCTTCTTTGGTACTTGTGACCTCCTCTTTTTGGTGCATAAGTCCTTTAAGATTTTTGCATATGAAGGAACTTGTTGGATTGCATCCAAAAGAGGGATATTTATGCTAACCTGCTTGAATAACTCTACAATCTTCTCCATCTGTGGAGTTGGTTTATTGGATCTCAACCGATTTGGAAAAGGAACATTTTGAAAAGTTGTTGAGTCCAATTTTTGTGGATCAGATTGTTGAGTTGGAACGGAACCCCGTGTAGGTGTGTTCGTGTTGTGAGAAGAGGGTCCATTCGAGCTAGAAGAAGTAGAGCCATGTGAAGGATGGAGAATAGGCTCTAAAGAAGAAGAAGAAGAAGAAGAAGAGGAAGATGAAGAACCACCGGCAGAGGTGTCACGGTGCATACCCACATTGTTGTGCAGCACTTTTCCGGATCTCAACGTGGTCACAGCATTCACGTTATGATTCTGCTGTTCATGTGCAACATGTGCGTGACCAGGATTTGGGAGTGGTTGAGACGGAAGTTTCCCTTTCTCACGCTCTTTCAATGCTGCGTTGAGTTGTGCAATTTGCGCCTCAATAGCTTTGATGCTTTGATCGTGTGAGGCACTGTTTTGCACCAAAGATTGAACAGAAGTCTCTATCCTAGCTGTGGATTGTTGTGATTGCACCAAAGTTTGTGCAGATTGCTTTAGGAATGCTTCTAGACTTCTTTCGAGCGAGCTAACAGCATTTTGAGGGGGAACAAAATTGTTCATCTGATTAGGGTAAGGTTGCTGTTGGGGAGGCTGCTGAAATTGAGTTTGTGGAGGTGCTAGTTGTTGTTGTGGAGGAGGAGCTCTTTGAAAATTGTTGTTTCCTTGGACTTGTTGATTTTGGTTCCAAGCGAAATTAGGGTGGCTCTTCCAACCCGGATTGTATGTTGAAGAGTATGGATCATTTCTTTGTCGTTGCTGAAAGGCAGCATTGACTTGATCTTGTCCTTGAGTGGATGCAGTGTAAGGACACTCTTCAGTGAGATGTGATGGATCCGAACAACACGCACAAATAGTTCGTGGGGGCACAACAGGGGCAGGAGAAGGTGCTGAGATTTTGGTCTCAAGCGCCTCTATCTTTTTCATAAGAGCGGCCATCTCGGCCTTCATAGCAATTGACATCTCTACTTGATGTATGCCTGCCCTAGGTTGACCAATAGAAGAAGAAGAAGATGTGGTCTTGGTGCTCTCCCACTGAATCGTTTGCTCACTAAGATCCTCAAGAAACTGCCACGCTTCATCACTAGATTTGGACAGAAAGTGACCTTGACTAAGGGTTTCTAGCAACTGCTTCGTTGCCGGGTTCAATCCCTCGTATAATGTTTGGCAAAGTTGCCATCTTTCGATTCCATGGTGAGGGCATTGAACGAGAAGGTCTTTGAATCTTTCAAAACATTTCCAAAATGGTTCGGCAGGAAGCTGTGAAAATTGAATGATTTCATTACGGATTTTTGCAGTTTTGTGATGAGGATAGAACTTTTTAAGAAAAGCTTTCACAAACTCGTCCCAATTTCTGATTGAGTGTGATGCAGTGCTGTATAGCCACTTCTCGGCTAGGTCACATAAGGTGAAAGGAATGACCCTTAGCCTTATAGCGTCATCACTTAATTGGGTAGTTTTCATCATGGCGCAAACGTTTTGGAATTTGTTAATAAAGATATATGCATCTTCGGATTCCAAACCATGAAACTTAGGCAGCATGTTGATGAAGTGGGGTTTGATCTCAAAGTTGTCCCCATTAGCCGGTGGAAGGGAAAGACAAGTAGGAAGGGCAGTGCGGATGGGGTAGAAAAGATCCTGGAGCGCGACTCGTGCGGGCGCTTCGACAGGCGGAAGATTCGGGTTATTCGCACCTGGCGGAGGTGGAATCCTTCCCGTCTGTAAGGTGTTGTTAGGATCGTATCCCGACATACCTTCGAAAGAATGTGATGGTGAAAGTGAAGAAGTGGACAAGATTTCGACTTCGGAGTCGAAAGGTTCGTCGGTCGGTACCAACGAAACACGGACTAATCGGGCGCTAGGGTCCCTAGTCCAACCGGACATACACTAAAAGGGTCAGTGTAGTCGAGACAGAATGTGAGTGCAAAGATTCTTTAGCGACAAGTTGCAAGTTTTGAAAAGATTTTCCTTTTTCTTTTTAAGTGTGCTTTTGCAAAAAGATTTTGAAAAGAGACTAGTGACACAACTGCAATTAACCACACATGCACAATCAGGCCTAAGTCTAGGGTTGCCTAGGTCAGCTAGACAGCTCCTAACTGTTCCAAAGGGCTAGATATAGAACCTCAAACCGCCTCTTCACGGACAAGTACGGCCAGGTAAGTGGGAAGGAACCACCACTACAGTGGGCCTAATTAAAAACCACTAGCCTAGTCACCGCAATGTCGGTTAGGATAAACGGCCGATGCCTATACTAGTCCTCTGTCCTATTGAGCTCGACGTCCTTAGGGCTGAGTCTAATATTTTTTAGATTAAAAGTGGTCAATGCAGATGCTTTAAGTGATTTCTGGGGTCCTGGGAAGGGTAATGAAATCCCCACCCAATCTGAATTGGTCAATAGCCCCTTAAAGTCAGATTAAAGTATGCAAAGCAGTAAATCACTTGCAATCAATTTGCTTTTAAGCGCGGCGCAAAGAATCCTGCAGAAAATCAATTATTGGAAGGGGGAAGAAGATTTTTTTAGCGCGAAGAATCCTGCAGAAGATTTGACAGAGATATATGGAGATTTGAAGAGGGGAAGAATAAGGAAACAAACAGTGCAAAAATTTCGCAGAGAAGGCTCCAAGTCGCGGCGGAAGGGCGGCGCGAGCTAGGGTTCCGCGGCGGAAGTGCGGCGGGTTGGAGGCTTCAGGTCTCCAACTTTCTTCAGCTTCTCTGTACTTCCAATATCCTCCTGTTCTGATGTATCGTTCTCTGTTTCCCCTTCAACGTTGTTTCAGATCCGTCAAACCTGCAAAGATTCACAAAGAAAGCCTTCAAACAATAAAAGATGATTTTTTTTATATTTTTGATTTTTCAAATTTTTATGATTTTTTATGTTTTAGATTAACCCGAAATTACAAAAAGAAAATTTTTACGCCATCCCCGGCAACGGCGCCATTTGATTAAGAGAAGTTTTGTCGATCAAAAATAATTACCGCAATCAAGAACGGCGTCGCTTTGCAGCTAGCCGGTGAATACGGGTCGGTCCACAGGGATGTGTAAATCTTCTTTAAGTTCTTACGAGTTAATTCCAAATGATGTTTGGAAGTTTAATTAAATCTAAAAATCGAAGTTGTATGAAGGTAGAATTAGAAACTTGCTAGGATTAGGTTTAGGGAAAATTTGGTAAATAAAGATTGACATCTCTTTCCATTGCCATCAATTAAATCAATCATATTAGAGTTATGGTAAATATTAACAAAGGGGATTAGGATGATTGGGAAGATTGATTCTTCCTCTAGATCCTTGTCCTTCCTTTCTTAATCTTCACCCTAACCTCCATGGAAAACCTTAAGATCCGGGCCTTTAGACTACGGAGTTCACCGTTACCTTGAAGGTAAAAGTGCCGTAGGGAGCGGAATCGAAAGGTATGCATGGAGTTCTAATGTTCATAAAAGTTTAGCGATGAAAAGAGATGAGAGATCTTCATCTCTCAAATCCTTCCCTATTCCTAACCCTAACAAGCGAGGAAACTACTCGCTCATTGAGGGGATGAAAGAAAACAAGAATTTATTAAGGAGAGAAAACATTGATTGCAAGTTAATAAAAACTAAACTAAGGCGAGAAAATAAGAACAGATATGAAAAACTAAAATTATTGCATGGAAAATAACCTACTTACTTTTGATGCACTCTAACTTCAAGAAAATAGAATTTTATTCATGAGAAAGAGGCATAAGAAAATACAAGGTTTTGGGTTCTATTTATAGGACATAGAAACCCTAGGGCTACAGATTGCACCGCATGTCTAAAGTTACAATTATACCCCTAAAAAGATCTTTCCAGAGCCGTCACAAAATATGGCAAAATTTCTGCGCACTAGGGCTTCTCTCCGCCGCGGAAGCGCGGTCTTGGTGGGCATTGGGCCGCGGATCCGCGGCCCAATGATGAGGTCATCAGTGTATTTTTCTTGGGCTTCTTGGGGTTCTTCAGGGATTCCTGGTTTTGTATTCAGATTATCATTTGGGCTTCTACAGTGATACCAGATTTTTAACGAACACTTTGCAATGGATCTTTTAACCGTCTTTCTTGTAAATCCTTATCTTTTTGTTGTCTTTCACTGTTTTTGTGCCAAGAACCTGTAACCTGTAACATGTAGCAGACATGGGTCAAAAGCACCTGTTTTTATTCTTAAATGCATAAGAGTGGGGCATACAAAATGCAATATTATGTGATAAACAGCGACCATTGACTCGACCCTAGACTATGACTCAGTGACCAAGTTGACCGAACCTACTTAACACTGGCTTTTGGATTGTCAGAGTTGCAAACCTCTTTGCCACTCCTACTTTTACCCTTTTCTCCGGGACACCCCGTATTACTACGAACGTCCACTTCCATTGGACAAAACCATCGTATGGTTATATACGAACTCGAAGGACTTCGAGGATGGTTTCTGGTTCTGGAGAAAACGGATAGGACTATTCAGTTGTCTTTTCTTTTCACCTTCTCTCAGATTGCGAGTACTCCTTGGTTTAGGAGTAGTACACCTATTACGCAAATTGGATAGTCTTCTTCCAAACCATAGGCTGGTTCCGACCGGTAGGGAATGAATAAAACCAGTTAGCCTAAACGGTGTACAGAAGGTATTAAGTTAAGACAAAGCAAGGGATTAGTAAGAGGGCAAAGTAAAGTGCGACTGCTATTCACGAACAAACCAAGTATTTCTTCGCCAATCCTAAATCACCTTTGTATTTCTCCAGGACACTCCGTATCACTACGAAGATCCCAGTTTATTGGATAATCCATCGTATGGTTATATACGAACTTGAAAGGAACTTGTTCCAGTTCGGGGATGGATCCTGGTTTAGGAGAAATAGGAATAAAGTACATTCAGGTGTCTTTTATCTTCACCTTCTCTCGCGTTGCGAGTGCTCCTAGGATTTGGACAGTACACCCTTTATGCTTATTGGATTGTCTTCTTCCAAACCATAGGCTGGTGCCAAACGGTAGGGAAGGAAGAAAACCATTTGGCCTAAACGGGTGTACAGAAGGTAATGACTAAAGACATAAAAAGGGATTTGGAGAAGTGGCAAAGAATTATACGGTTATAGTTGTGAATCTGGATAATGGAAGAGCCATTACTAGGAATACCAGGAAACCCCGTTTTAACATTTCAATGTTTCAGGTTCACTGTGTACTGTTAAAAGAAAACTGATTTCCCAATTAGACACTTGCTCCAGGGTATGTATTTACCAGGTTGGATTCTCACATCTGTATGGTTTTACAGATGATGAGTGGGAGTAAGTTATTGGGAATTAGGTGATCATCCTCATTATATCGGAATTCGTTGTAATTGGTGATATTTGAGGAAGCCACCTGGGTTGTTTGCCGGTCGGCAAATATTTGGTTTTGAATATCCGTTGTTATGCACCAATTTCAAATTGATATATTTGTACGTCTATTTTCATAGAGTGAGATATACCTTTTTGAGATTATGTCCATGAAATTTACCTATACTAGTGGATGGTTAGGTAAGGAGCATTGAACAGCGGTGTAATTCTTCTTAACCATAAGTACAGTTTTCAACCTACGACACACAGTGAATGAGTTGTTAGACTCAGCGGACTTATACAGAGTATTGTATATTGTCCAGTGTCTATTAGGACATAGGGGTTGGTCCTCGTACTATATTCGGTTTACTTATAACTTCTCTAGTTCTTAGACAAGTGTTTCGTAGAAACACAAGATCGAAATTTTGAGAAGTTATAGGGATAAGAATAAAGTAGAGAGCCAGGTATTGCAAGTATCGGGATTCTTCAAGGTGATCGAAGATGTAGATACTTGTATATGGTATTCAGTTGATAGTAATGATTAAGAAAACTTGCTTCTCTTTCAGGTTACTCATAATTGGAAGCACTCCTAAGTTGAGTAACGCTGATCGGACTCTCTCCATTTACTTGACATGAACTGGAGACAGCTGCATGATTTGAATCTGGTTCAATTAAATCAGTGCCTCTGTTTCTGTATTGGATATAGAACAGTTCATATCTTAACGATGTTAAGATACGGGGAGTTGTCCAACTTATGCTTAAAACCAGACTCTGGATAACTCGAGGCACGTTTCTGTAATGGCTGTTTGTGGGTTGACCCGGGCTATGCAGAGGGTTGATATTCTACCATCTGGAAGATCAATAGTGATATTGTTCTTGACTCCCCACAGTTTTAATAAAATGGATTTTTTCAGAAAACAGTTGTGGGAGTATGGTAGAACTGGAAGTGATTCCAGAACCGCAAACGATTACTGAAGATTTGATAAGAACCTAAAGATTCAATCTGGTTTGACATTCCATTGGCCACTCCGCAGATAAGGTGGGTAACCTCAGGCACCAGAGAGGTACTTCGGTATGCTCAAGGACGGTGGCAGAGAGGTTCTTGTTTACCCAGACTTGCTATTGCTGTTGTTCCAGACTGTGAGACCCAGCAGGAGAATGAGTATAGCGTCGTTCTAAACTAGTTTTAGAAGCGTACGTGTATATGACTCTGCCAGATGGTTGTCGTAGTCAGTAGGAGCAGCGGAAGCATTGGTGGACATCAGGCTTATGTCTATTAATAGACTAAAGCAGATATAGCGGAGATAGATCATCTATTTCTGATATGACAGTTATAGATTTGACTTCATCAGAATAGGGGATGGATCTATTGAGAAGGTAGTAAGGCGTGATGTCCTGGTATTTGATGACATACACAGAGTAGGAAGTGATATTCCTATACTACGATCGGTTATACTTTGGTCGTCACACAGTAGTTTCTCCACATAGGATTTGGATATTATATCAGACATTCTGGTTACTAGATCTATAGTTTTAGATCTAGATTTGGGTGGTTTCCCAATCTGGGTACCTTGACAGCATTCTATGAGTATTTAGAATGAACGACTCCTGGCACGGTAGTGTACCTGCAGGTGATGGAGTCACCCTCTCTAAAGGTGTCTTACAGACTAAAGGGGAGAGGGATGTGGATGATTGGCAGATCACTTGCTTAGGCAATTGAGTCAATCATGAGATGTCAAGTACCACACCGAATGTTGTTCTTGCAGTAGGTGCAATAAGTTGATATTGATCCAATCCTGGAGAAACAGTCGGAAGCAGTTTTAGAACATAAGTTGATGTTCTAGGGATATGATAACAGTATTCTCCTTCGGGAGACAGTTATCATTCCAAGCTTCCAAGGTGACCTGGATGGCAGAGTGGCTGTCTGGGTTATAGTTTTCCCTTTGCCGAGGGGCAGTATTTTGGACAGATGGTCCAGGTGGATACTGAGGGAAGGCATGGCGCAGGATACTGATTAAGTTCAGTTGACGATACAGTCTAAGAAGTTTGGATTTGGAGTTTATTTATGAGCTTGGTCCCATCAGACATCCAGACATTCTAAGACAGGTATTGCTCATTTCGGGAGATGGCTTTCTCCGCGAACTTGAGATATAGAGAGACATAGAAAGAAACACCAGAGCGGATCCACTCACTGAGGCTATTCCTCGAACGCAATAGTTTCGCAAACGAGCTTTGTGAGACTGACTAGTAGAGGAGTTGGGCGTTCGGTATCACACGGGCTGTGAGTATGTGACATCGCAATAATTAGCCTTGAGTGCAAGTGGGAGATTGTTGGAGATAGTGCCCTCAGAGTCAATTATTGGATCACAGGCACGTGATTACAATGATTGAGGGGAGGACCTGTCCCAGTAGGACAGTCTAACTCAAGATGATAGTATGCTATCAGGTTTACCTTTATCATCGTGTACTGCTTTAGGTGACCTTACAGGTCACTATTGCACGCTGATAGAGCCCCTAGGATTCTTGCTTGACTACCGGCAGTATGAGGGCGATCATATACGTGGGAGCTGGTAGTCTATAAGCACATCCTTAAATGGTCCCTAGTCGTGGGAGTTTCGAGACAGGGCATCGATACTCCAGAGTAGACTAGTGTATACAGTCGAGACCCTGACGAGGGGCGGTGGCCGGTCTCACAAGCCACTGGTGTCAGTTGGTTCACCTAAGATGTATACAGGTGCTCATTGGGTTATGAGTACACCGGACATGACTCGCCGGGAACCTGCTAGTTGGGTTTATACCAGACGTCAGATAGCAGTTCCTTGGTGACATGTGTACAGGTTAGTTCATCGACCTGGGATAGTCATTTGTCTCGTGTGAGTTCCCACTGTGCTTTGATTACTACCCTACCACGGCTCAAAGGAGTCGTGCAAACAGATTTTAGTTGGGTACAGTCCCGAGCCACATAGAGACAGTGAGCGGATCTGTAGGGTTTCGTCTCTCCCGGTATTGGGGGTGAGGTCGCGCTGTGTCTAGGAGAGCCAGAACATGAAAAGTCCTTGGCCAAGGCAGAAGATTTGCTGGTAGGTATTCCAGTAGTATCTCAGGGTGTTCTGCGCTACACTCCGACATGACTTGTACCGCTTTTGGGGGTCTAACTTTTACCAACCCCTTAGGCCCGCCATGCGATGCTCATAGACGAACGGACCGGACTGTACGGATATTGTCACTGACAGGCTCAGTAGGGTGTCAGGATGAGTTCGCTCATCGACGTCCCTTTTGGTCAATACTTGGTAGCCCGTCACGTATTGGCTTATACCTCTTACGTGCTAGTGGTTAAATCCACAGCCATAGTATCGACGAGTCTTTAGAGTCCACCACACTCAGTTACTCAGGTTTCGGGCGAAACGCTGTAGAGGCCGTATGGAGATATGGCAGGGTTCGATCAGATACGTGCGGTATTGCACGGATCGTGATCGGACGGTTTTTACTGGCCGGCTTTGGCTTAAACCGGATCCTAGTATTAGATAGTGTAGTTTTGTCTTTTTGCATTTGTGTTCAGTGGGAATACAAATACGGGCATGTATTTGCAGTAGCGGGGTTTTCCTGTAATTTATTACGGGATCAGTTTTCTGAAGTTGCTAGTTTGCATTCCGTTCCGACCGTTTTTCCTTTGTTCCTTCACGGACGGACTTTTCGTTGGAGGGGGTTAATTGCAAGTTTGCAATTAACTTACTTATGAGGGGTTTTCTTGCTTTTGTGGCTATATGATGAGACTTGCATCATGATGATATTCTTTTCTTGTCTATATCATTGCTTTTCATTTGATGGTGCTTTGATTTGATGAGTTAGGAAAATGGTTGTGAAAAATATTCCTTTTAATATACACACCATTTTTCTACACATGTTTTTAACACACTTGCCTTTTTCTCTCTCCAATCTCCACCATGAAATGAGAGGGCCGTCCACTTTGTGAGGAGAGGATGAGAGTGCTCATTTGAGTGAGGGATTTGATTCATCTCATTATATACTTCTTTGCTTGCTAAAGATTCCAAGCTTCTCTCTTTCATTCTTTCTCCTCCTCACATCCTTCCATACAAGGCAACTTCAAGAACCCTAAAGAGACATGGCTACTACACTATTCTATAGCAAGTCTTGGACGCGTCGGCTAGCCAACTTCGCGCCCGAGTTGCCTCGGTCAAGAGTCGGGAGCCCGTAAAAGATTCCGGCTAAGTGGTACTTTTCCGACGAGCGAGAAGGTGACGAACATTCCGCAGGAGATCGGAGTGGAGACGAAGACCGAAGGACACGGATCGCTTGGTATAACTCTTCACCCATCTTTTAGTTTGCTAGTTAGCTAGGTTAATGGCCCGATCCGGGTAAAAAGTGCGCGGTGGTGCCGGTTGCAAGTTTTGCAAAGTTTTTGTTTCCGCGTTTCCGGCGTCGGATTGACGGCCGGGGCGCCCCCGCGGACTTACATCTTGCTCCTCCCCGATTCACCGACGTGATGTGGTGTATACGGAGGAGTAATGCTGAGATAGAATCTCATTCTCCATTAGAAAAATCCAGGAATTCCGTGCTCAAGTATTCTCCTCCCTGATCATATCAAAGGACATAACACTTATACCCGTTTTCAGTTCTCTACTTCTAACTTATATTCTGTGAATATCTCAAAAGCTTCGGACTTGTGTTTCAACAGGAACATATGTCTGAATCTTGAGAGATCATCAGAGAATATAATGAAGTACATAGAACCGGTCTTGGCTTGTGTAGACAGGAGACTTTCATACATCAGCATGTATCAATCCCAAGAGTTCACTATCTCTTTCTCTGTTTCCAATAAACAGAACTATGGTCATCTTATCTTTGTGACATGACAGGCAAGTTTCACAAGATGTAAATTCAAATAGATTTAAATATGCATCTAAATGTAACTTAGCTAGTCGGGTCGCATTGATATGACCTAGTCTATAATGCCTCAAGAAGTATTCGTTCATTTCTGAACTCTTCCTCTTGTGTGTGTTCTGTATACTAAGAGCTGTAGTTTGATTTAGAAAGTCAATGCTTTTAAATAACATGCCTGAACCGATCAACTCTTGATATAGAAAATGTTCAAAACATTATTCATCAATACAAAATTATATCCTTTCTTTACTAATAAAGAGACTGATATGATGTTGTATATCAGGTTCGGTATTTAATAACATTCGTTCAGAATCAATGTATTCTGGTAATACAGGGTGATAGTGACCAACAGATTTAGCTGCAACACTTGCACCGTTTCTATCTCATGAAACTTATCACCCGTTCTCAGTTCTCTACCTATCTGTAGCCCATGTAACAGATTACATATGCGGGATCCTGATCCGGTATCACATACCCAGGACGTAAAGGATACTGAGAAACAATTCTCTGTAATGAACACACCCGAAGATGATTCATCAACATGCACTTTCTTCGTTTGGGCGGCACGGGAAATCTAATATTCCCCAATTTCCTGCTCTGTCTTATAACAATTATAAGTTGGAGCGGGACCAACGTTCCTCAGCTCAGTATAACAAGCGGGTTCGGTCAATACATCCGTATTATTATCTTAATTAAGGCGTGATATGGTCGCTACCTGGAGAGAGAGAGAAGAAAACACTCAGTGTATGCTCTTGCAAGATTAGATTGGTTATCTAATATATCTAATCAGGATGTCTCCCACTGTTTTAATCAAATCTTCCTTCAAACCCTAAAAGGAAAGACTAGCCGGGATTAATTACACGCTACAAGTTCGCCAATCTTTCAGCCAGGCCAGTGTCGGTACTTTGAGAGAGGTCCCCCGTGCTTTCGCACGAACCTAATTAAAGTAAACCTCGTTTTCCCAGGGGCGTAACCTCGTTAACACCTTTCTAGACACCTACATGATCAGCTAATTATAATGTGTAAAACTCTCCCATGAGTAACTCTTACTCGCAGCGGGTATCGGGATCCAACTATCTCATAGAAGGTATGCAATCTTATTGCAAATTTCAACACTTGAAATTCCTATTAATATTTTACCCCTAGTGACTTATGACCTTAACTATGGTCAACAAATCATAAGCACTAATCAAGTTCTACCCTTCATTTCTTGATTATTTAGACCCACCCACATGACCCTTAGCTAAGGTCAACAAAGTCATATAATTGTCCTAACTAATCGCATCGTATGCTATATAGGAAGACATCACTTAGCTACCGTACACTGTGCCTTAACTAAGGTCAACAAACACATCACGAATACTAAGTACTCTACTTCCTAAAATGACGGAGGGTTATGTCAGGTTTTTAAGAAAACCTTTTGCGTAATGAACTTGATATCGTTGTAGAATCGAGTGATTTTAAATGGAGTGTTTTTGAGTCTTTTCTAGTTTTGCTAAAGAGGTCACTCCCCGTGAAGGGATCGTCGGCTCTTTCCTCATCGAATAAGGTGCATGATATTTCATAAATATCGTTGTGCAAAGCAAGAACTATAGAACCAATCAAAAGACAAACCGAGTTTGTAGCATCTACTAGTTTCACTAAAGAGGTCACTCCCGGTGAAGGGATCTCTGCTCTTTCCTTATCGAATAAGGTGCTGGATGTTCTACAAGGAACACCGCTATGCAAAGCAAGAACTAGAGCTATCAGTTTTTAAACAAGTTTCTACAACATCTTTAGGTTTCTTTTATTTCATTAATCTTATTAATGAAGTCCCATTTTATTATGCTTCACAACCATCTCTTTTGAAACGAAATCTGCAATATAACATATATATCATATATATAATATAAACATTCGTTTCAGGCAGTAATATGATCTCATCAGAGAACATTGCTGCAGAAGAAACATCTATGAAATATTGGATATACTAGGATGTCCGTGTTTTAATACGAGCCTGTATGAAACACGGATTCCACGGTCGCGATGAATAGCCAAACCCACATCCCTAGACCCCTATGAGAGCGGCAAGAAACACTGCCAATTCTAGGGTTAGGAGACCCGGTCTCGACTCCTCGAGATGGTCTCCCTCTGGACCTTAGAACCCGGTTACTTGTGCTCCCCGCCTTGGGTCTACCTAATGCGGAAAAGTAAATAATATACAACGGTGACATCATCCTCAGCCCGGAAGTGCCCCAATAAAAGAATATTACATACAAATGAATTTTACATGAATGAAAAATAAGAACTCTCATCTCACATAAAAACCCCGGCTATTCAAACACGACGATCCAATACAACATATCACAGCAACACATAATATCTCATATCATCAACGTAAGAAAGTATGCGTATCCCGATTGTCGTTGATGTATAGCAACGAAGCCGGCGATACACCGCATACTACGCTTACGGTCACAGAAAAGAAAGTGTAAAACTACAACAGTTGGAATCCACAACCTCCTTAGACATTGCATGCCTAACCTAATGAATTCCTTAGACATCGCATGCCTAACAATTATAAACCCCGCATTTTATTCTCATTATCGAAAACTCTTTTCAATATCAAGTCGGGCAATTCAACAAGATTCCCGACATCCTGATCGAATGCTCGTCGCAAACATTAGTAGACGGCCGCACCCCCGATGCCGTCGACGAAGTGCACTAAGGCGGAACACCGCTGCCGCGAGCACCCGAACGGATGCTTTTGGTGACGGGTTTCTCCTACAGTCACTTGGTCGGGGCTATGGGGTATAGCTGTCTATTAAGTTTACTCGGCGAGTATCCGCGTACGCTACGTGATTGCGACGAACTTTTGATCGCATCAAAATCCCGTGGTGATTGTTAGGATAAGTGCGTGTTCAAGTTCTAGTTTAAAATACCGCAATCAAGACGGTTTCGCTTGTAGCTAGCCGGTTGAGTACGGGTCGTCCGCAGGGAGATAGGAGTCTTTTTCAAAGTGTTTTTACGAGTTAAGTCCGAAAGTTCAGATTTTGTTTGTAACTATCTAAGTGTTAAGTTGATATTTAAAGAGAGCTTGTTAGGGTTAGGATTAGGTTAGTTTGATTTAGGAGTCTCCACATCTTTCATTGCCCTACTTAATATCGGTGTTACGGTAATCGGCAACAACGGGGATTAGCACGACTAGGAAGGAACTTGCGAGTATAAGCTAGGTTTTCCAACGCATAGTCCTTCCTTTTGGTGCTTGTCCGTCCGTTCTTGGCTCTTATCCATAACCTCCGGTTAATTCAACCACAACCGGTCTCACTACGGAATCACCGCTATCATGTAGGATAGGGTGCCGTAAGGAGCGGATTGTGGTTCAATTAACGGGAGTCGATTTAAGTTGTTGGGCAAGGAAAGAGTGAGAGAGATTTCCTTCTCTCAAACTTCCCTTATCCTACCCTAACAAGTTTAAAACTACTCACACTTCATGATAAGGAAAAAACAAAACAAAACAAAGAGGAAGATAGAAAGAAGGAGACTAGAAGAATACGACTAACTATTTGCGACCTCACCTTGGCGAGGATCGAGCGTAAGCATCATTGTCGTATGAATGATAAAGAAAAAGAGAGAAGAAAGAAACAACAAGGAAATAACAACAACTACTTAACGAATTAAAATTACAACAAGCATAAAGATAAGGAGACAAGCATGATAATAAAATGGTCTTCTTTATTCATCACTCTTCACTCAAAAGCTCACTTACAAGTTTAATGGAGAAGAGGTGAGAAGAGGAAGAAGAACATGTAAACTAAAACCTAGCAAAAAGAAATACAAGAATGGACCCTTTCCTTCACAAAGTTCTGGGCTATTTATAGGCCAAAAACTGAAAACCTAGGGCAACCACCAGAACCCATATGAAAATACCAAAACACCCCTGAAAACACTGCAAGCTTGGCGCCTAAACGGCCGCGGATCCGCGGCCTGGACCCACCTTTTGCCGCGGATCCGCGGCCCATTGGAGGAGTTGGGCCTTCTGTTTTTTTGGGTTTTCCTGTTTTGCTTTGTACATTATTCTGGTATATGTATTTTCTCAATTTGGCTCCCCGATTTTTCCAGAATTTCTGTTGAGGGAAAGGTGGACTTTTTGTCAAGATTTTGTCATGATTGCCTCGAGCTCCGCGTAGATCTCTTGGATTTTGTGCTACCATTGAGCCTTGTGCATGAAGGTGACATTGATTTGACATTTTGTCTTCCTAAACTGGTATCTGGCAACATACGGATGAAGAGCGGAGACCGTGTTTTTATCTGTGGTTGGCAGGAACCCGGATTTTGTCATGTTTTCCATGAATTTCACCGTTTTAGAACCGAGAACCTGTATCCTGCAATTGACTAGCAAACACGGCTCAAGAGTATCTACCGATATGCAATGTGACAAAAATTGGGCGGTATGAAAATGCAAAAATCTGATATGAACAAATACCCCCAAACTTATCATTTGCTCGTCCCGAGCAAAGCCCATTTATTCACAAAAAATTTCCTAACCTCACTTTCGCAGGGAACGCGATTGCACTGAGCATGTGCAACAAGCCGTTAAACCTCTAGGTGTCCCTAGTAGGAGGAGTGTTGTCTCCTGAGGGTTTTCAGCGGATACTACCCACAAAATCCGGTCAAGTTGGATTTGTAAAATAACTAAGCTTCAAACCCTAAAGTTTTGTTTTAGAAAATAACAATTCTATAATCCTAAGTCTAGACCATCGAACCTTTATTTTTCACACCTCGCATCTTATTTAACTACAGATTTTATATGTCTTTACGTGCAGTGCAAATAGTGTCGTTAAGTTCCAGAAGGATCGATTAAAGTCATCATGTCGCACAATAAAGCCCAGATAACAATTTTAAAAGGATCACATAAGTTTTATAAAGAGTTAAGCATTTTTCAAGTTTCGTTTTCCAGTAAGGTTTCAACTTCAGAATTTCTATCTCCCTTAACAGGAAACTAAGTCGTATTTTTCACTCCACCTTTTTCTTGTTTTCATTTCATACACACCTCTGTGAACGTGCAATAGTCTTTATCATAGAATAAAACTTTCATATCTCCGTTAAAATTTTTATAAAAGCCTGTCTTTTATCAAGATTATTCTCACACAAAGAACCGTTAGGAATTTTAACTCGGAGAGAACACTTGCTTGACTTTGTTTTAAACTGGACGTTCTAGGCTTCTTAGCGAGCTTTGGGCCAATGCACCCAAACCAGTTGGTTTTGGGGCATTAGGTGTAGAAACACCCCAGCGGACTTAATTACTCAAGTTACCTAGGTCCTAAAACAAAAGACAGTTTGTCGTGAAAATCAGATGATTTAATACGAACGGAGATATAACCGGCAGTTCAAATATATTTTTTTGGATAAAAGACGTGTTTAGTGGGTTTGGTGTGTAATCATTCCAATCAAGTTTTAGATGGGTTATTTTTCAGACTTAGCTCCAATTACGACATCAATAACATTCCTTCATATTCGCTTTACATCATAAACTATTCTTGACATTACTTATTTCAGAACAAACTTATTTGATCCTCAGAAAATCATTTATCTGTTTAAAAGTTTAAACATGAAAGACTTGTCATCTAATTCCCAAAATCTTACGACACGTGTAGTGTGATGTAAAGACGTATATCAGCTATAGTTAACTTCAAAGGAGAGTTATCTTTCAGGTTTTCAAAATCCAAACAGAAGATCTAGTTATTCCTATCTTTTTCAAACAAAAACCGTCGAATGTTGAATCAGAGTTCTTCCACAAGCTAACTTGACAAAAAAAGTTTTTATATTTTTTAGAAAATTTTCCGATTTTTATGGATTTTATGGATTTTTATGCAGATGCAAAATATACATATGAATGCGAAGGTAAGAAATGCGTACCGAGCGTACCCCCAAACTTAAATTGGACAGTGTCCTCACTGTCGTGGCATGAAGAGAGCAGTTGGAAGGTTCAAAATTGTCGGTTAGTGATACACAATTTTTATTTGTTTTTGTTTTTAAAGAAAAGAAAAAGAATATATACAAAATGGTTTGTACATACCCCCAAACTTATTTGGAACAGTGTCCACTGTTCTTGGCTGGATAACCGAAGTTTGGAGGTAGGCAGAGGAAGATCATTCAGGGTAAACCGGCTCCTGTAAGAACAGGAGCTCCTCTATTGGTTTGGCGCTAAGGTACGGTTTGCATCGGTGTCCATTTACCTTGAAGAGTGAACCGTCCTTTGGATTTTCCAAATCCACAGCGCCCTGCGGATACACATTCCGCACAAAATACGGCCCTTTTCCAGCGAGATCTGAGCTTTCCAGGATGGAAGTGAAGTCGGGTGTCGTAAAGCAGTACCTGCTGACCAGGTACGATGGTTTTGCGCAAAAGGTGTTTATCGTGAAACACCTTCGTTCGATTCTTAAAGACAACCGCGTTATCGTAAGCCTCATCCCTAAGCTCGTTCAGTTCATTCAGCTGCAGCTTCCGATGGTTGCCCGCGTTCTCAAGAGACAGATTCAGCTCCTTTATCGCCCAAAATGCGCGATGCTCGATTTCGACAGGAAGGTGGCAGGCTTTTCCGTACACAAGCCAATAGGGAGACATGCCAAGGTCGGTCTTATAAGCGGTTCTAAATGCCCAAAGGGCATCAGTGAGTTTCAGAGACCAATCCTTACGGTTCTTGGAAACCGTCTTCTCCAGTATCTGCTTGATTTGCCGATTTGAAACTTCGGCCTGCCCGCAGGTTTGGGGGTGGTAGGGCGTAGAAAGCTTATGATTAATGGAGTATTTCCGCATCAAGGCTTCGAAAGTTTTATTGCAGAAATGACTTCCATTGTCGCTAATGATCGCTCGGGGGTGCCCAAACCGGGAGAAAATGTTTTCTTTAAGGAACCTAACGACAACCTTGTTGTCGTTAGTCCGGCTAGGCACAGCCTCGACCCATTTAGAGACGTAATCAACAGCTAGAAGAATGTACAAGTTCCCAAAAGAGCTGGGAAACGGCCCCATGAAGTCTATCCCCCAAACATCGAAAATCTCCACAACCAAGATCGGTTGGAGCGGCATCTCGTTTCTCCGGGATATCCAGCCCATGTGTTGGCACCGGGAGCAAGTCTTGCAATATTCGTGAGCGTCTTTGAAAAGTTGTGGCCAGTAGAAACCACATTGCAAGATCTTCTCAGCTGTCTTTCTGGCCCAAAATGCCCGCCACACGCTTGATCGTGGCAAAATGACAGCACACTCTTGAATTCCTCGTCAGGGACACACCGACGAATAATCTGGTCGGGACAGTACTTGAACAAGTAGGGTTCGTCCCAGTAAAAGTGTTTTACTTGGGATAAGAAGCGAAGTCTGTCCTGACTAGACCATTCGGTCGGTAGTAATCCCGTGGCCAAATAGTTCACAATATCTGCGAACCAGGGTTCGCACGATACTGTCAAGAGTTTTTCATCCGGGAAAACGTCATTAATCGGAATTGGAAGCGAAGGCGAAGAAGGAAGTCGTGAGAGATGGTCGGCAACTACGTTTTCACATCCTCGTTTGTCCTTAATGACAAGGTCAAACTCTTGAAGCAAGAGGATCCAACGTATTAACCGAGACTTGGCATCTTTCTTCGCCAAAAGATGGCGCAGAGCTGAATGGTCCGTGTAGACAATGACTGGAGAGCCGATGAGGTAGGGCCTGAACTTTTCTAAGGCAAATACAACAGCCAAGAATTCCTTCTCAGTTGTTGTATAATTGAGTTGGGCGTCGTTCAGGGTTCGGCTCGCGTAATAGATTACGTGCGGCATCTTGTTGATGTGCTGTCCAAGGACAGCACCGATGGCAAAGTCGGATGCATCGCACATAATCTCGAATGGGTGCGTCCAGTCAGGGGAAGAAAGAACGGGAGCAGAAGTGAGAGAGCGTTTCAGTGACTCGAATGCAGTCACACAGATCGAGTTGAAGTCGAAAGGCGTGTCCTTGGCCAGCAAAATCGTCAAGGGCCTAGCAGTCTTGCTAAAGTCCTTGATGAACCGTCTATAGAAACCGGCATGGCCAAGGAAGGCTCGGATATCTCTGACGCATCAGGGAGGAGGCAGATTGGAAATGACCTCAATCTTTGCTCTGTCAACCTCTATTCCATTTTGCGAGATGATATGTCCTAAGACAATACCTTCGCGCAACATGAAGTGGCATTTCTCCCAGTTCAAAGTGAGATTCTTGTCCTTACATCGGGTAAGGACAGCGTCAAGATGCAGCAAACACTCGTCAAAGGAGTCGCCGAAGATGGAGAAGTCATCCATGAAAATCTCCAGAAATTTTTCCACCATGTCTGAGAAAATTCCCATCATACACCGCTGGAAGGTAGCGGGCGCATTGCATTACCCAAAGGGCATGCGTCGATATGCAAACGTGCCGAAAGGACAAGTGAAAGTGGTCTTGTCCTGGTCTTTTTCGGCGATGGGAATTTGATTATAGCCAGAGTAGCCATCAAGAAAACAATAGTACTCATGTCCGGCCAATCGTTCAAGCATCTGGTCAATGAAGGGTAGCGGAAAGTGGTCTTTCCGCGTTGCGGCGTTGAGTTTTCTGTAATCAATGCAAACTCGCCACCCAGTTTGGGTGCGAGTAGGGATTAACTCATTCGCCTCGTTGGTGATGACCGTGATGCCCGACTTCTTGGGGACAACGTGAATGGGGCTAACCCACTGGCTATCAGAGATAGGGTAAATGATACCACTATCTAGACATTTGACGATCTCCTTCTTCACAGCCTCCTTCATGACTGGATTAAGACGTCTTTGTGGATCCCGGGCTGGTTTGGCATCATCCATCAGATGAATGTGATGCTCAACGATCAGGGGACTAATCCCCTTGATGTCCGCCATGGACCAGCCAAAAGCTTGCATGTTGCTGTGCAAGACCGTGAGAAGGGCTTTCTCTTGCTCGGGAGCTAGAGAAGCCGAAATGATGACAGGGAGGGTCTCGTTCTCACCTAAGTAAGCATACTTAAGGTGAGACGGCAACGGCTTGAGTTCGAGCGTTGGAGGTGAAATGATGGAAGGCAAGACTGGTGCAAGGGTCTCGAACTCAAAGGACTCCAGTAAAGGTTCAAAACGAGTGTAGGCAACCGAGTCGGATGGTTCAGGTAACTCATCCGGAGAGTCGAAGGATTCAAACTCGGGTTGTGCGCGGCTAAGATCGTTCGAAAACGTGAAACACTCGTATTCGTTATCGGGCGTAGAAACAGCAGCAGGTTCGAAGAGAAACGCACTAGTGGCGTCAAGATTATCGTGATCAAACAGAAACTCCTCGAATTCACACTCTTCTGGTGTGATCTCCTGGATCGAGCAGACGTCCAGTATATGAGCATTAGGTTCGGCGGGCTGATTCCCTAACCTAAAAATGTTGAGTTCAATCGTCATGTTTCCAAAAGAGAGGTTCATCGAACCATTGCGACAATTGATCACAGCATTTGAGGTTGCGAGAAATGGGCAACCGAGTATCACCGGAATTTGATTCCGGGGGTTAGCTACAGGCTGTGTATCTAATACAATGAAGTCAACGGGGAATATGAAGTCCCCAACTCTTATCAACACATCCTCTAGCTTACCCCTAGGATGGGTGATCGATCGGTCGGCCATTTGGAGAGTGCAGTGTGTGGGTTTCAACTCTCCGACGCCTAATTGCTCGTATACTGATACGGAAGCAGGTTAACACTGGCACCAAGATCTAATAGTGCGCGGTTGATGTTCTTATCCCCAATGGTAATTGAAATCGTAGGACAGCCAGGGTCCTTCCGTTTTTGTGGTAAAGATTGGGTAAGGGCATCACTCACAGCACTAGCCAAGAAAACTTTCTTGGGTACCTGAGACTTCCTCTTTTTCGTGCACAAGTCCTTTAAAATTTTCGCGTAGGACGGGACTTGTTGGACAGCATCTAAAAGAGGAATATTAATGTTAACCTGCTTGAATAACTCCAGAATCTTCTCCATTTGAGGATTTTGTTTATTAGACCTCAACCGGTTTGGAAATGGAACATTTTGAAAATTGGTTGAGTCTAATGCTGGAGGAGGAGATTTTGGAGTTGGAACGGATCCCAGAATAGGTGTTTTCGTCGAGTGAGAAGTGGGTCCGTTCAGAGCAGAAGAAGAGGAAGGAGAGCCTGTTGAAGAACGGAGAATAGGCTCGGAAGACGAAGAAGAAGAAGGAGAAGAAGAAGAAGAAGAAGCGGCGGCCGGGGTGTCATCGTTGATTCGCTTGCCAATGTTGTTTTGCAACATCCTTCCCGATCTCAGTGTAGTCACTGCACTCACATTATGGTTTTGTTGTTCAAGAGCAACATGTGCATTATGTGGGTGACCGGGATTTGGAAGTGGCTGGGACGGGAGCTTCCCCTTCTCTCGCTCGCTTAAGGCCGCGTTCAGCTGTGCAATCTGGGCCTCGATGGTCTTGATGCTCTGCCCGTGTGCGGCGGTGTGTTGCACTAAAGATTGGATCGAAGACTGGATGTTGGCGGTGGATTTAGTCGATTGTTTAACAAACGCCTCCAGACTTCGCTCGAGCGAGGAAACCTTATCGTTATTTGACGGAACAAAGTTGTTTGGTGGAAAAGAATTGTTTGGTGCAAAGTTGTTCCTCTGATTTTGGAAAGGTTGGGGTTGGAAGGGCTGCTGATATTGGTGTTGAGTTTGTTGCTGCGCTTGTTGTTGCGGCAGAGGGGCCCTTGGGAAACTGTTGCCCTGGAATTGATTCTGATTCTGATTCTAGGCGAAATTGGGGTGGTTCCTCCAACCGGGATTGTAGGTGGAAGAGTATGGATCATTCCTCGGTCTTTGCTGGAAGGCAGCATTAACCTGATCCTGTCCTTGCGAGGGTGGATTGTAAGGACACTCTTCGGTCAAGTGAGAAGGATCGGAACAACAAGCGTAGATGGTACGAAGTGGGAGAACAGGGGCAGGGGAAGGAGCAGAAAATTTGCTCTCTATCGCTTCAAGCTTTCGTGTTATCGCAGCCATTTCAGCTTTCATCGCAATAGAGACGTCAAGTTGGTGGATTCCTACCCTAGACTGACCGGTAGAAGTGGAGGTAGAAGAAGGAGAAGTCGGTCTGGTGCTCTCCCACTGTAGCGTTTGCTCCGCAAGATCGTCAAAGAACTGCCACGCTTCCTCGTCAGATTTCGATAGGAAGTGGCCCTGACAGATGGTTTCCAGCAACTGCTTCGTTGCTGGGTTCAGTCCCTCGTATAAGGTTTGGCAGAGTTGCCATTTCTCTATACCGTGGTGAGGACACTGAACAAGAAGGTCTTTGTACCGGTCAAAGTACTTCCAGAAGGGTTCAGAAGGAAGCTGGGAGAATTGGTTGATTTCATTTCGAATTCTTGCGGTCTTATGATTTGGATAGAATTTTTTCAGAAACGCTTTAACAAACTCGTCCCAGCTGGTGATTGAGTGGGAAGCGGTGCTATACAGCCATTTTTCAGCAAGATCGCATAAAGTGAACGGAATGACCCGTAGACGTATAGCATCGTCCGACAGCTGGGTGGTTTTCATCATGGCACAGACATTTTGAAATTTATTGATGAAGATATAGGCATCTTCAGTTTCAAGCCCATGAAAACGTGGAAGCATGTTGATGAAATGGGGCTTAATTTCAAAGTTGTCCCCATTGGCCGGAGGAAGAGAAAGGCAGGTGGGAAGTGCAGAACGGGTGGGGTAGAAACGATCCTGGAGCGCGATTCGCTGCGGCGCTACAACAGGCGGAGGTGGTGGGAGATTGGTCTCCGTAGGAGGTGGAGCCAATCCAGCTGTGGTCAAAGAGATGTTCGGATTAAATCCCGACATCGCGGAAGAAGATGTTGGTGAAGGTGAAGGTGAAGGTGAAGATGTATGAACAGAATTCCGGTCAACGTCGGAGTTGGCCGGCAAAGGAAGGGGTGAAAGAGGAGTGGACGGAGTATCGACTTCGGAGTCGATCGCGTAGTCGGTCGCGACTAACGTAATGCGGATTAGACGGGCGCTAGTGTCCCGAGTCCAAGCGGACATACACTAAACGAGTTTAGTATAGTCAAAGCGGAGATGGTGAGGGTAAGAAAACGTCAATGGAGAAAGGCGATGGGTGGTGGTGAAAATGGATTTGGCGACAAAAGGGCAAGTTTTTATAAAATTTTTTGATTTTTTTTTTTTTTAGAAAGAGATTTACAGAAATATGTACGGAAATACGGCTTAAGCAATCACAAACAAGATATGCACAATCACACCTAGATCTAGGGTAACCTAGGTCTACTAGACCTGCTCCTGAACTTGATTTTCGAAGTTAAACAGTGTCGAGAAACAGGCTTAAAAATACACCGATCACGGGGCCAGGTAAGTGCAGAGATAAGAGGAGGTTGTCCAACGCTTTCGCGAAGTTCCTTAATTAAATAACCCTTTCTCTTTCGGCGGTTGCGCCTTTAACACTTTTCTAGACACCCCGTAATCAATATACGGTTAAGCGAGGTTCTAAACACGGTTTATCTTCTCCTAATGAGCGCGAAGTCCTTACGGCTGAAGTCTAGTATTTTTTAATTTACAATGGACAATGCATATGCTTTAGTGATTTTTGGGGTCCTGGGAAGGGTGATGAAATCCCCACCCAATCTGGATTGGTTTCAAGCCCCTTAAGTCCATATTAAAGAATGCAAAACAGTAACAAATCAACAGCAAACAATTTTTATTTGCGGCGCAAAGAATCCTGCATAAAAACAGTTTATTGGAAGGGGGAGAAGAATTTGCGCAAAGAAGGTTGCAGAAAACACAGTTCAGTGGAGTTCAGAGGAGTGGAGAGAGGCAGAGAACTTACAGAGAAATTTGGGGCCCTGAAGGCACCAACAGGCCGCGGATCCGCGGCTAAACACCTGTTTAGGCCGCGGTTCCGCGGTGGAACAGAGGGTTTGTGCTTCCCATTTTTTTCTGTGTGCTGGTATTGGAGTCTTCTGCTTGTCTGGATGTGTGGAATTTTGATATACTCACTGTATCTGCTCCAGATTTTTACAGTAGACCGGATGCTTCGTTCTTGTCCGTCGCGGTGTAGCCGCGAACTGTGGGTCTATCTTCCCACGTCTTTGGCACTGTACTTGAACTCCGTATTTTCAACGTCTTGGCCACTGAACTCGAACCTTGTATTTTCCTGCACACTTGCACAAAAGCTAATCAAGAATAACAAGATGGTTTCTTTACAAAGTATGTATTTTTTTTCGTTTTTTTTTATATACTTACAAATTAACCCGAAATTACACAAGGAAATAAACTACCGTCTCCCCGGCAACGGCGCCATTTGATTGTTAGGATAAGTGCGTGTTCAAGTTCTAGTTTAAAATACCGCAATCAAGACGGTTTCGCTTGTAGCTAGCTGGTTGAGTACGGGTCGTCCGCAGGGAGATGGGAGTCTTTTTCAAAGTGTTTTTACGAGTTAAGTCCGAAAGTTCAGATTTTGTTTGTAACTATCTAAGTGTTAAGTTGACATTTAAAGAGAGCTTGTTAGGGTTAGGATTAGGTTAGTTTGAGTTAGGAGTCTCCACATCTTTCATTGCCCTACTTAATATCGGTGTTACGGTAATCGGCAACAACGGGGATTAGCACGACTAGGAAGGAACTTGCGAGTATAAGCTAGGCTTTCCAACGCATAGTCCTTCCTTTTGGTGCTTGTCCATCCGTTCTTGGCTCTTATCCATAACCTCCGGTTAATTCAACCACAACCGGTCTCACTACGGAATCACCGCTATCATGTAGGATAGGGTGCCGTAAGGAGCGGATTGTGGTTCAATTAACGGGAGTCGATTTAAGTTGTTGGGCAAGGAAAGAGTGAGAGAGATTTCCTTCTCTCAAACTTCCCTTATCCTACCCTAACAAGTATAAAACTACTCACACTTCATGATAAGGAAAAAACAAAACAAAACAAAGAGGAAGATAGAAAGAAGGAGACTAGAAGAATACGACTAACTATTTGCGACCTCACCTTGGCGAGGATCGAGCGTAAGCATCATTGTCGTATGAATGATAAAGAAAAAGAGAGAAGAAAGAAACAACAAGGAAATAACAACAACTACTTAACGAATTAAAATTACAACAAGCATAAAGATAAGGAGACAAGCATGATAATAAAATGGCCTTCTTTATTCATCACTCTTCACTCAAAAGCTCACTTACAAGTTTAATGGGGAAGAGGTGAGAAGAGGAAGAAGAACATGTAAACTAAAACCTAGCAAAAAGAAATACAAGAATGGACCCTTTCCTTCACAAAGTTCTGGGCTATTTATAGGCCAAAAACTGAAAACCTAGGGCAACTACCAGAACCCATATGAAAATACCAAAACACCCCTGAAAACTCTGCAAGCTTGGCGCCTAAACGGCCGCGGATCCGCGGCCTGGACCCACCTTTTGCCGCGGATCCGCGGCCCATTGAAGGAGTTGATCCTTCTGTTTTTTTGGGTTTTCCTATTTTGCTTTGTACATTATTCTGGTATATGTATTTTCTTAATTTGGCTCCCCGATTTTTCCAGAATTTCTGTTGAGGGAAAGGTGGACTTTTTGTCAAGATTTTGTCATGATTGCCTCGAGCTCCGCGTAGATCTCTTGGATTTTGTGCTACCATTTAGCCTTGTGCATGAAGGTGACATTGATTTGACATTTTGTCTTCCTAAACTGGTATCTGGAAACATACGGATGAAGAGCGGAGACCGTTTTTTTATCTGTGGTTGGCAGGAACCCGGATTTTGTCGTGTTTTCTATGAATTTCACCGTTTTAGAACCGAGAACCTGTATCCTGCAATTGACTAGCAAACACGGCTCAAGAGTATCTACCGATATGCAATGTGACAAAAATTGGGCGGTATGAAAATGCAAAAATCTGATATGAACACGTGGCAACCGATCATCTGAAATTAAACTTCTATGTTTATAACATTCAAATTAGTTATCTCATAACTACTTGTGGATTCCAAATATTGTATCACATTCCAGATAAATAGACAATGTTAAATTTTCCGATCGAATAAACAAACACCCATGTTTTCCCAAATTATTCTCAACACTTGAAATTAGTTTTAAAACATCCATCACATGCCACAGTATTAATGGTCCAGCCGTAGAAAGGTCAAGCCAACGCCTCACATGTGGCACGCCGTACTGCCACAAACCCTAAGGTTTAGAGGCAGTTCAAGATGGTCACATAATCGAGTTAAGGTTTGTTGTCTTCTAGAGGGTCCACCGCGTTACTTGCACGGCTTAGAACGTTCTTAAACTATGGAAAAATCCAACTGTTGGAAATTTTCCGGCAGGGAAAAAACTGAGTTATTGATATCCGTTCGAACTTTTTAACACGTTCTAAAATTACCCGGGCAAAACTAAACAAAGTTAAATTATCTGATCGAATCAACGAGTCCCCAATACAACCCTATAAAACTCAACACTTAAGTGGAATTAAAAAATTCCCAGAAAAAAATGACAAGAAAGGACCTAAGAATAAATATATGAAATATGAGGGACTAAGTCAAAATTTTGGCCGCGGAACCGCCGCCAAACCCTTGGTTTGGCCGCGGAACCGCCGCCAAGCCCTTGGTTTGGCCGCGGTTCCGCGGTCACGTGAGCAACTTAGTGGACCGTATATCACAGTAATTCTTAGTTTTTCCTTCTTGTTTTTCTGAGCATTTTTAATTCAGAAAAAATCACATTTTTAGAAAATGTACAGAGAGGGGTATAAACCGGGTATTCGGAGTTCGATCGGACTTTAAACTTCGCCTAGACTTTGCCTAAAGCTCTAGCTTGGCTTTGATACCACTGTAGGGTTGCTAGGCACACGCACAAGGGTCTACGAGGCATCAACCATGCCCGATTAAAAATTTAGTCGTGCCGAACAACCCAAAGCCGGATCTTTAAACTAGAGTTTATGCGAAAACTAACATGTTAAACACTTTACCACTGAGTGAGAGGGATTACAACCTTTGTAGATCCGGTCCTTCACTTCTAAAGCTCCGTGTTGAAGTCCCTTCGCTGCGATCATCGTGTTCCGGACTCTCGAGAGGTTCCACGAAGAGAAAGATGCAGTCTTGCTTCCGATCATCGATACAAAGATGATCTACCTTGAAGTTTCGTTAACACAAGCTAACACTCATAATATGAAGTGAGCACCCTCATCTAAATGGTAAGGATAGATGAGGATGATAAAGTAGGATTATTGCTCTCTTTTATTATCTTTTTCTCACACACATTTATCATCACAAAATCAAATCAAGAAAGCTTTTTCCATGAAAAGAAGAAGGAAGAGGAAGAAGAATAAAACATAGAATCCTTTCTTGATGAATAATGTAAAGAAGATAATGATCAATAATGCAACCATGGTTGACTAAACCTTTGTAGAGAATTAACCAAGGCTAGGGTTTGGGTTAGGTTAAGAATGAGTCATTTGAAAATATCTTTGCAAAAACAAAAGAAAACCTTCTAGAAACATCTAGAAAGCATTAACCCAAATCAAACCCTAATCTTGTTTAATCTCCACTAAACATGTTGCATCAGTAATCATATCATGTTACAATATTATATATCACATATATAATATTTATTGTAACAAAATAAAATAATACAATTAACATATATCGCATATATATCAATGTATTACCCGAGTGAGAAAAAGAATCTTTTAGTGAGCTAATATTAGTTAATGTAATTTAATATATCATATATAATATTATGCATTAAATTATCGAATCAACACTTGATCCGACAATCCGGCTATATCGCATATAACCGACTAATACGATGACCCGGCTATATCACATATATCCGGCCGATATCTCATATCGCGAGAATCCAATACGGTATCACATACCGCATTATCCTCGGTCCCGCACATATCACACATGTGCTCCTACTCCATTTTGCCTGAGTCAAGAAACCTCTGTGTAGGACTCTAAAGAATCGTCAACACGCCGGCAGTTGGTGATGATCATATCAAACACCCACAAGCTGCAAGCGGTCAGCTAAACGTAACAGCTACCCAGGTATTGAGCACTCAGAAGATCAACAAGCAAGCCTGTACATTCTCCTGTGAATCCAAATAGTAACACTCCCATACAGTCCGGTCTCGTCGTCTGATATGTCGCATATCTCGCCTAGGGGTGGTAAACGTCAGACCCCAGTAGCTTGATAAGTCGTGTCGATATGAGGTCTATAACAGTTCGAGAAACTACTGATAACACTTACCAGTAAATCTCAGCAACCCTGGCCAGGGATTTCCGGTTATAGCCAATCGAACACAGCACAACATCAACTCCCTATACCGGGAGAGACGAATCCCCTCCTATCGCTCATTGCCTCCATGTGATTCGGGACTGTACCCAAAAGCCACCTTTTCGCATGCCCTCTTGGACGTGGTATGATGGAAATCAAAGCACAGTGGGAATCACACAAAACTCTATGACGTTCTCGGGTCAACAGACTACTCTGTACCAGTGTCACCGGAGAACTGTCATCTGACGTGAGGTATAATACATCTGGGAGTTCTCGGCGAGTCCGTCCAGTGTACCCAGTCTCTACTGAGCACCCGTACACCATCCTTGATGTCAAACACCAATGGATATGGGATCATCCATCGCCCATCATATGGGTCAAGATGCGTATACACTAGTCTACTCTGGTGTATCGATGCCCTGCCTCGATACACCCTCGACTTGGAACAGTTATAGGATGTACTCGTCGACTACCGTGGCCCCACTAGTACGATCTCATCATAGTCCCTGTAGTCAAGTACATATCCTAAGGGCTTTATCAACATGTAATATAGAGACAATCAGAGTACATGTTAAGATAAAGTACAACCAGATAGCATACTATCATGTCGAGCAAGAAAGTCCTCCCTATATATGTCCAAGCATCCATTACAATATACATCGTATGTATAGTAATGGCCTCTAGGGCATACATATAACTAACAGATACTTGTGTGTGGTATTCAGTTAATAGTAATGATTAAGAGAACTTGCTTCTCTTTCAGGTTACTCATAATTGGAAGAGTTCCTAAGTTGAGTAACGCTGATCGACCTCTTTCCATTTAGTTGACATGCACTGGAGACAGCTGCATGATTTGAATCTGGATCCAATTAAATCAGTGCCTCTGTTTCTATATTGGATATAGAATAGTTCATATCTTAACGATGTTATGATACGGGGAGTTTTTCCGGCTTATGCTTAAAACCAGACTCCGTATAACTCAAGGCACGTTTCTGTAATGGCTGTTTTTGGGTTGACCTAGGCTATGACGAGGGTTGACTTTCTACCATCTGGAAGATCAATAGTGATATTGTTCTTAACTCGCCACAGTTTTAATAAAAATGGATTTTTTCAGAAAACAGTAATGGGAGTATGGTAGAACTGGAAGTGATTCCAGAACCGCAAACGATTACTGAAAATTTGATAAGAACCTAAAGATTCAATCTGGCTTGACATTCCATTGGCCACTCCACAGATATGCTGGGTAACCTCAGGCACCCGAGAGGTACTCCGGTAACCTCAAGGACGGTGACAGGGAGGTTCTTGTTTACCCAGACTTACCATTGCTGTTGTTCCAGACTGTGAGACCCGGCAGGAGGATGAGTATAGTGTCGTTATAAACTAGCTTTAGAAGCATACGTGTACATGACTCTGCCAGAGGGTTGTCGTAGTCAGTGGGAGCAGCGGAAGCATAGTGGACATGTAGCTTATGTCTATTTATAGACTAAAGCAGATATAGCGGAGATAGATCATCTATTTCTGATGTGACAGTCATAGGTTTGACTTCATCAGAATAGGGGATGGATCTGTTAATAAGGTAGTAGGGTGTGATGTCCTGGTATTTGGATGACATACACAGAGTAGGAAGTAAAATTCCTATACTACGATCGGTTATACTTTGGTTGTCACACAGTGGTTTCTCCACATAGGATATGGATATTATATCAGATATTCTGGTTACTAGATCTATGATTTTAGATCTAGATTTGGGTAGTTTCCCAATCTGGGTACTTAGACAGCATTCTAAAGGTGTTTTAGAATGGACCACTCCTGCCACGGTAGTGTACCTGCAGGTAATGGAGTCACCCTCTCTAAAAGTGTCTTATAGACTAAAGGGGAGAGGGATGTGCATGATTGGCAGATCACTTGCTTAGGCAATTGAGTCAATCATGAGATGTCAAGTACCACACCAAACGTTGTTTTTGCACGAGATGCAGTAAGTTGATATTAATCCAATCCTGGAGAAACGATCGGAAGCAGTTTTAGAACATAAGTTGATGTTCTAGGGATCTGATAAAGGCAGCCTCCTTCGGGAGACGGTTATCATTCCAGGCTTCCAAGGTGACCTGGATGACAGAGTGACTGTCAGAGTTATAGTTTTCCCTCTGACGAGGGGCAGTATTTTGGATAGGTGGTCCAAGCGGATACTGAGGGAGGCATGGCGCAGGATACTGATTGGTTTCAGTTCACGATACAGTCTAAGAAGTTTGGATTTGGAGTTCACTTATGAGCTAGGTCCCATCAGATATCCAAACATATTCTAAGACAGGTATTGCTCATTTCGGGAGATGGGTTTCTCCGTGAACTTGAGATAAAGAGAGACATAGAAAGAAACATCACAGCGAATCCACTCACTGAGGCTATTCCTCGAACGCAATAGTTTCGCAAACGAGCTTTGTGAGACTGACTAGTAGAGGATTTGGGTGTTCGGTAACACACGGGCTGTGAGTATGCGACATCACAATAATTAGCCTTGAGTGCAAGTGGGAGATTGTTGGAGATAGAGCCCTCAGAGTCAATTATTGGATCACAGGCACATGATTGCAATGATTGAGAGAGGACCTATACCGTTAGAACAGTCTTACTCAAGATGATAGTATGCTATCTGGTTTATCTTTATCATCGTGTACTGTTTTATGTGACCTTACAAGTCACTATTACGCGTTGATAGCGCCCTTAGGATTCTTGCTTGACGGCCAGCAGTATGATGGCGATCATATACGTTGGAGCTAGGGTCCATAAGCACATCCTTAAAAGGTCCCTAGTCGTGGGAGTTTTCAAGACAGGGCATCGATACTCCAGAGTAAACTAGTGTATATAGTTGAGACCCCGACGAGGGGCGGTAGCCGGTCTCACAAGCCACTGTTGTCAGTGGGTTCACCTAAGATGTATACAGGTTCTCATTGGGTTATGAGTATACCGAACATGACTCGCCGGGAACATGCTAGTTGGTCATATACCTGACGTAAGATAGTAGTTCCCTGGTGACATGTGTACAGGTTAATTCATCGACCTGGGATCGTCATTTGTCTCGTGTGAGTTCCCACTATACTTTGATTACTACCCTACCACGGCTCAAAGGAGTGCAAACAGGTTTTAGTTGGTTACAGTCCCGAGCCACATAGAGGCAGTGAGCGGATCTTCAGGGGTTCGTCTCTCCCGGTATTGGGGGTGAGGTCGCGCTGTGTCTAAGAGAGCCATTACACGAAGTCCTTGGCCAAGGCAGGATATTTACTGGTAGGTATTCCAGTAGTATCTCAGGGTGTTCTGGGCTACACTCCGACACGACATGTACCGCTTTTGGGGGTCTGACTTTTACCAACCCCCTAGGCCCGCCATGCGATGCTCATAGACGAACGGACCGGACTGTACGGATATTGTCACTGACAGGCTCAGTAGAGTGTCAGGATGAGTTCGCTCATCGACCTCCCTTTTGGTCAATACCAGGTAGCTCGTTACGTATGGCTAATACCTTTGACGTGCTAGTGGTTAAATCAACAGCCAAAAGTACTGACGAGTCTTTAGAGTCCCCTACAGACAGTTTCTCAAGTTTCGGGCAAAACGCTGTAGATGCCGTATGGAAATATGGCAGGGTTCGATCAGATACGTGCGGTATTGCACGGATCATGATCGAACGGATAATACTAGCGGGCTTTGGTTTAAGCCGGATCCTAGTATTGTACAGTGTAGATTTTGTCTCATTGCATTTGTATTCGGTCGGAATACAAATGCGGGTATGTATATACGGTCACGGGGTTTTCCTGTAATTTATTACGGGATCAGTTTTTTGAAGTTGCCAGTTTGTATTCCGTTTCGGCCAGTTTTCCTTTGTTCCTTCATGGCCGAACTTTTGTGATGAGAGGGGCTAATTTGCAAGTGTGCAAATTAGTTATGTGGAGAGGTTTATTTGTAAATGGAAAGATTATGATAACATCTTTCCGTTTTCTTCACATGGTTTGCATTAAATGTTGATAGGATTGAGATGGGATTTGGATATGAAAGATGGTGACATTTCATTCTTGTTATCACACATTTATATATGCCTTTTTCTTTCTCTCCTTCTCACTCTATCATAGATGGCCGGCCACTTCAGAGGGGGAAAGATTGATTTTTTTTGGTGTGAGAAATATTTGGCATCTAATTTTTCATTCATGCTACAAAGAGAGTCCCATTTCAAGTTCATTTCTTTCTTCACATCCATCACATGGCAACTTCATACCCGCTAGAGAAAAACCACTCTAGACTAGCCTACAGCATTCTTGGACACGTCGGCTCGCCAACTTCGTGCCCGAGTTGCCTCGGTCCAGAGGTTGGAGCCCGTAAAAGAACCCGGCGATGTGGTGCCCTTTTCCGACGAGGAGGTGAAGACCGGAGATTCCGCGATGAGATCGGAGTGGAGGCCGAAGACCGAAGGACACGGATCGCTCGGTATAGCTTTCTACCCATTCTCTAGTTTGCTAGCATTAGGTTAATTGCCCGATCCGGGTTTATAGTGCGCGGTAGTGCCGATTTACAAGTTTTGTAAAAGTTTCGTTTCCGCATTCCAGCGTCGGATTGACGGCCGGGGCGCTGCCGTGCACTTACAGTCTTCTCATAAAGTATTCCAGAAAGGTGCTGTCGAAGTCTCTCCCGAATCTCGTTTCTGCCGAACTGCCCAGAGTTATCACCCTTTACTAGACATATTTCTTGTTCCGGAACGGCTGCATACTCACCGCTACTCCTTCTGGAAGATATATCCATGTACAACGCCTCTGCATGCGTATTACATCTCTGATGTCAACGGAGTGGAACGTCATCTCATCAAGATCTCGTACGAACCTCTTACTCCACTTTTCTCTAATGTCGACTGATTCGGACTTGTCTCTTTATGGCTGCGTGGACTGCGCTCCAATATCTATACTCATATCTGGAGTCTCCCAAGCAATGTATCCCATCACATAACATCCGAATGACGTCGAACCTTTCGATCGATTGGTCAAAGTTTCATAATCCCCCAAGAGCTCAACATCTTCGGTATAGTTTAATAGTATTCTAGTACATGCCACAGTATCTATGGACCAGCCGTAGAAGGGCAAACCCAAGCCTCATTAATGGCACCGCGGAACTGCCGCAAACCATAAGGTTTCAAAGCTTTCTCATGGTCATTATATCGAGTTAGGGTTTCATTCTTCTAGAGAGTCTACGGAATTACTTGCATGTTTCTCCAAATACTTTAAACCTGGAAAAATAGGTTTCTGACATTCGATCGTCTTCTATCGACTATCAACGTACCTGCGTGAAGTCGTCTCTAGCTGGAATCAATCAATCTGATGACCTCGCATCGGGGTAGGCAATGAATCATATGTCCTAGTCCATCCTCCTTGGGTGACTAGCGATCTTCTATCATATCTCTAAGTATAACTCGTGCGGAAATAGCTCCAAACATCTGGGGCAATATCTCGTCATTCGTAGAAACCACTGGCTCATTTGTCCCCATGCTTAACAGTGACTAAATCATCAAATAATCAGTGCATTGACAGTCATCACATGCTGGCTGGCCTCTAGCAGTTGCCTGATCCTCTGGTGCGGATATGCACGTCCGAGAAATCTCGTAAAAGCTATCCATCAAATGCTCATGGTGCGAAAATACCGTAGGACTATACATCTATGTAATCGTGTGTCCCTGGAATCATGCCCTGGTCAGTCCTCGTCCGTGATGAGCTCGTGCTGACGCAACTCTAGCCGTTGCTCTCTCTGCCGTGTAATCGTGGCAGCAAAAACCATAAATCGATATCGATGAGGATAGATCATAGGAATGAATATAATATTGTGCAAAGAAATGTACATCCTAAGGCTTCTTAAGCGGAGTACGGTATCATAAGTATGCCACGGAACATACATACGGTACGCCACTCTAGTTAAGTCACCTACTCCATCAACCAAGGTCAACCTATCTGACGAAAGTTCAGGTTTAATACCCCTTCGACCAAGTCTAAGTTCCGTAAGGTCAAGCCTGTTAGTGTATATGCCCTAGAGGCCATTACTGTATCATACTAGTTTGTATATTACTTGATGGAAGCTTGGGATATTCACCTTGTATAAACAATCTTGCTCAATATAGTAGTATGCTACTTGGTTTGTTTCTACTTCAATGTGTACTTGTGTTTATTTTAGTATATCACCTATACACATTAGTGGAGCCCTTGGGATCTTTGCTTGATTACCAGCGTTGTGATGGCAGTCACACTAGTGGGGGCTGGGTAATCTATAAGCACATCCTTATACAGGTCCCTAGTAGCAGGACTATCGAGACAGGGCATCGATACTCCGGAGTAGACTAGCGTATGCGCTTCTCATCCTAGTGTGGGAGATGGTCTGTCCCACAGCCATCAGTATGTCGTACTGGAGATAGTATACGGGTGCTCGTTGGGTTACGAGTACACTGGACAGGACTCGTCGGGAACTGACAGGTTGGTATTATACCTATCGTCAGTTATCAGTTCCCAGGTGACATGAGTACAGCTTAGTCCGCTGACTTGACACTGTCACTTCGCCTCGAGTGTGTTCCCACTGTACTTTGATTACTACCCTACCACGGCTCAAAGGAGTCGTGCAAACAGGTAGTAGTTGGGTACAGTCCCGAAGCATTTGGAGGCAGTGACGGTTAGACAGGATTCGTCTCTCCCGGTATTGGGGGTTGACATCGCGCTGTGTCTAGGAGAGCCATTACACGAGTAGTCCCTGGCCAGGGCAATCGAGATATACTGGTAGGCTTCTAGTGTTATCTCAGGGTGTTTTGGGCTTCACTCCGACACGACTTGTACCGCTATTAGGGGACTGACGTTTACCGCCCCCTAGGCCCGCCATACGATGTATCAGACGAACAGACCGGACTGTACGGAGATTGTCACATTCAGACTCAGTAGGAGTTCAGATGGGGTTCACCTCGTCAGTCTTCTTGTCGGCACCTACCTGGGGACCGTTACGCACAGCTAGTGCCGCTTGCGGTCTGTGGTTAAACCCACTGCCAGCGTAGTGTCGAGTCTTTAGAGTCCCACACAGAGGGCTTTTCGCTTTTGGGCAAAATAGAGTAGAGGTCGCATGGATTTGCGACAGGGTTCGTTCTCATCCGCGCACTTGTGCACGTTTGGAGTCCGGACGGATATTACTGGCTGGCTCTGGTTTGAGTCAGATACTGGTATATGTTTTGGGGTTGATTTTATCTCATTGTATTCATGTTCCTCGGAACAAGAATGCGGGTGTGTATGCACAGTTGATTGAGGTGGAGGAAGAGGTTTTTCATTAGGGTTTCGGAACGGGTGCGCATGCACAGTTGACAGTCGTCTTTTTCAAAACCCTAATGAATTTGTGATATATCAATTAATAATATTAATTAAATGAAATTATGTTATGGTTGGGTTTGTTGACTTGTTGACCAAGGTTGACTTGTTGACCATGGTTGATAGTTTGACCATTATCATTACATATCAAAGATGCTCTTTGATTCTAGCAAAACCATTTAATGAATGTAATGATAATAGTCATTCCAAACCATCCATCAACTATTTCATTTTTATTATTATTGTTAATTTGATAATTCTTTTCATTTTGGTTATGGTTGCAAAATGAGAAGAATAATATTCATTCTATCATATCTCTTCTCTCTCCTCTCTTCTTCTTCCTCCTCCTCTAGTAAAAGGAGAATCCTTTTCATGTGTTGAGAATCCCTCTCCTTGAGATAAAAGCACCCCAAAGCCACTCTCTACTCACTCTAGGGTTAGAGGTTTAGCAAGCCGAAGATCCTAGTTCTCTCAAAGTTCGAGAAAGAGCCCGAAGGTTGAACCCTTAGGTGGATCCATCTTTGACGGAAGAAGGCGACGAGGAAAGCACCATCAAACCCTACAAAGGTTTCAAGAAGAAGGAGTTCAAGTTAGGTATAACATTTTATCCGAGTAGCTAACTCTCTTTAGCTTTCTTGCTAGTTTAGTTTAGAAAAGATCCTGACTTTGTTTGTCCATGTTGCCTCATGCGCTATAAATTTGATTTTTATACCGTTTCCGCATCCCCGCAAGAACCGGGGTGGCAACGTGGACCTACTGTGGTATCAGAGCCTAACTAAACTTAAACTAGCTTAGTAGTAAAGTGTACGGAAGTTCGATCGGAAAAATCACAAAAACCTAAAAGTTAAAAACCCTAACTTTCTGTTGAAATTTTTTGTGCTCAAAAGGTAAAAAGTTTTACTCCTAAAATCGGCTCAGGGTTTTGTGAGAACACCAAAAACGATCCCATGATTCCCTCAAACCGCCGCGGTTCCGCGGCAATAGGTATGCATTTGCCGCGGAACCGCCGCCGTTTAGGCTCCTCTCATGATCGGGTTTTGTGCAGTGTTCTTCTGGTAGGGTTTTGGGATTTTTCAGATGGTTTATATGTGCCCAGGTTTTCCAGAAAAGAAATTTGTTTTTGGGGGCCTATAAATCCGTATTTTTATCGAACTTCACTACACTTTGACTATATTGGTTATATCTGTGATGTTTATATGTATTGAACGTCGGCTAATTGCTATATGTCGATTAGTCGGGGTTATACATATCTGTGATCTGTGATTGATGATGGTATGTGTATAAGAATGCGTTGGACTGTCGCGGGTGAATAGCCGGGGTGGATGTGAGATGAGTTTTTCTTTTTCTTTCATTCATGTAATATGTAAATTGATGTAATATTATTATTTGTTTGGCCGCACAACCGGGTCGGGGTTGTAGCCGTCATTGTATAATTCTTTTTACTGTTTTTGCTCCTAGGATAGACCCATGGAGGGGGTGCACAAACTACCGGGTATCTCGAAGTGCCGAGTGGCCTACTCACGGTGGTGAGGGAGGTTGCTTCGCTTCGGATACTTGGCGGGTAGTTTGCCGTACCCGTAGGGGTCTTGGGTGGGGTTTTGGCTATTCACCGCGACCGTGTAATCCGCTTTTCGTTGCAGGCTCGAACGGATTGCGGATTCCTAGTATATCCAATGTATTCATCTATGATCTGTAATGTCTATCATTGCTTTACATTTATAACTATTTAGGCGTTGCTTATGTTTTACAGCCGCGCTAGCCCAGCCCCCGCTCTGTCGTTACTTAAGTAACCTAACGGGTGATGACGGGGCCCCGTGGCGAATGCGAATGGCATAAGCGTACATCATATTTTGGTTGTTTTCTGCAATGGTAGGATTAAATGATGGGACGCATTAAAAGAACTAATGCAAGAATATCACGCATTAAAAGAACTAATGCAAGATAATAAACCAAGCAAAAGTCGTTGGAACACTTTCGAAAAACCACTCGGTTCTTTTCAAAACTAACTTTTAAATGCGGAGCTTGAGCCACTCCTTTTAAAAGCTATCTTGTTCCATCGATTATATCAAGTTCACTACGTTCACGGTTTCGCCAAAACCATTCGTAGCCCTCCGTCGTTTAACATGAATAGTCAATAGTATTCAAGCTGTGTTTGTTGGCCAAAGTCAAGGCATAGTGATTGATAGCTATTGGGTATTCATGTGCAGCATAGATAGATGCGTTGATTTGGAACAGTCATACTGCCTTGTTGGCCAAAGTCAAGGGTAGGTACGGGTGGATTCAAATTAACCTGGAGAACGACGGGAAGAACTTGACATGTGACTTATGATTTGTTGGCAAAAGTCAAGGTCATAAGAGCTTGGGGCAAAAATCCATATCGGGAGTTTCATAAGTACTGAAACTTGCTAGATTTGCATACCATTTGGAGTGTGGTGATTCTGGTAGGATTCCTTCAGTTTCGTCACGCGATGATATTTGGATCCCGATCCTACTGTGAGTATATGCTACTCCTCGGGAAATTTCTCACTAAACGATCAATGCTATAAACCTAGTAGGTGCCTAGAAAGGTGTTAGCGGGGCTACGCCCTCAGGGAAAAGAGGTTATTTAATTAAGGAACTTCGCGAAAGCGTTGGAAAACCTCCCTCGAAGTACCAACACTAGCCTGGCTGAAAGGTTAAGCAAGTATTGTGCGGTGGGATTGATCCCGACTAATTCTTCCTTAATGGTTTGAGGAGGGATTCGAGAGACAGTGGGAGCCATCCTGTTTAGAAAAACTAAAAACCATTCTAAACTTGCAAGAGCATCGTGCTAAGTGTTTCTTCTCTCTCTACTAATTGCAGCGACCAATCGACATGACTGGACTTAAGTTACTTCTAGATAAAAATATACTGACAGGGACAAACTACAAAGATTGGCTCTGGAATGTCAAAATGGCAATCACTTACGACAAGCTGGGGTATCTTCTTACCACCAAAGCTCCCCCCGTCCCAAGTCCCACCTCCAGTGTCGCGGATAAGAAAATCCGTAAAACCTGGGAGATTGATAGCGCGAAGGCCAAGTGCCTCGTACTTGCCTCGATGGACAATGAACATCAGAGGAGGCACGAGAATATGGACCTTGAATCCATATTTCTCCATACAAAAGAACTGTATGGAGAGAAATCTCGTATCGCAAGATACGAAGTGTCGAAGAAGTTATTTTCGGCAAAGTTGGCCATCGGATCATCGGTAGCGGAACACGTGCTTAAGATGATTGGCTTCATTGAGGAGCTCGCGGAACTTGGAACCACGTTGGAGAATGAGCTCTATACGGACTTGATTCTCCAGTCCCTTCCTTCCACTTACGCCCAGTTTATACTGAACTTCAACTTACAAGAAAAAGAGGTTGAACTTTCAGAACTCCTCAACATGCTGAGGAGCGCAGAGGGCACCCTACAGAAAAGTAGGGAAACATCCACATTGTTTGTAGGAGGATCTTCTTCTTCTAGATCCAAGGCGAAAGCCAAGGGAAAGAAGAGGAAAGCCCCCGCCAAACCAATGGGCGGTGTTAGTAAAGTGGATATGAAGGGAAAGGCAAAGGCAACAATGATAGCGGGGAAGCTTGTAGGTAAAGAAGAATGCTTCTATTGTCATAAGAGTGGACACTGGAAGAAAGATTGCAGGGCTTGGAAGGCCAGGACACAGGAACTGAAGCTGGTTGCGGCTTCAGCTTCAGGTGTGTATGTTATTGAAAACTGTCTTTCATTAAACTCTACTTCCTGGGTATTGGATACCGGATCAGGATCTCATATCTGTAATTCTTTGCAGGCGTTGAGAAACCGTAGGGTTTTGAAGGCAGGTGACATGACCCTCAGAGTTGCAAACGGAGCTAGCATGGATGCTAAAGCCGTGGGGGACTATCACCTGGGAATGTCAGATGGGCATGTTTTGGTTTTGCGTAATTGCTTTTTTGTACCCAACGCAACTTGTAATATCATTTCTGTATCTTTGGTTTCTAAAGAAGGTTATGAATTTGCGTTTGTAAGTAATGTTGTAAACATTCACCTTAATCAAGTTCTGATTGGGTCAGGTACATTGAGCAATGGTATATACGTATTAAACCAACCACAGATTTTCAATGTCCAGAATAGACACAAAAGAAAGTCTCCGGAAATCAATCAGACTTTCTTATGGCATTGTAGACTGGGTCACATCAATGAGAGAAGGTTGACTAAGTTACATACAGAAGGGTATTTAGATCCGTTCGAATATCAATCGTATGCCACTTGTCAATCCTGTCTCAAAGGAAAGATGACAAAGACTCCGTTCACTGGACACGGAGTAAGAGCGAGCGAGCTCTTGGGACTCGTACACAGCGACGTGTGCGGTCCAATGTCTACACATGCGCGAAGCGGTTATTCTTACTTCATTACTTTTACGGATGATTTTTCAAGGTACAGTTATGTCTTCTTAATGAAACATAAGTCCGAAGCCTTAGAAAAGTTCCAGGAATATAAGAATGAAGTAGAAAAACAAACCGGCAAAAGTATCAAGATTCTAAGATCGGATCGATGTGGAGAATACTTAAGTGCCGAGTTCCTGAATTACTTAAAAGAGAATGAAATTCTCTCTCAGCTTACTCCTCCATACACTCCGCAACATAACGGTGTATCGAAGAGACGGAACCGGACCCTATTGGATATGGTACGGTCCATGATGAGTAACGCTGATTTACCGCGATCATTCTGGGGGTATGCGCTAGAATCAGCTGCATACCTTTTGAACCGAGTTCCTACTAAGACTGTGCCTACTATACCATATAAGATATGGTGTGGGAAGAGACCCTATCTTAAGCACATTAAGACATGGGGATGTCCAGCTTTTGTTAAAAAGCAGCATGCGGACAAGCTCGAGGCACGCTCAGTACAGTGCAAGTTCGTGGGATATCCAAAGTACTCCAAGAGATATTTCTTCTACTGTGAAGAGGAACAAAAAGTTCTTGTTTCTCGTCATGCCTACTTCTTGGAAACTGAGTTTTTGGAAAACCAGATAAGTGGGAGCACAGTAGAACTGGAAGAAATTCCAGAACCACGAGCTATTACTGAAATCTTAGTGGAACCAGAGGGTTCAAAAGAACAGGACATTCCTACGCCGCTCCGCAGGCGTAGTAGGCAGTCTCATCCGCCCGGGAGATACTACGGTTTTCTCATAGACGGGGATAGAGAGGATTGCATCATAGATTATGATGAGCCTACTAGCTTCCAGCAGGCCGTTCAGAGCGTTGACTCGGTAAAATGGCTGGATGCAATGCGGACCGAAATGGAGTCCATGTACACCAACAAAGTATGGACGTTGGACATTGCTCCAGACGGGGTAAAACCCGAAGGATGCAAGTGGATCTTCAAAAGGAAGATTGGTGTAGATGGACAGGTTGAGACCTATAAAGCTAGACTTGTTGCAAAGGGTTTTCGTCAAAGACCTGGTTTGGACTATGACGAAACCTTTTCTCCAGTGGCTATGCTGAAATCCATTCGGATCCTTCTTGCCATTGCAGCCTTCCACGATTATGAGATTTGGCAGATGGACGTAAAGACCGCTTTTCTAAATGGAAATTTAGAGGAGTGTGTCTATATGGATCAGCCAGAGGGTTTCATTCAGAGTGGGAGCAGCGGAAAGGTGTGCAAGTTGCTTAAGTCCATCTATGGACTAAAGCAGGCATCGCGGAGTTGGAACATCTGTTTTGATGAGACGGTCAAGGAATTTGGCTTTATCAAAAATCCAGATGAACCATGCATCTATAGTAGATTTGTAGCGAGAACTGTAGTATTCCTCGTTTTATACGTGGATGACATTCTCTTAATAGGAAATGACATTCCTATGCTACAATCTGTCAAGGGGTTCTTGTCGCACAGGTTCTCCATGAAAGACCTGGGTGATGCCTCATACATCCTGGGGATCCGGATCCATCGTGATAGATCCAAGAGGATATTAGGACTTTCTCAGTCCAGGTACATCGACACCATACTGAAAAGATTCAGTATGGAAGATTCCAAGCGCGGTAACCTACCGGCTTGTCACGAGATCACCCTCTCTAAAGAGATGTCTCCCAAGACTGATTTGGAGAGGGATCGCATGTCTATTATACCCTACGCTTCTGCGGTAGGCTCTATAATGTATGCGATGTTGTGTACCAGACCGGATGTAGCTTATGCACTGAGTGTGGTAAGCCGGTATCAGTCAAACCATGGGGAGAAACACTGGATAGCGGTAAAGAACATTCTCAAGTACCTGAGAAGGACTAAGGAGATGTTCTTGGTGTATGGCGGAAAAGACCTCTAGATCGAGGCCTTTGCTGACTCCAGCTTTCAGAGTGACAAGGATGATTCCAAGTCCATGTCGGGTTTTGTCTTTACCCTAAATGGAGGGGCGGTGTGTTGGAAGAGTTCCAAACAGGAAACCGTTGCAGACTCGACGATGGAAGCGGAATACATCGCTGCATCTGATGCCACAAAAGAAGCTGTCTGGATAAGGAAGTTCTTGAAAGAACTTCAGGTGGTTCCATCCATTGTTGATCCAATACCTCTGTATTGCGACAACAACGGGGCTATAGCTTTGGCGAAGGAACCCAGGTCCCATCAGAAATCCAGACACATCTTAAGGCGGTATCACCTGATCAGGGAGATCGTGGATCACCAGGAGATCGAGGTTCGGAGGGTCGCTTCAGAAGAAAACACTGCAGATCCATTCACCATGGCCTTGCCCCAGACTCAGTTCGAGCGGCTGATCGAGCTGATAGGTCTTCGATACGCCAGTACATGGCCTTAGTGCAAGTGGGAGATAGTTAGTGTATATGCCCTAGAGGCCATTACTGTATCATACTAGTTTGTATATTACTTGATGGAAGCTTGGGATATTCACCTTGTATAAACAATCTTGCTCAATATAGTAGTATGCTACTTGGTTTGTTTCTACTTCAATGTGTACTTGTGTTTATTTTAGTATATCACCTATACACATTAGTGGAGCCCTTGGGATCTTTGCTTGATTACCAGCGTTGTGATGGCAGTCACACTAGTGGGGGCTGGGTAATCTATAAGCACATCCTTATACAGGTCCCTAGTCGCAGGACTATCGAGACAGGGCATCGATACTCCGGAGTAGACTAGCGTATGCGCTTCTCATCCCAGTGTGGGAGATGGTCTGTCCCACAGCCATCAGTACGTCGTACTGGAGATAGTATACGGGTGCTCGTTGGGTTACGAGTACACTGGACAGGACTCGTCGGGAACTGACAGGTTGGTATTATACCTATCGTCAGTTATCAGTTCCCAGGTGACATGAGTACAGCTTAGTCCGCTGACTTGACACTGTCACTTCGCCTCGAGTGTGTTCCCACTGTACTTTGATTACTACCCTACCACGACTCAAATGAGTCATGCAAACAGGTAGTAGTTGGGTACAGTCCGGAAGCATTTGGAGGCAGTGACGGTTAGACAGGACTCGTCTCTCCCGGTATTGGGGGTTGACATCACGCTGTGTCTAGGAGAGCCATTACACGAGTAGTCCCTGGCCAGGGCAATCGAGATATACTGGTAGGCTTCCAGTGTTATCTCAGGATGTTTTGGGCTTCACTCCGACACGACTTGTACCGCTATTAGGGGACTGACGTTTACCACCTCCTAGGCCCGCCATGCGATGTATCACACGAACAGACCAGACTGTACGGAGATTGTCACATTCAGACTCAGTAGGAGTTCAGATGTGGTTCACCTCGTCAGTCTTCTTGTCGGCATCTACCTGGGGACCGTTACGCACAGCTAGTGCCGCTTGCGGTCTGTGGTTAAACCTGTTGGGGATAGTGCCCTCAGAGTCAATTATTGGATCATAGGCACGTGATTGCAATGATTGAGGGAGGACTTGTCCCAGTAGGACAGTCTTACTCAAGATGATAGTATGCTATCTGGTTTATCTTTATCATCGTGTACTGCTTTAGGTGACCTGACAGGTCGCTATTGCACGTTGATAGAGCCCCTAGGATTCTTGCTTGACTGCCAGCAGTATGAAGGCGATCATATACGTGGGAGCTGGTAGTCTATAAGCACATCCTTAAAAGGTCCCTAATCGTAGGAGTTTCGAGACAGGGCATCGATACTCCATTAGTAGACTAGTGTATACAGTCGAGACCCCGACGAGGGGCGGTGGCCAGTCTCACAAGCCACTGGTGTCAGTTGGTTCACCTAAGATGTATACAGGTGCTCATTGGGTTATGAGTACACCGGACTGGACTCGCCGGGAACATGCTAGTTGGTCTTATACCTGACGTCAGATAGCAGTTTCCTGGTGACATGTGTACAGGTTAGTTCATCGACCTGAGATCGTCATTTGTCACGTGTGAGTTCCCACTCTGCTTTGATTACTACCCTACCACGGCTCAAAGGATTCGTGCAAACAGGTTTTAGTTGGGTACAGTCCCGAGCCACATGGAGGCAGTGAGCGGATCTGCAGGGGTTCGTCTCACCCGGTATTGGGAGTGAGGCCGCGCTGTGTCTAGGAGAGCCATTACACAAAGCCCTCGGCCGAGGCAGGAGATTTACTGGTAGGTATTCCAGTAGTATCTCAGGGTGTTCTGGGCTACACTCCGACACGACTTGTACCACTTTTGGTGGTCTGACTTTTACCAACCCCCTAGGCCCGCCAGGCGATACTCATAGACGAACAGACCGGACTGTACGGATATTGTCACTGACAGGCTCAGTAGGGTGTCAGGGTGAGTTCGCTCATCGACGTCCCTTTTGGTCAATAGCTGGTCGCCCGTCACGTATTGGCTAATACCTCTGACGTGCTAGTGGTTAAATCCACAGCCACATTATTGACGAGTCTTTAGAGTCCACCAAACTTTCAGTTACTCAAGCTTTCGGGCGAAAAGCTGTAGAGGCCGTATGGAGATATGGCAGGGTCCGATCAGATACGTGCGGTATTGCACGGATCAGGATCGGACGGTTTGTACTAGTGGCCGAATGGATATATGGCAAGGTTCGATCAGATACGTGCGGTATTGCACGGATCAGGATCGAATGGATATTACTAGCCGGCTTTTGTTTAAGCCGGATCCTAGTTTAGTACAGTGTAGATTTTGTCTCATTGCATTTGTATCCGGTAGGAATACAGATGCGGGTATGTATGCACAGTATCGGGGTTTTCCTGTAATTTATTACATGACCAGTTTTCTGGAGTTGCCAGTTTGCATTCCGTTCCGTCCGGTTTTCCTTTGTTCTTTCCCGGCCGGACTTTTCCGATGGAGGGGGTTATTTGCAAGTTTGCAAATAACATTTGTGGAGGGGGTTTCTTGCACTTGTGGCATTATGATAAGTTAAGCATCTTTGCTTTTTCATGATGGTTTTTGGCTTTGATGAGATTAGAAATTGATTTGAGTGTTATCATTACCTTTTGATGTGAAGCTTGCTTTATGTTATGGTCACCCTTGTGCTCTCCTACACTCACCTCCCTCTTGTTTCTTTTTTCCCTCCCCATTCCCATAAGGGGCCGGCCACAACTTGACGAGTGAGAGAGGTTTTTCATTTTTGGTATAAGGGAATTTTCATGATCTCATTTTAGCTTGCTCACAAAATCCTTCTCCTCTCCAAAGTTCATATTGATTCCTCCATCAAGGCAACTTCGTATACCCCAATGAGACAAGCATTTCTACACTACAATCTACAGCAAACCTTGGGCACGTCGACTAGCCAGCTTCGTGCCTGAGTTGCCTCGGTATTGAGGTGGGAGCCCGTAAAAGATACAGACGATGTGGTGCCCTTTTGGCAAGGAGGCGACGACCGGAGTTTCCGCTGGAGATCGGGACGATGACAAGAAGACCGGAGGACTCGGATCAGTCGGTATACTTCTCTACCCTTCTCTTGTTTTCTAGTATAGTTTAATGGTTATGATCCGGGTTTATTGTCCGCGGTAGCGCCAGTTTAAAAGATAAGAAAATTTTTGATTCCGCATTTTGGCCTCGGATAGACGGCCGGGCCGCTGCCGTGGCGCAACATGGTATCAGAGCCACGCCATTAACCAAGTCTAGCTTGCTCTAACGTGTTTACAAGTTCGATCGAACGGATTTTCCGAAAACCCATTTTCATTTGCACAGTTTTCAGTCGAAATTTTTTTGGCTCCAAAAATTTTTCAGTACATTGCAGTGACATGTGCAGGGAATTCTAAGCATTCTGTGAAAATTTGGTAGCGTGATCTCACTATTCCACCGCGGAACCGCGGCCAAAACCACGTATTTGCGGCGGTTCCGCGGCCATTTTTACTATTCATTGGACCAAATTTTTGCAGTGAGCACCTGGGTTGAAAATGGTGTTTTGGAATATTCTTTTTGGGCCAAGACTCTCTTTAAGTGCTACAGTAATGCTTGGGGCCCACTTCGATAAATTTGATCGATCGAAAAGTTTAAACACATTAGTGCACCTTATTTACATTATATCTGCGACCGTGAATGTCACTTGATCGGTAAATCATGTCTATCTGCTATAGCCCTTTTAGACGGATTTGCGAACGTGACATTCACGTTGATGTTCTGTGTTTTGCTGTGATGTTGCGGATCGGTCGTGGGGATAGCCTGGTTGCAGTGATAGTACAGTTTTTGTTTTATTATGTACATTTGATATTGCGGGGCGAGCATCCGACATGTGGACTGCCGTCACTGCCTGTTTGTATTATTCTTTTGGGGCACGACCTGGTTACGGTCGATGTACCCGGTGTATGTATATTTTACTTTCTGTACTAGGATTACACCGCGGAGGGGTGCACGGATAGCCGGGTTCTAGAGGGAAATGGGCCCGCATCTCATGGCATTGAGACGGAGGGGGCTTCACTCTAGGATTGGCAGGCTATTCGCCGCACTCGTAGGGGGTACAGGTTGACCCAGGAGGGGTGCCCAAGTTACCGGAATCCGTGAAGTGCTGGGTGGTCCATTCACGGTGTTGAAGGGGACTGCCTCGCTTCAGGTCTTGGCGGGTGACTTGCCGCGCCCGTAGGGGTCTAGGATTTCATTGCACAGGCTATCCACACGACCAGGGGAACGTCGGGTTTCAGTAGCGGCTCTATGAAACCCGGGGATCCCAGATATCTGTATTGTTCTGTGATGCTGTACATTTCTGTGATGTTGCATTCTTATCACGCCTTGAGAGAATATAATATATTGGTATATATATTAGTAGATGTTGTATATGTTTTGCATCTGCGCTAGTCCAGTCCCCGCTCTGTCGTTAGTTAGCTAACCTAACGAGTAATGACGGGACCCAGTGGCGAATGCGGATGGCATATACGTACGTCATATTATTTTCGTTCTTTGTGGTGTGATTAATTGATGGGACTGCGTTGATTCGGATCAACGCAAGTTATAAACAAACCTATTCTGATGTTGCTGGAACAATTTTTCAAAAAGCTGTTATTGCAAGGACGTTCTCTTTTATTTTGCATCGTGGTATTCAGTTAGAATATCCTGCTCCTCAGTCGACGAGGCAAGGGCCGAGATCCTTTCACCGGGAGTGACCCCTTGGACAGAAGTTTGCGTCAGGGCATTAACTTTACTATAGCCGATTACTTTTGCTTTGTATCGTGGTATTCAGTAGGAATATCCTGCACCTCATTCTACGGGGAAAGAGCCGAGATCTCTTCACCGGGAGTGACTTCTTTAGCAATGGTTTTCGTCACTATATTTTTATAAAAAGCTATGACGTTCCTTCAACGATATCAAGTTCATTACGTTAAAGGTTTTTCGCCAAAAACCAGCCGTAGCCCTCCGTCATTTCCTACAGGTATTATTTAGTATTCGTGCCGCGTTTGTTGACCTAGTCAAGACGTAGTGTTCGGTAGCTAAGTGGTACTTGTTTGTTGCATAAGTGGGATTGGTTAGGACAGTCGTGCGGCCTTGTTGACCTAGTCTAGGGCACGTACGGGTGGGTTTAATGCAATCCAGAATAATGACGGGTTGAACTTGACTAGCGGTTTATGGTTTGTTGACCTAGTCAAGGTCATAAACCGCTTGGGGTAAAAACACACATCGGGAGTTTCTAAAGAAACTGAAACTTGCCAGGCATGCGCATACCTTCTGGAGTGTGGTGACTTGAGTGGATTCCGTCAAGTTATCATGGGATGATAGTTAGATCCCGATTTCCACTGATGAGTTGGTTTACTCCTCGGGTGATCCCGGCTAATTCTTCTTTCAGGTTTGGAGAAGAATTTGATGTTACAGTGGGAGGTTTCCTGATTAGATAAAGTGATAACCATTCTGATCTAGGTTAGAGTGCACGCTGAGTGTTTCTTTTCTCTCTCTCTTTGGCAGCGACCATTGACCCGACCCTAGACTATGACTCAGTGACCAAGTTGACCGAACCTTCTTAACACTGGCTTTTAGATTGTCTGAGTTGCAAACCTCTTTGCCACTCCTACTTTTACCCTTTTCTCCAGGACACCCCGTATTACTACGAACGTCCACTTCCATTGGACAAAACCATCGTATGGTTATATACGAACTCGAAGGCATTCGAGGATGGTTTCCGGTTCTGGAGAAAACGAATAAGACTATTCAGTTGTCTTTTCTTTTTACCTTCTCTCAGGTTGCGAGTACTCCATGGTTTAGGAAATAGTACACCTATTACGCAAATTGGATAGTCTTCTTCCAAACCTTAGGCTGGTGCCGAACGGTGGGGAATGAAGAAAGCCAATTAGCCTAAACGGTGTACAGAAGGTATTAAGTTAAGACAAAGCAAGGGATTAGTAAGAGGGCAAAGTAAATTGCGACTGCTATTCACGACCAAACCAAGTATTTCTTCGCCAATCCTAAATCACCTTTGTATTTCTCCAGGACACTCCGTATCACTACGAAGATCCCAAGTTTATTGGATACTCCATCGTATGGTTATATACGAACTCGAAAGGAACTTGTTCCAGTTCGGGGATGGATTTTGGTTCAGGAGAAATAGGAATAAGGTTTATTCGGTTGTTTTTTATCTTCACCCTCTCTCGCATTGCGAGTGCTCCTAGGATTAGGACAGTACACCCTTTATGCTTATTGGATAGTCTTCTTCCAAACTATAGGCTGGTGCCGAACGGTAGGGAAGGAAACCATTTGGCCTAAAGGGGTGTACAGAAGGTAATGACTAAAGACATATAAAGGGATTTGGAGAGATGGCAAAGAGATATACGGTTACAGTTGTGAATCTGGATAATGGAAGAGGCATTACTAGGAATACCAGGATACCCCAACGAAACATTTCAATGTTTCAGTTTCACTGTGTACTGTTAAAGGAATACCGATTTCCCGATTAGACACTTACTCCAGGGTATGTATTTACCAGGTATGATTCTCACATCTGTATGGTTTTACAGAGGATGAGTGGGAGTAAGTTATTGGGAATTGGGTGATCATCCTCATTATATCGGGAGTCGTTGTAATCGGTGATATTTGAGGAAGTCAGCTGGGTTGTTTGCCGGACGGCAAATATTTGGTTTTGAATATCCGCATGTCACGACCCGTAGGGTACGGAACGTGACTGGCACTTAAGTTTACGAAACGTCTAAAGGCGTCCGTAAAATAAGTAAGCCAAAGCCCAGAAAAACCAAACCAAATAAGCAAAAGAGTGAAGAGAACCCAATCAATTGAAAACAAGTTTATCAGATAAGTCATATAAAACCCTTTTTGAAAACAATATTAATTTTTCCGAAAATTTCGGCAGAGTCTCCTTTGTAAATACTGGCCCCCAAAATAGGTACAACAAAATATATATATGAATCCAACAAATAAGGCATCCCCAAGCGGGAGCTAGCTCTTCGCCACAAGGCGGTCACAAATCCCACGCAAAATAAAGCAACAACATGCGAAATAATCATAATGAAGCATAAGAAAAGCAGCATGTCGACTCAAGTGAGTTCGAACCCAAAATACAACATAAAAGTCCACAAATCTCACAGTCTCATCTCTAGGTCAATATACAATAATGCTGGTAGATACAGTAGATGGAGTACACTAGATACAAAGAATATACAAGGTGGTACAAAATAATGATAAAACCCACTTAAGAGCAAAACCTCGAGTCCAGGCAAAAGAGGCAAGTGCACCCGCCGCTACTGTACTGACAGAGCGGACCTGCAAAAGACTGTGGCACAACGGGGGTGAGTTGCCAACTCGTGAGTAATAAATAACATCTACACAGGCTATCGAATGCATGCACACAAGCATCCTAGCATCTAAAATACAGGTGTGACTGGATGCACTAGCAGGTGTGTATACAACATCAGTGTACTAGCAGGTGTAGGTATGCAACATGAATATCTGAGGTCTCAATAGGTATATATAAGAAACCTTTTATCTCTTTTTGTTTTTGAAACTCTTTTAAAATGCCAGCATAATACTCATAGAATTGACAATAATCTGTGTCCAGCAACGACACCTAAAAACTGTCTCAAATCTCATAAATCCAGGTCATAGTGTCTCTGGCCTCAGCCATCCGGCTGACCCATCTCAATATCAATATCTCAGCCTCTCGCGGCCCCGGTCGGTATCCTCTGGATATCCGCCGTGCCCAATGAAGTCACCGGTAGGTAATCCGTCCCCTGCCAGGCTCATCGTCAGCAACACGAGCTTCTTGCCCCGGGGTACCTTACCGGGCCCACCATGTACCCGAGACGGTTCATCCAACTCCTCAAAACGGGTCTCAAAAACCACAGCAAACTCATGGTGGACGACACTTACATCACTATAAAACCGCAATTTACATATTTTAAAAATATAATAAGTTTAGAAATTTTGCGGCTTTCCCCCGAAATCCAGAATATCACAAAATCTCAAGAAATCCTCATAACTGCATATGCCAATGATAATGAATGCATATGGTGTCAATAATCAAGTTGCGGTGTATGATTGATAGATTAGGCGTGAACAATTAATATGATGAAGTACATGCACATGAATAGCAATTCTACGATTTCATTTTAAGGAATTAAAGCAATGGCGTAAGTTTAAGTATCAATTATAGTAAAATGGTTCAATTTAAAGGTTATCTAGTGTGGTGGCATGGCAATTACCAGGGTGTGTGTGTAAGCATGAATAGTGCTCGTGCTGCATATGAAAACCCTGGCAATGGTGCAGGTGTCCTATAACATGGTTTCATATATGTATGTCAATATAGGGCATGAATGTAGCAAATAATAATACAAGTATTACACCCCTAATTACTAACAATACTAAGAATCTTTTTAAGGTCCTAAAACTATCGGGCGACTTGCGCCATCCAACGATAGTCCCCCGTAGATGTTACATCTACTCACCGAAATCCCTGGCTAGTCACGTCCGATCACCGCTTTCCCTTTTCGAGCCGCGTCTGACGTCTCCGCGACCGAACCTGGAATTTACATCAATACCAAACATAAGGTTACATATCAAGAACGGTGCAAAACCCAAACGAAAACACTAACGTTCACTAGCTAGGTACAACGTGCACAAGGTGCGCGGAACACACGCGAAAATCACAAAAACTGCAAAAATCGCCGATTTGGTCGCCCGGCAAAACTAAAACCCGACTACTCAAAAATTCGCACACACGCATCCTAAATGTCATAGGATATCTCAAAAATATCATCAAGATCTCGCAAATAGTTCATCACAATATTTTAGTAAAAACTAGTAAGCTAGAATAGCAATTTGGTGCAAACATCGATAATAGCGACAAAGTTATCACGGTCCAACACAACCATCCAATCCACACAACTAGTTAGCCACCAAAAACACAATTTTAACTTATTTACCATGATATAAATCCCACATTCCAAACACAAACCTCTTCTTGATTTTTCAAAATTAGCAATTCCAAATCAAATTCTACACTTGAAAATTTAAATTAACACAAATAAAAGCCCACATAAGAAAATTAACCTCTTAGATTAGGTTAGCAAAATAGCTAGATAGAAAAATATATTTAATTAGCCTAGTAATGGTGTTCTAAAACCCAAGTTCATATCAAACTACCCTCTTAAAAAAAAACCAGATTAGAAATCAACAACAAAATTAACACTTCAAGGTTCTAATTTAGCATACATTAAACTACAATTTAACCAAAGATTGAAATTATACCTCACAATTCCACACCCTAGGTTGCTCTAGCCTCCCAAGATGCCATCTTTCTCCTTATTTTAAACTAATAGGGGTGTGAGAAGAGGTAGGATAAGGATTTGGGTTGAATTTGTGAAGGATTTGTGGATTTTTCTTGGATTTTGAGATGAAATTAAAGCAAAAGAGATGGAGAAATGGGGGAATTTTTTTTGGGCTGTTGCTGCTGTGGTTTCTGCAGTGGATGGAGTGGGGAAAGGTATGGGGAGTTGTGGAAATTTACACAAAGTCAAAAGCCAACTATCTCACTTACAACCCATACCTTAATTAATATATTTTAATCAAACATAAGGTTTCCATACAAGAAATGGAGACAAAATGAGGGGTAAAAATTCATGGCTGCTGAAATGGGTGGTAGGGCCGGCCAAAACAAGAGGGGTGAGGTTGTGAGTGATTGCACAAAAAAATTCTATGCAAAAAGAACTCTCAAGTTACAAAAATTGCAAGTTTTAGCTTAATTTCATTAAATTTCGTTTTCTATAATAAAAATTAGTTAAAAATCAAAATAAAATACTAAAAATTTATATTACAACTAGATTTTAATTAACAAGATTTTAAAGCTTAAATTTAGCCCATTTAAATTTTTATTTATCGCTAATTTAATGTATTTTCTTACCGGCTTAAAATAATATTAAAAAATTGAAAAATTAGGGAAAAATTTTAAACGACCAGAATTTCATAATTAACTCATTAGCTACTAAAAACAAGCAATTAACTATCCATTTTAGCTATAATTTGTCCTAAACTGCAAAATAACAAGAAAGACGGTTTTCGGAAAAATACCGAATTTTCACCGATTTTCAGGAAAACACCAAAACGACTTTTCAAGACGCTACAATCTTCCCCCCTTAAAGAAATTCGGTCCCCGAATTTAAAAAAAAATAACTACGCTTACCTTCAAAGAGATTGGGATATTTCTTCCTCATCTCGCCCTCGGTCTCCCAGGTAACCTCCTCGCTGCTCGGGCTACGCCAAAGGACCTTGACGGTTGGTATAATCTTTGATCTTAACTTCTTCACCTGCCGATCCAGGATGGCCACCGGCTGCTCTGCAAAAGAAAGGTCGCGCTCTAGCTGGACTGTCGGGTGCTGAATCGCATGCGAAGGGTCGTGAAAGTACTTGCGGAGCATCGAAACATGGAAGACGAGGTGAACATCGGGAAAGCTGGGTGGAAGAGCCAAATGATATGCAACAGAGCCGACACGCTCGAGGATCTCGAAGGGACCTACGAACCTATGGCTAAGCTTCCCCTTTTGCCCAAAACGCATCACGCCCTTCATCGGAGAGACTTTCAGAAAAACATGGTCGCCAACTGCGAACTCCAATCTGCGACGGCGCCTGTCTGCATAGGATTTCTGTCTGCTCTGAGCTGCCCTCATCCGTTCTCGAATTAACTGAATCTTCGCTGTCGTATCCTCAACAAGCTGCGGCCCCAAAATACTGCTCTCGCTGAGCTCTGTCCAACAGACGGTCGATCTGCATCTCCTCCCATACAATGCCTCGAAAGGGGCCATCTGAATAGTATCCTGGAAGCTGTTGTTGTAGGAGAACTCCACTAGAGGTAAAATGATGATCCCAGCTACCACCAAAGTCTAAAACGCACGCTCTGAGCATGTCCTCGAGAGTCTGAATGGTCCGCTCTGACTGCCCGTCGGTCTGCCGATGAAACACTGTGCTGAAGCTCAAACGAGTGCCCAAGGCCTCCTGAAGTCTCTGCCAAAGTCGGCTGGTGAACTGGGTGCCTCGATATGACACGATACAAGTCGGTACGCCATGCAACCGCACGATCTCGTCGATGTAGAGCTGAGCATACTGAGCGAAGCTGAAAGTGGTCTTCATTGGTAGGAAGTGAGCCGCCTTCGTCAATCTATCCACGATCACCCAGATGGAGTCGTACCCTCGAATGGTCCTGGGTAGACCCACAACGAAGTCCATCGAAATCTGCTCCCATTTCCACTCTGGAATGGGTAACGGCTGTAGCTCTCCTGCGGGCCTCTGGTGCTCGGCCTTGACTTGCTGACAAGTCAGGCATCTCGAAACGAACTCCGCAATGTCCCTCTTCATCCCGTCCACCAGTAGGTCTCTCTCATATCATGGTACATCTTGGTGGAACCAGGGTGGACACTATACACTGATCGGTGTGCCTCCTCAAGAATGTCGCGCCGCAATCCATCAGCATCTGGTACGCACAGTCTAGATCCATATCATAAAATCCCCTGATCGTCAATCAAGAACTCGGAAAATCTGCCCTGACCCATCTGTGCCATGATCTCTGAGCAACGGTCGTCACTGCGCTGTGCCTCATATATACGGTCAAGCAACTGTGGGTGTGCACGAACATGCGCGAGCTGCCCTCCTGTCTGAGTGAACTCGAACTCAACTCGGCTGTCGCATAACATCTGCCAATCTGCTGACGACTGCCTCTGCACTGCGCGTAAAAAGGATAGACTACCCCCGGGCCTCCTACTCAACGCATCTGCCACCACATTCGCCTTGCCTGGGTGATATAAGATCTCGCAGTCGTAGTCTTTCACCAACTCCATCCAACGACGCTGTCTGAGATTCAGGTCTCGCTGCTGAAATATGTGCTTTAAGCTCTTGTGGTCTGTGAATATCTGACACGACTCGCCGTATAGGTAATGTCGCCAAATCTTCAGTGCAAAGACCACTGCAGCCATCTCCAAATCGTGAGTGGGGTAGTTCTGTTCGTGCCTCTTCAACTGCCGAGAAGCATAAGCGATCACCCGGCCATGCTGCATCAATACGCATCCTAATCCCACTCGCGAAGCATCACAGTAGACCACAAATCCGCCTGATCCCGAAGGCAAAGATAATACCGGCGCCGTAGTCAAACATGTCCGCAGCTGCTGAAAACTGCGCTCGCACTCCTCCGTCCAGACGAAAGGAACTCCCTTCCGGGTCAAACCGGTCAACGGTGCAGCTATACGGGAGAAGTCCTGAACAAAACGCCTGTAGTAGCCCGCCAGGCCTAGAAAACTACGGATCTCAGTAACCGATGTAGGTCGGGGCCACTGCTGAACAGCCTCAATCTTCTTCTGGTCCACACATATGCCGTCTCTCATAACCACATGACCCAAGAATCCGACGCTGTCCAGCCAGAATGCACACTTGGAGAACTTTACGAACAGCTGGTGCTCCCTCAGAGTCTGTAACGTAATCCGCAAGTACTGCTCGTGCTCCTCTCTGCTCCGGGAGTACACCAAGATATCGTCGATAAACACGATGATGAACAAGTCAAGATACGGCCTGAATGTACGGTTCATCAAATCCATGAATGCTGCTGGGGCGTTGGTGAGTCCGAACGACATCAACAAAAACTCATAGTGGTCGTAGCGCGTACGGAAGGCTGTCTTCGGTATATCCTCCTGTCGGACTCGCAGCTGGTGGTATCCTGATCGTAAGTCGATCCTCGAAAAATATCCCGCACCCTGAAGCTGGTCGAACAAATCATCAATGCGTGGCAACGGATATCTGTTCCGCACGGTAACCTTGTTCAGCTGGCGGTAGTCAATACATAAGCGCAAACTTCCATCCTTCTTCTTGACAAACAGGACCGGAGCACCCCACGGAGAAACACTCGGTCGAATAAGCCCCTTATCTAACAAATCCTGCAACTGATCCTTCAGCTCTCGAAGCTCTGCCGGGGCCATCCGATAAGGCGGTATAGAAATAGGCCCCGAGCAGGGAATCAAATCATTGCAGAACTCAACATCGCGCTCAGGTGGTAGCCCAGGTAGCTCATCAGGGAAAACATCAGGGAACTCACAAACAACCGGGACCCGGTCCAACGGGACCTCTGCAGCTTGAGTATCACAAATATACGCTAAGAATCCCTGACATCCATTCCGCAAGAGCTGACCAGCGCGAAGAGACGAAATTAAGCTGGGAAGGGTGACACTGCGGTCTCCCCGAATAACAAGGACTGGCTTGCCCGGAAAGCTAAATCTGACTGCCTTCTCACGGCAGTCCACCAAAGCATAACAAGTGGCTAGCCAATCCATGCCTAGAAGCACATCAAAGTCCAACATATCGAGGAGAATCAAATCAACTGATGAATCTCTCTCCCCGATACGAACGGAACACAAACGAAATACAAACCGAGCGACAAACGACTCGCCTACAGGAGTAACAACAACAAGCGGATGATCTAATGACGACGACTCACGGCCCAACATCGGTGCAAAGTGTGTAGATACGTACGAATGTGTGGAACCTGGGTCAAATAATACCCGCGCGTCGAAAGAACAAACTGGCAAGGTACCTGTCACAACGGCATTGGATGCCTGCGCATCCTGCGGTGTCAAAGCAAATACTCGGGCCTGTCCTCCACCGATAGCGGGCTGACCTCGACCTCGGCCTCCTCGTCCTCTCTGAACAGGACCGCCGCGTCCACGGCCTCTAGGTGCACCTAACTGGCATGGATCATCGCCGGTGGTAGGAAGTAGGGCTCTCTGAGGAGGGGGTGGTGATGGTGGTAGGGTCACATGCGGAACTGTCGCTGCTCCCTGTCGTCTCGCCGGACAGTCTCTGACAAGATGTTGCAAACTCCCGCACCCAAAACACCCTGGCGACGGCTGCTGCCCATGGGGATAAGAACCATATAACTGTCCCCGCCCAAATCCTCTGCCGAGCCTATCTCTCGGAAAGAATCTGGCGCACTGCCTCTGAGACGGTACATCGGTGCGAATCATCTTCGGCCCAGAAACGGCCGAAGTCTGTGATATGCGTGCCTCCATCCGCAATGCCGTATCCATAGCAGCTGAATAAGTGTCGTAGTGCTGGGCGCCAATGGCAAGATATAGATGGGCATCAAGTCCCTGTACGAACCTCTTCACCATCTTCTCCTCGGTATCCACCAAATACTGGGCATATCGGGATAACTGTGTAAACTGGATGTCATACTCAGACACCGTCATCCCAGGTGTCTTGACTAAGGCCTCGAAGCTACGAGCTCTGGCGTCACGAACGCTCTCTGGAAGGAAACGGGCTAGAAAGACCGCTGTAAACTCGACCCAAGTCATAGGCGGTAGACCTGCAGCTCGACCTCTCAAGACTGACTCCCACCATGTCTGCGCGAGACCCTCTAGTCGGAAACTCGCAAGCTCTACCCATCGATCATCCGAACATCTCAGCGAACGACAGATCCTGGCTAAACTGTCAAGGAACGTCTGTGGGTCCTCCGCTGCCTCGGTGCCGGTGAATACTGGAGGTCTCAGCCTCATGAAATCCTGTAGTGAAACCGGAATGGCCACGGTGGTCGTAGTAGGAGCAGGTATCATGGTCATCTGTGTGGTAATAGGTATGTCATCCGGCCTCGGTGTACGACTGGCTGCAACTAGGGATCCTACCATCTGACGTAGCTCCTGCATGCCTCCCATCATCTGTCGCAACTCCTCCATACCAGTCTCGAGCCTATCCATACGTCCTGGGGAAGGTGGATCGGTCTGTCCCTGCGGCGTAGGCATACCACCCTGCTCAGTCCTAGTCTCGGACGAGCCAGCTCGAATCTCGTCTCTGGCGGCAGCCCTCTGTGCCCTCGTAGCCTTCAGCGGCATAGTGGCTGTTACAGGAAAACGGATAATAAGAACAGTGCAATAGAATCATAAGATACACGGAATTGATGAAGAAATTTCAAGCAAGTATCCTAAAGTCACTTAGGCGGAGTACCGTATCGCAAGTATGCCGCGGACATACACACGCTACGTTACCCTACTTAAGTCACTTACTCCATCTACCAAGGGTCATCCTACACTCAAAAAGGTAAAACCTATCGCTCTGATACCAACTTTGTCACGACCCGTAGGGTACGGAACGTGACTGGCACTTAAGTTTACGAAACGTCTAAAGGCGTCCGTAAAATAAGTAAGCCAAAGCCCAGAAAAACAAAACCAAATAAGCAAAAGAGTGAAGAGAACCCAATCAATTGAAAACAAGTTTATCAGATAAGTCATATAAAACCCTTTTTGAAAACAATATCAATTTTTCCGAAAATTTCGGCAGAGTCTCCTTTGTAAATACTGGCCCCCAAAATGGGTACAACAAAATATATATATGAATCTAACAAATAAGGCATCCCCAAGCGGGAGCTAGCTCTTCGCCACAAGGCGGTCACAAATCCCACGCAAAATAAAGCAACAACATGCGAAATAATCATAATGAAGCATAAGAAAAGCAGCATGTCGACTCAAGTGAGTTCGAACCCAAAATACAGCATAAAAGTCCACAAATCTCACAGTCTCATCTCTAGGTCAATATACAATAATGCTGGTAGATACAGTAGATGGAGTACACCAGATACAAAGAATATACAAGGTGGTACAAAATAATGATAAAACCCACCTAAGAGAAAAACCTCGAGTCCAGGCAAAAGAGGCAAGTGCGCCCGCCGCTACTGTACTGACAGAGCGGACCTGCAAAAGACTGTGGCACAACGGGGGTGAGTTGCCAACTCGTGAGTAATAAATAACATCTACACAGGCTATCGAATGCATGCACACAAGCATCCTAGCATCTAAAATACAGGTGTGACTGGATGCACTAGCAGATGTGTATACAACATCAGTGTACTAGCAGGTGTAGGTATGCAACATGAATATCTGAGGTCTCAATAGGTATATATAAGAAACCTTTTATCTCTTTTTGTTTTTGAAACTCTTTTAAAATACCAGCATAATACCCATAGAATCGACAATAATCTGTGTCCAGCAACGACACCTAAAAACTGTCTCAAATCTCATAAATCCAGGTCATGGTGTCTCTGGCCTCAGCCATCCGGCTGACCCATCTCAATATCAATATCTCAGCCTCTCGCGGCCCCGGTCGGTATCCTCTAGATATCCGCCGTGCCCAATGAAGTCACCGGTAGGTAATCCATTCCCTGCCAGGCTCATCGTCAGCAACACGAGCTTCTTGCCCCCGGGTACCTTACCGGGCCCACCATGTACCCGAGACGGTTCATCCAACTCCTCGAAACGAGTCTCAAAAACCACAGCAAACTCATGGTGGACGACACTTACATCACTAGAAAACCGCAATTTACATATTTTAAAAATATAATAAGTTTAGAAATTTTGCGGCTTTCCCCCGAAATCCAGAATATCACAAAATCTCAAGAAATCCTCATAACTGCATATGCCAATGATAATGAATGCATGTGGTGTCAATAATCAAGTTGCGGTGTATGATTGATAGATTAGGCGTGAACAATTAATATGATGAAGTACATGCACATGAATAGCAATTCTACGATTTCATTTTAAGGAATTAAAGCAATAGCGTAAGTTTAAGTATCAATTATAGTAAAATGGTTCAATTTAAAGGTTATCTAGTGTGGTGGCATGGCAATTACCAGGGTGTGTGTGTAAGCATGAATAGTGCTCGTGCTGCATATGAAAACCCTGGCAATGGTGCAGGTGTCCTATAACATGGTTTCGTATATGTATGTCAATATAGGGCATGAATGTAGCAAATAATAATACAAGTATTACACCCTAATTACTAACATTACTAAGAATCTTTTTAAGGTACTAAAACTCTCGGGCGACTTGCGTCATCCAACGATAGTCCCCCGTAGATGTTATATCTACTCACCGAAATCCCTGGCTAGTCACGTCCGATCACCGCTTTCCCTTTTCGAGCCGCGTCTGACGTCTCCGCGACCGAACCTGGAATTTACATCAATACCAAACATAAGCTTACATATCAAGAACGATGCAAAACCCAAATGAAAACACTAACGTTCACTAGCTAGGTACAACGTGCACAAGGTGCGCGGAACACACGCGAAAATCGCAAAAACTGCAAAAATCGCCGATTTGGTCGCCCGGCAAAACTAAAACCCGACTACTCAAAAATTCGCACATACGCATCCTAAATGTCATAGGATATCTCAAAAATATCATCAAGATCTCGCAAATAGTTCATCACAATATTTTAGTAAAAACTAGTAAGCTAGAATAGCAATTTGGTGCAAACATCGACAATAGCGACAAAGTTATCACGGTCCAACACAACCATCCAATCCACACAACTAGTTAGCCACCAAAAACACAATTTTAACTTATTTACCATGCTACAAAACCCACATTCCAAACACAAACCTCTTCTTGATTTTTCAAAATTAGCAATTCCAAATCAAATTCTACACTTGAAAATTTAAATTAACACAAATAAAAGCCCACATAAGAAAATTAACCTCTTAGATTAGGTTAGCAAAATAGCTAGATAGAAAAATAGATTTAATTAGCCTAGTAATGGTGTTCTAAAACCCAAGTTCATATCAAACTACCCTCTTAAAAAAGAACCGGATTAGAAATCAACAACAAAATTAACACTTCAAGGTTCTAATTTAGCATACATTAAACTACAATTTAACCAAAGATTGAAATTATACCTCACAATTCCACACCTTAGGTTGCTCTAGCCTCCCAAGATGCCATCTTTCTCCTTATTTTAAACTAATAGGGGTGTGAGAAGAGGTAGGATAAGGATTTGGGTTGAATTTGTGAAGGATTTGTGGATTTTTCTTGGATTTTGAGATGAAATTAAAGCAAAAGAGATGGAGAAATGGGGGAATTTTTTTTGGGCTGTTGCTGCTGTAGTTTCTGCAGTGGATGGAGTGGGGAAAGGTATGGGGAGTTGTGGAAATTTACACAAAGTCAAAAGCCAACTATCTCACTTACAACCCATACCTTAATTAATATATTTTAATCAAACATAAGGTTTCCATACAAGAAATGGAGACAAAATGAGGGGGGGAAATTCATGGCTGCTGAAATGGGTGGTAGGGCCGGCCAAAACAAGAGGGGTGAGGTTGTGAGTGATTGCACAAAAAAATTCTATGCAAAAAGAACCCTCAAGTTACAAAAATTGCAAGTTTTAGCTTAATTTCATTAAATTTCGTTTTCTATAATAAAAATTAGTTAAAAATCAAAATAAAATACTAAAAATTTATATAACAACTAGATTTTAATTAACAAGATTTTTAAGCTTAAATTTAGCCCATTTAAATTTGTATTTATCGCTAATTTAATGTATTTTCTTACCGGCTTAAAATAATATTAAAAAATTGAAAAATTAGGGAAAAATTTTAAACGACCAGAATTTCATAATTAACTCATTAGCTACTAAAAACAAGCAATTTCCTATCCGTTTTAGGTATAATTAGTCCTAAACTGCAAAATAACAAGAAAGACGGTTTTCGGAAAAATACCGAATTTTCACCGATTTTCAGGAAAACACCAAAACGACTTTTCAAGACGCTACACCGCTGTTATGCACCAATTTCAAATCGATATATCTGTACGTCTATTTTTATAGAGTGAGATATACCTTTTTGAAATTATGTCTACGGCATTTACCTATACCAGTGGATGGTTAGGTAAGGAGCATTAAACAGCGGTGTAATTCTTCTTAACCATAAGTACAGTTTTCAACCTACGACACACAGTGAAGGAGTTATCAGACTCAAGGGACTTATACAGAGTATTGTATGTTGTCCAGGGTCCAACAGGACAGAGGGGTTGGTTCTCGTACTATATTCGGTTTACTTATGACTTCTCTAGTTCTTAGACAAGTGTTTCGTAGAGACACAGGGTCCAAGTTTTGAGAAGTTATAGGTATTTGAATAAAGTAGAGGACCAGATGTTGCAAGTATCGGGATTCTTCAAAGTGATCGGAGATGTAGATACTTGTGAAGGGTATTCAGTTGATAGTAATGATTAAGAGAACTTGCTTCTCTTTCAGGTTACTCATAATTGGAAGCATTCTTAAGTTGAGTAACGCTGATCGGCATCCTTCCATTTAGTTGACATGCACTGGAGATAGCTGCATGATTTGAATCTGGTTCAATTAAATCAGTGCCTCTGGTTCTATATTGGATATAGAACAGTTCATATCTTAACGATGTTAAGGTACGGGGAGTTGTCCGGCTTATGATTAAAACCAGACACTGGACAACTCAAGGCACGTTTATGTAATGGCTGTTTGTGGGTTGACACAGGCTATGACGAGGGTTGACTTTCTACCATCTGGAAGATCAATAGTGATATTGTTCTTGTTAGTGTATATGCCCTATAGGCCATTACTGTATCATACTAGTTTGTATATTACTTAATGAAAGCTTGGGATATTCACCTTGTATAAACAATCTTGCTCAATATAGTAGTATGCTACTTGGTTTGTTTCTACTTCAATGTGTACTTGTGTTTATTTTACTATATCACTTATACGCATTAGTGGAGCCCTTAGGATCTTTGCTTGATTACCAGCGTTGTGATGGCAGTCACACTAGTGGGGGCTGGGTAATCTATAAGCACATCCTTATACAGGTCCCTAGTCGCAGGACTATCGAGACAGGGCATCGATACTCCGGAGTAGACTAGCGTATGCGCTTCTCATCCCAGTGTGGGAGATGGTCTGTCCCACAGCCATCAGTACGTCGTACTGGAGATAGTATACGGGTGCTCGTTAGGTTACGAGTACACTGGACAGGACTCGTCGGGAACTGACAGGTTGGTATTATACATATCGTCAGTCATCAGTTCCCAGGTGACATGAGTACAGCTTAGTCCGCTGACTTGACACTGGCACTTCGCCTCGAGTGTGTTCCCACTGCATTTTGATCACTACCCTACCACGGCTCAAAGGAGTCGTGCAAACAGGTAGTGGTTGGGTGCAGTCCCGAAGCACTTGGAGGCAGTGCCGGTTAGACAGGATTCGTCTCTCCCGGTATTGGGGGTTGACATCGCGCTGTGTCTAGGAGAGCCATTACACGAGTAGTCCCTGGCCAGGGCAAGCGAGATATACTGGTAGGTTTCCAGTGTTATCTCATGGTGTTTTGGGCTTCACTCCGACACGACTTGTACCGCTATTGGGGGACTGACGTTTTACCGCCCCCTAGGCCCGACATGCGATGTATCAGACGAACAGACCGGACTGTACGGAGACTGTCACATTCAGACTCAGTAGGAGTTCAGATGGGGTTTCACCTCGTCAGCCTTCTTGTCGACATCTACCTGGGGACCGTTACGCACAGCTAGTGCCGCTTGCGGTCTGTGGTTAAACCCACTGCCAGCGTAGTGTCGAGTCTTTAGAGTCCCACACAGAGGGTATTCGCCTCTGGGCAAAACAGAGTAGAGGTCGCATGGTTTTGCGACAGGGTTCGTTCTCATCCGCGCACTTGTGCACGTTTGGAGTCCGGACGGTTTTTACTGGCTGGCTCTGGTTTAAGTCAGATACCGGTATATGTTTTGGGGTTGCTTTTATCTCTCAGTATTCATGTTCCTCGGAACAAGAATGCAGGTGTGTATGCACAGTTGCTTGAGGCGGAGGATGAGGTTTTTCATTAGGGTTTCGGAACGGGTGCGTATGCACAGTTTACAGTCGTCTTTTTCAAAACCCTAATAGATTTATGAAATATCAATTAATAATAGTAATTAAATGAAATATTGTTATGGTTGATTTTGTTGACTTGTTGACCATGGTTGACTTGTTGACTATGGTTGAATGTTGACCACCATCATGCTTTGAAAGGATTCTCCTTGATTCATGCTTACACTCATTTATTGAAAGTATGATAGTGGTCATTCTAAATACAACCATCAACTATTTCATTTTTGAATTATTATTATTAATTAGATAATTCCTTTTCTTTTAGTCATGGTTGCAAAAGAAAAGAGCTCATTCTTTCATAATTATTCTCTCTCTTCACCTCATCTTCTTCTTCCTCAAGCTCAAGGTGATTCCTTCTCATGTGTTGAGAATCCTTCACCCTGAAAAGAAAACAACCCCTAGACACTCTCTACTCTCCCTAGGGTTCAAGGTTTAGCAAGCCGGAAATCCTAGTTCACTCCAAGTTCGAGAAAGAGCCCAAAGGTTGAACCTTCGAGGTGGATCCATCTTCGACGGAAGAATGCGACAAGAAGAGAACCATCAACCTCTACAAAAGTTTGAAGAAGAAGGAGTTCAAGTTTAGGTATAACCATCTTCATCCGAGTAGCTAACTCTCTTTAGCAAGTATGCTAGTTTTAGTTTAGTTAAAGATCCCGACTATGCTTAGCCCATGTTGCCCCTTGCGCTCAAAATTTGTTTTTTATACCGTTTCCGCCTCCCCGTAAGAACCGGGGGTCGCAACGTGGACTTACAGTGGTATCAGAGCCTAACTAAACTTAAACTAGCTTGGTAGTGAAGTATAACGAAGTTCGGAACCGAAAAATCACAAAACCGGAAAAACAAAACCCTAAGTTTCTGTTGAAATTTTTTCTGCTCTAAATGAAAAACTTTATACTTGTAAATTCGGCTCAGGGTTTTGTGTGAACACCCAAGAAAAACGATGCCCTAATTCATTCAAACCGCCGCGCTTCCGCCGCACGAGGTAGGCATGTGCCGCGGAAGCGCCGCCGTTTGTCGTCTTCTCTGCATCGTTTTTCGTGCAGTGTGTGTCTGTGTTGGTTTTGGGATTTTTAAAATATATTATATGTGCCAAGATTTTCCAGAAAAGAAATTTACTTTTGGGGTCCTATAATTCCGTATTTTTTCCGAACTTCACTGCACTTTGACTATGATGGTTATATCTGTGATGCTTGCATGTATTGAACGTCGGCTAATCGCTATAAGACGATTAGTCGGGGTTATACATGATCTGTGTTTGATATTGGAATGTGTATATGAATGTGTTGGACTGTCGCGGGTGAATAGCCGGGGTGGATGTGAGATGAGCTTTTGTTTTTCTTTCATTCATTGTAAATGTAAATTGATGTAATAATATTATTTGTTTGGCCGCGCAACCGGGTCGGGGTTGTAGCCGTCATTGTATAATTCTTTTTACTGTTTTTGCTAATAGGATAGACCCACGGAGGGGTGCACAAACTGCCGAGTACTTGGCAGGTAGTTTGCCGCACCCGTAGGGGTCTTCGGTGGGGTAATTGGTTATTCACCGCGACCGTGTAATCCGCTTTTCGTTGCAGGCTCGAAAGGATTGTGGATTGCTAGTATATCCAATGTATTCATCTGTGATCTGTAATGTCTATCATTGCTTTCTATTTAGGCGTTGCTTATGTTTTACAGCCGCGCTAGCCCAGCCCCCGCTCTGTCGTTAGTTAAGTAACCTAACGAGTGATGACGGGACCCCGTGGCGAATGCTAATGGCATAAGCGTACGTCATATTTTGGTTGTTTTCTGCAATGGTAGGAATTAAATGATGGGACGCATTAAAAGTACTAATGCAAGAATATCACGCATTAAAAGAACTAATGCAAGATAATAAACTAAGTTAAAGTCGTTGGAACACTTTCGAAAAACCACTCGGTTCTTTTCAAAACTAACTTTTAAATGCGGAGCTCGAGCCACTCCTTCTAAAAGCTATCTCGTTCCATCGATTATATCAAGTTCACTACGTTCACGGTTTCGCCAAAACCATTCGTAGCCCTCCGTCGTTTCGTATGAATATTCAATAGTATTCAAGCTATGTTTGTTGACCTTCGTCAAGGCATAGAGTTTGGTAGCTGTTGGGTGTTCATATGTAGCATAGATAGATGCGTTGGTTTGGGACAGTCGTGTTGCCTTGTTGACCTTCGTCAAGGGTATATACGGGTGGGTTCAAATTAACCTGGATAATGACGGGCAGAACTTGACATGTGACTTATGATTTGTTGACCTTCGTCAAGGTCATAAGAGCATGGGGCAAAAATCCACATCGGGAGTTTCATAAGTACTGAAACTTGCTAGATTTGCATACCATTTGGAGTGTGGTGATTCTGGTAGGATTCCTTCAGTTTCGTCACACGATGATATTTGGATCCCGATCCTACTGTGAGTATATGCTACTCCTCGGGAAATTTTTCACTAAACGATCAATGCTATAAACCTAGTAGGTGCCAAGAAAGGTGTTAGCGGGGCTACGCCCCAAGGGAAAAGAGGTTATTTAATTAAGGAACTTCGCGAAAGCGTTGGAAAACCTCCCTCGAAGTACCAACACTGGCCTGGCTGAACGGTTAAGCAAGTATTGTGCGGTGGGATTGATCCCGACTAATTCTTCCTTTATGGTTTGAGGAGGGATTTGAGAGACAGTGGGAGCCATCCTGTTTAGACAAATTAAAAACCATTCTAAACTTGTAAGAGCATCGTGCTAAAGTGTTCCTTCTCTCCCCCTGCAGCGACCAAATCGAAATGACTGGACTTAAGTTACTTCTAGATAAAAACATATTGACAGGGCCAAACTACAAAGATTGGCTCAGGAATGCCAAGTTGGCAATCACTTACGACAAGCTGGGGTATCTTCTTACCACCAAAGCTCCCCCCGTCCCAGGTCCCACCTCCAGCGTCGCGGATAAGGAAATCCGTAAGACTTGGGAGATTGACAGCGCGAAGGCCAGGTGCCTCGTACTTGCCTCGATGGACAACGAACATCAGAGGAGGCACGAGAGTATGGATTTAGAGTCCATATTTCTCCATACAAAAGAACTGTATGGAGAGCAGTCTCGTATCGCAAGATACGAAGTGTCGAAGAAGTTATTTTCGACAAAGCTGGCCGTCGGATCATCGGTAGCGGACCACGTGCTTAAGATGATTGGCTGCACTGAGGAGCTCGCGGAACTTGGGACCACGTTGGACAGTGAACTCTATACGGATATAATTCTCCAGTCCCTTCCATCCACTTACGCCCAGTTCATACTGAATTTCAACTTGCAAGAAAAGGAAGTTGAACTTTCAGAACTCCTCAACATGCTGAGGAGCGCAGAGGGCACCCTACAGAAGGGTAGGGAAACACCCGCTTTGTTTGTAGGAGGATCTTCTTCCTCTAGGTCCAAGGCGAAAGCCAAGGGAAAGAGGAGGAAAGCCCCCGCCAAACCAAGAGGCGGTGTTAGTAAAGTGGGTACGAAGGGAAAAGAATTGGCAACAAAGATTGTGGGGAAGCTTGTGGGAAAGGAGGAATGCTTCTATTGTCATAAGAGTGGATACTGGAAGAAAGATTGCAGGGCTTGGAAGGCCAGGACACAGGAACTGAAGCAGGTTGCGGCTTCAGCTTCAGGTGTGTATGTTATTGAAAACTGTCTTTCTATAAACTCTACTTCCTGGGTATTGGATACCGGATCAGGATCTCATATCTGTAATTCATTGCAGGCGATGAGAAATCGTAGGTTTTTGAAGGAAGGTGACATGACCCTCAGAGTTGCAAACGGAGCTAGCATGGATGCTAAAGCCGTGGGGGACTATCACCTGGGAATGTCAGATGGGCATGTTTTGGTTTTGCGTAATTGCTTTTTTGTACCCAACGCAACTTGTAATATCATCTCTGTATCTTTGGTTTCAAAAGAAGGTTATGAATTTGCGTTTGTAAGTAATGTTGTAAACATTCACCTTAATCAAGTTCTGATTGGGTCAGGTACACTGAGCAATGGTATATACGTATTGAACCAACCACAGATTTTCAATGTCCAGAATACACACAAAAGAAAGTCTCCAGATATCAATCAGGCTTTCTTATGGCATTGTAGACTGGGTCACATCAATGAGACACGGTTGACTAAGTTACATAAAGAAGGATACTTGGATCCGTTCGAGTATCAGTCTTATGCCACTTGTGAATCTTGTCTCATGGGAAAGATGACAAAGACTCCGTTCACTGGACACGGAGAAAGAGCGAGCGAGCTCTTGGGACTCGTACACAGCGACGTGTGCGGTCCAATGTCTACACATGCGCGAAGCGGTTACTCTTACTTCATTACTTTTACGGATGACTTTTCAAGGTACGGTTATGTCTTCTTAATGAAACATAAGTCCGAAGCCTTTGAAAAGTTCCAGGAATATAAGAATGAAGTAGAGAAACAGACCGGCAAAAGTATCAAGATTCTAAGATCGGATCGAGGTGGAGAATACTTGAGTGCCGAGTTCCTGGACTATTTAAAAGAGAATGGAATTCTCTCTCAGCGTACTCCTCCATACACTCTGCAACATAACGGTGTATCGGAAAGGAGGAATCGAACCCTATTGGATATGGTTCGTTCCATGATGAGTAAGGCTGAGTTACCGCGATCTTTCTGGGGCTATGCACTAGAAGCAGCTGCATATCTCTTGAACAAGGCTCCCACCAAGACTGTGCCTACCACTCCATATCAGATGTGGAGTGGGAAGAAACCCTGTCTTAAGTACCTTAAGATATGGGGATGTCCAGCTTTTGTAAAAAAGCAGCATGCGGACAAGCTCGAGGCACGTTCAGTACAGTGTAAGTTTGTGGGATACCCAAAGAACTCCAGGGGGTATCTGTTCTATTCCGCAGAGGAACAAAAAGTTCTTGTTTCTCAACATGCCCGCTTCCTGGAAACTGAGTTTTTGGAAACCCAGATAAGTGGGAACGCAATAGAACTGGAAGAAATTCCAGAACCACAAGCTATTACTGAGAGCTTGGAAGAGCCAGTAAGTTCAAAAGAACAGGACATTCCTATGCCGCTCCGCAGAAGTAGTAGACAGTCTCATCCGCCCGAGAGATACTACGGTTTTCTCATAGACGGGGATAGAGAGGATTGCAACATAGATTATGATGAGCCTACTACCTTCCAGCAGGCCGTTCAGAGTGTTGACTCGGTAAAATGGCTGGATGCAATGCGGACCGAAATGGAGTCCATGTACACCAACAAAGTATGGACGTTGGACATTGCTCCTGACGGGGTAAAACCAGTAGGATGCAAGTGGATCTTCAAAAGGAAGATTGGTGTAGATGGACAGGTTGAGACCTATAAAGCTAGACTTGTAGCAAAGGGTTTCCGTCAAAGACCTGGCTTGGACTATGACGAAACCTTTTCTCCAGTAGCTATGCTGAAATCCATTCGGATCCTTCTTGCCATTGCTGCCTTCCACGATTATGAGATTTGGCAGATGGACGTAAAGACCGCTTTTCTAAATTGAAATTTAGAGGAGTGTGTCTATATGGATCAGCCAGAGGGTTTCATTCAGAGTGGGAGCAGCGGAAAGGTGTGCAAGTTGCTTAAGTCCATCTATGGACTAAAGCAGGCATCGCGGAGTTGGAACATCTGTTTTGATGAGACGGTCAAGGAATTTGGCTTTATCAAAAATCCAGATGAACCATGCATCTATAGTAGATTTGTAGCAAGAACTGTAGTATTCCTCGTTTTATACGTGGATGACATTCTCTTAATAGGAAATGACATTCTTATGCTACAATCTGTCAAGGGGTTCTTGTCACACAGGTTCTCCATGAAAGACCTGGGTGATGCCTCATACATCCTGGGGATCCGGATCCATCGTGATAGATCCAAGAGGATATTAGGACTTTCTCAGTCCAGGTACATCGACACCATAGTGAAAAGATTCAGTATGGAAGATTCCAAGCGCGGTAACCTACCGGCTTGTCACGGGATCACCCTCTCTAAAGAGATGTTTCCCAAGACTGATTTGGAGAGGGATCGCATGTCTATTATACTCTACGCTTCTGCGGTAGGCTCTATAATGTATGCGATGTTGTGTACCAGACCGGATGTAGCTTATGCACTGAGCGTGGTAAGCCGGTATCAATCAAACCCTGGGGAGAAACACTGGATAGCGGTAAAGAACATTCTCAAGTACCTGAGAAGGACTAAGGAGATGTTCTTAGTGTATGGCGGAAAAGACCTCCAGATCGAGGCCTTTGCTGACTCCAGCTTCCAGAGTGACAAGGATGATTCCAAGTCCATGTCGGGATTTGTCTTTACCCTCAATGGAGGGGCGGTGTGTTGGAAGAGCTCCAAACAGGAAACCGTTGCAGACTCGACTATGGAAGAGGAATACATTGCTGCTTCTGATGCCGCAAAAGAAGCTGTCTGGATGAGGAAGTTCTTAAAAGAACATCAGGTGGTTCCGTCCATTGTTGACCCAATACCTCTGTATTGCGACAACAACGGGGCTATAGCTTTAGCGAAGGAACCCAGGTCCCATCAGAGATCCAGGCACATCTTGAGGCGGTATCACCTGATCAGGGAGATCGTGGATCGCAAGGAGATCGAGGTTCGGAGGGTTGCTTCAGAAGAGAACACTGCAGATCCATTCACCAAGGCCCTACCCCAGACTCAGTTCGAGCGGCTGATCGAGATGATAGGTCTTCGATACGCCAGTACAAGGCCTTAGTGCAAGTGGGAGATTGTTAGTGTATATGCCCTAGAGGCCATTACTGTATCATACTAGTTTGTATATTACTTAATGAAAGCTTGGGATATTCACCTTGTATAAACAATCTTGCTCAATATAGTAGTATGCTACTTGGTTTGTTTCTACTTCAATGTGTATTTGTGTTTATTTTACTATATCACTTATACGCATTAGTGGAGCCCTTAGGATCTTTGCTTGATTACCAGCGTTGTGATGGCAGTCACAATAGTGGGGGCTGGGTAATCTATAAGCACATCCTTATACAGGTCCCTAGTCGCAGGACTATCGAGACAGGGCATCGATACTCCGGAGTAGACTAGCGTATGCGCTTCTCATCCCAGTGTGGGAGATGGTCTGTCCCACAGCCATCAGTACGTCGTACTTGAGATAGTATACGGGTGCTCGTTAGGTTACGAGTACACTGGACAGGACTTGTCGGGAACTGACAGGTTGGTATTATACCTATCGTCAGTCATCAGTTCCCAGGTGACATGAGTACAACTTAGTCCGCTGACTTGACACTAGCACTTCGCCTCGAGTGTGTTCCCACTGCATTTTGATCACTACCCTACCACGCCTCAAAGGAGTCGTGCAAACAGGTAGTGGTTGGGTGCAGTCCCGAAGCACTTGGAGGCAGTGCCAGTTAGACAGAATTCGTCTCTCCCGGTATTGGTGGTTGACATCGCGCTGTGTCTAGGAGAGCCATTACACGAGTAGTCCCTGGCCAGGGCAAGCGAGATATAATGGTAGGTTTCCAGTGTTATTTCAGGGTGTTTTGGGCTTCACTCCGACACGACTTGTACCGCTATTGGGGGACTGACGTTTTACCGCCCCCTAGGCCCGACATGCGATGTATCAGATGAACAGACCGGACTGTACGGAGACTGTCACATTCAGACTCAGTAGGAGTTCAGATGGGGTTTTACCTCGTTAGCCTTCTTGTCGACATCTACCTGGGGACCGTTACGCACAGCTAGTGCCGCTTGCGGTCTGTGGTTAAACCCACTGTCAGCGTAGTGTCGAGTCTTTAGAGTCCCACACAGAGGGTATTCGCCTCTGGGAAAAACAGAGTAGAGGTCGCATGGTTTTGCGACAGGGTTCGTTCTCATCCGCGCACTTGTGCACGTTTGGACTCCGGACAGTTTTTACTGGCTGGCTATGGTTTGAGTTAGATACCGGTATATGTTTTGGGGTTGCTTTTATCTCTCAGTATTCATGTTCCTCGGAACAAGAATGCAGGTGTGTATGCACAGTTGCTTGAGGCGGAGGATGAGGTTTTTCATTAGGGTTTCGGAACGGGTGCGTATGCACAGTTTACAGTCGTTTTTTTCAAAACCCTAATAGATTTATGAAATATCGATTAATAATAGTAATTAAATGAAATATTGTTATGGTTGATTTTGTTGACTTGTTGACCATGGTTGACTTGTTGACCATGGTTGAATATTGACCACCATCATGCTTTGAAAGGATTCTCCTTGATTCATGCTTACACTCATTTATTGAAAGTATGATAGTGGTCATTCTAAATACAACCATCAACTATTTCATTTTTGAATTATTATTATTAATTAGATAATTCCTTTTCTTTTAGTCATGGTTGCAAAAGAAAAGTGCTCATTCTTTCATAATCATTCTCTCTCTTCACCTCATCTTCTTCTTCCTTATGCTCAAGGTGATTCCTTCTCATGTGTTGAGAATCCTTCACCTTGAAAAGAAAACAACCCCTAGACACTCTCTACTCTCCCTAGGGTTCAAGGTTTAGCAAGCCGGAAATCCTAGTTCACTCCAAGTTCGAGAAAGAGCCCAAAGGTTGAACCTTCGAGGTGGATCCATCTTCGACGGAAGAAGGCGACAAGAAGAGATCCATCAACCTCTACAAAAGTTTGAAGAAGAAGGAGTTCAAGTTTAGGTATAACCATCTTCATCCGAGTAGCTAACTCTCTTTAGCAAGTATGCTAGTTTTAGTTTAGTTAAAGATCCCGACTATGCTTAGCCCATGTTGCCCCTTGCGCTAAAAATTTATTTTTTATACCGTTTCCGCCTCCCCGTAAGAATCGGGGGTCGCAACGTGGACTTACAGTGGTATCAGAGCCTAACTAAACTTAAACTAGCTTGGTAGTGAAGTGTATCGAAGTTCGGAACCGAAAAATCACAAAACCGGAAAAACAAAACCCTAAGTTTCTGTTGAAATTTTTTCTGCTCTAAATGAAAAACTTTATACTTATAAATTCGGCTCAGGGTTTTGTGTGAACACCCAAGAAAAACGATGCCCTAATTCATTCAAACCGCCGCGCTTCCGCCGCACGAGGAAGGCATGTGCCGCGGAAGCGCCGCCGTTTGTCGTCTTCTCTGCATCGTTTTTCGTGCAGTGTGTGTCTGTGTTGGTTTTGGGATTTTTAAAATATATTATATGTGCCCAGATTTTCCAGAAAAGAAATTTACTTTTGGGGTCCTATAATTCCGTATTTTTTCCGAACTTCACTGCACTTTGACTATGATGGTTATATCTGTGATGCTTGCATGTATTGAACGTCGGCTAATCGCTATAAGACGATTAGTCGGGGTTATACATGATTTGTGTTTGATATTGGAATGTGTAACTGTCGCGGGTGAATAGCCGGGGTGGATGTGAGATGAGCTTTTGTTTTTCTTTCATTCATAGTAAACGTAAATTGATGTAATAATATTATTTGTTTGGCCGCGCAACCGGGTCGGGGTTGTAGCCGTCATTGTATAATTCTTTTTACTGTTTTTGCTCCTTGGATAGACCCACGGAGGGGTGCACAAACTGCCGAGTACTTGGCGGGTAGTTTCCGCACCCATAGGGGTCTTGGGTGGGGTAATTGGCTATTCACCGCGACCGTGTAATCCGCTTTTCGTTGCAGGCTCGAAAGGATTGCGGATTGCTAGTATATCCAATGTATTCATCTGTGATCTGTAATGTCTATCATTACTTTCTATTTAGGCGTTGCTTATGTTTTACAGCCGCGCTAGCCCAGCCCCCGCTCTGTCGTTAGTTAAGTAACCTAACGAGTGATGACGGGACCCCATGGCGAATGCGAATGGCATAAGCGTACGTCGTATTTTGGATGTTTTCTGCAATGGTAGGAATTAAATGATGGGACGCATTAAAAGTACTAATGCAAGAATATCACGCATTAAAAGAACTAATGCAAGATAATAAACCAAGTTAAAGTCGTTGGAACACTTTCGAAAAACCACTCGGTTCTTTTCAAAACTAACTTTTAAATGCGGAGCTCGAGCCACTCCTTCTAAAATCTATCTCGTTCCATCGATTATATCAAGTTCACTACGTTCACGGTTTCGCCAAAACCATTCATAGCCCTCCGTCGTTTCGTATGAATATTCAATAGTATTCAAGCTATGTTTGTTGACCTTCGTCAAGGCATAGAGTTTGGTAGCTGTTGGGTGTTCATATGTAGCATAGATAGATGCGTTGGTTTGGGACAGGCGTGTTGCCTTGTTGACATTCGTCAAGGGTATATACGGGTGGGTTCAAATTAACCTGGATAATGACGGGCAGAACTTGACATGTGACTTATGATTTGTTGACCTTCGTCAAGGTCATAAGAGCATGGGGCAAAAATCCACATCGGGAGTTTCATAAGTACTGAAACTTGCTAGATTTGCATACCATTTGGAGTGTGGTGATTCTGGTAGGATTCCTTCAGTTTCGTCACACGATGATATTTGGATCCCGATCCTACTGTGAGTATATGCTACTCCTCGGGAAATTTTTCACTAAACGATCAATGCTATAAACCTAGTAGGTACCTAGAAAGGTGTTAGCGGGGCTACGCCCCCAGGGAAAAGAGGTTATTTAATTAAAGAACTTCGCGAAAGCGTTGGAAAACCTCCCTCGAAGTACCGACACTGGCCTGGCTGAACGGTTAAGCAAGTATTGTGCGGTGGGATTGATCCCGACTAATTCTTCCTTTATGGTTTGAGGAGGGATTTGAGAGACAGTGGGAGCCATCCTGTTTAGACAAATTAAAAACCATTCTAAACTTGCAAGAGCATCGTGCTAAAGTGTTCCTTCTCTCCCCCCTGCAGCGACCAAATTGAAATGAGTGGACTTAAGTTACTTCTAGATAAAAACATATTGACAGGGCCAAACTACAAAGATTGGCTCAGGAATGTCAAGTTGGCAATCACTTACGACAAGCTGGGGTATCTTCTTACCACCAAAGCTCCCCCCGTCCCAGGTCCCACCTCCAGCGTCGCGGATAAGGAAATCCGTAAGACTTGGGAGATTGACAGCGCGAAGGCCAGGTGCCTCGTACTTGCCTCGATGGACAACGAACATCAGAGGAGGCACGAGAGTATGGATTTAGAGTCCATATTTCTCCATACAAAAGAACTGTATGGAGAGCAGTCTCGTATCGCAAGATACGAAGTGTCGAAGAAGTTATTTTCGACAAAGCTGGCCGTCGGATCATCGGTAGCGGACCACGTGCTTAAGATGATTGGCTGCACTGAGGAGCTCGCGGAACTTGGGACCACGTTGGACAGTGAACTCTATACGGATATAATTCTCCAGTCCCTTCCATCCACTTACGCCCAGTTCATACTGAATTTCAACATGCAAGAAAAGGAAGTTGAACTTTCAGAACTCCTCAACATGCTGAGGAGCGCAGAGGGCACCCTACAGAAGGGTAGGGAAACACCCGCTTTGTTTGTAGGAGGATCTTCTTCCTCTAGGTCCAAGGCGAAAGCCAAGGGAAAGAGGAGGAAAGCCCCCGCCAAACCTAGAGGCGGTGTTAGTAAAGTGGGTACGAAGGGAAAAGAATTGGCAACAAAGATTGTGGGGAAGCTTGTGGGAAAGGAGGAATGCTTCTATTGTCATAAGAGTGGATACTGGAAGAAAGATTGCAGGGCTTGGAAGGCCAGGACACAGGAACTGAAGCAGGTTGCGGCTTCAGCTTCAGGTGTGTATGTTATTGAAAACTGTCTTTCTATAAACTCTACTTCCTGGGTATTGGATACCGGATCAGGATCTCATATCTGTAATTCATTGCAGGCGTTGAGAAATCGTAGGTTTTTGAAGGAAGGTGACATGACCCTCAGAGTTGAAAACGGAGCTAGCATGGATGCTGAAGCCGTGGGGGACTATCACCTGGGAATGTCAGATGGGCATGTTTTGGTTTTGCGTAATTGCTTTTTTGTACCCAACGCAACTTGTAATATCATCTCTGTATCTTTGGTTTCAAAAGAAGGTTATGAATTTGCGTTTGTAAGTAATGTTGTAAACATTCACCTTAATCAAGTTCTGATTGGGTCAGGTACACTGAGCAATGGTATATACGTATTGAACCAACCACAGATTTTCAATGTCCAGAATACACACAAAAGAAAGTCTCCAGATATCAATCAGGCTTTCTTATGGCATTGTAGACTGGGTCACATCAATGAGACACGGTTGACTAAGTTACATAAAGAAGGATACTTGGATCCGTTCGAGTATCAGTCTTATGCCACTTGTGAATCTTGTCTCATGGGAAAGATGACAAAGACTCCGTTCACTGGACACGGAGAAAGAGCGAGCGAGCTCTTGGGACTCGTACACAGCGACGTATGCGGTCCAATGTCTACACATGCGCGAAGCGGTTACTCTTACTTCATTACTTTTACGGATGACTTTTCAAGGTACGGTTATGTCTTCTTAATGAAACATAAGTCCGAAGCCTTTGAAAAGTTCCAGGAATATAAGAATGAAGTAGAGAAACAGACCGGCAAAAGTATCAAGATTCTAAGATCGGATCGAGGTGGAGAATACTTGAGTGCCGAGTTCCTGGACTATTTAAAAGAGAATGGAATTCTCTCTCAGCGTACTCCTCCATACACTCCGCAACATAACGGTGTATCGGAAAGGAGGAATCGAACCCTATTGGATATGGTTCATTCCATGATGATTAAGGCTGAGTTACCGCGATCTTTCTGGGGCTATGCACTAGAAGCAGCTGCATATCTCTTGAACAAGGCTCCCACCAAGACTGTGCCTACCACTCCCTATCAGATGTGGAGTGGGAAGAAACCCTGTCTTAAGTACCTTAAGATATGGGGATGTCCAGCTTTTGTAAAAAAGCAGCATGCGGACAAGCTCGAGGCACGTTCAGTACAGTGTAAGTTTGTGGGATACCCAAAGAACTCCAGGGGGTATCTGTTCTATTCCGCAGAGGAACAAAAAGTTCTTGTTTCTCAACATGCCCGCTTCATGGAAACTGAGTTTTTAGAAACCCAGATAAGTGGGAACGCAATAGAACTGGAAGAAATTCCAGAACCACAAGCTATTACTGAGAGCTTGGAAGAGCCAGTAAGTTCAAAAGAACATGACATTCCTATGCCGCTCCGCAGAAGTAGTAGACAGTCTCATCCGCCCGAGAGATACTACGGTTTTCTCATAGACGGGGATAGAGAGGATTGCATCATAGATTATGATGAGCCTACTAGCTTCCAGCAGGCCGTTCAGAGCGTTGACTCGGTAAAATGGCCGGATGCAATGCGGACCGAAATGGAGTCCATGTACACCAACAAAGTATGGACGTTGGACATTGCTCCAGACGGGGTAAAACCCGTAGGATGCAAGTGGATCTTCAAAAGGAAGATTGGTGTAGATGGACAGGTTGAGACCTATAAAGCTAGACTTGTAGCAAAGGGTTTCCGTCAAAGACCTGGCTTGGACTATGACGAAACCTTTTCTCCAGTGGCTATGCTGAAATCCATTCGGATCCTTCTTGCCATTGCTGCCTTCCACGATTATGAGATTTGGCAGATGGACGTAAAGACCGCTTTTCTAAATGGAAATTTAGAGGAGTGTGTCTATATGGATCAGCCAGAGGGTTTCATTCAGAGTGGGAGCAGCGGAAAGGTGTGCAAGTTGCTTAAGTCCATCTATGGACTAAAGCAGGCATCGCGGAGTTGGAACATCTGTTTTGATGAGACGGTCAAGGAATTTGGCTTTATCAAAAATCCAGATGAACCATGCATCTATAGTAGATTTGTAGCAAGAACTGTAGTATTCCTCGTTTTATACGTGGATGACATTCTCTTAATAGGAAATGACATTCCTATGCTACAATCTGTCAAGGGGTTCTTGTCACACAGGTTCTCCATGAAAGACCTGGGTGATGCCTCATACATCCTGGGGATCCGGATCCATCGTGATAGATCCAAGAGGATATTAGGACTTTCTCAGTCCAGGTACATCGACACCATAGTGAAAAGATTCAGTATGGAAGATTCCAAGCGCGGTAACCTACCGGCTTGTCACGGGATCACCCTCTCTAAAGTGATGTCTCCCAAGACTGATTTGGAGAGGGATCGCATGTCTATTATACCCTACGCTTCTGCGGTAGGCTCTATAATGTATGCGATGTTGTGTACCAGACCGGATGTAGCTTATGCACTGAGCGTGGTAAGCCGGTATCAGTCAAACCCTGGGGAGAAACACTGGATAGCGGTAAAGAACATTCTCAAGTACCTGAGAAGGACTAAGGAGATGTTCTTGGTGTATGGCGGAAAAGACCTCCAGATCAAGGCCTTTGCTGACTCCAGCTTCCAGAGTGACAAGGATGATTCCAAGTCCATGTCGGGATTTGTCTTTACCCTCAATGGAGGGGCGGTGTGTTGGAAGAGCTCCAAACAGGAAACCGTTGCAGACTCGACTATGGAAGCGGAATACATTGCTGCTTCTGATGCCGCAAAAGAAGCTGTCTGGATGAGGAAGTTCTTAAAAGAACTTCAGGTGGTTCCGTCCATTGGTGACCCAATACCTCTGTATTGCGACAACAACGGGGCTATAGCTTTAGCGAAGGAACCCAGGTCCCATCAGAGATCCAGGCACATCTTGAGGCGGTATCACCTGATCAGGGAGATCGTGGATCGCAAGGAGATCGAGGTTCGGAGGGTTGCTTCAGAAGAGAACACTGCAGATCCATTCACCAAGGCCCTACCCCAGACTCAGTTCGAGCGGCTGATCGAGATGATAGGTCTTCGATACGCCAGTACATGGCCTTAGTGCAAGTGGGAGATTGTTAGTGTATATGCCCTAGAGGCCATTACTGTATCATACTAGTTTGTATATTACTTAATGAAAGCTTGGGATATTCACCTTGTATAAACAATCTTGCACAATATAGTAGTATGCTACTTGGTTTGTTTCTACTTCAATGTGTACTTGTATTTATTTTACTATATCACTTATACGCATTAGTGGAGCCCTTAGGATCTTTGCTTGATTACCAGCGTTGTGATGGCAGTCACACTAGTGGGGGCTGGGTAATCTATAAGCACATCCTTATACAGGTCCCTAGTCGCAGGACTATCGAGACAGGGCATCGATACTCCGGAGTAGACTAGCGTATGCGCTTCTCATCCCAGTGTGGGAGATGGTCTGTCCCACAGCCATCAGTACGTCGTACTGGAGATAGTATACGGGTGCTCGTTAGGTTACGAGTACACTGGACATGACTCGTCGGGAACTGACAGGTTGGTATTATACCTATCGTCAATCATCGGTTCCCAGGTGACATGAGTACAGCTTAGTCCGCTGACTTGACACTGGCACTTCTCCTCGAGTGTGTTCCCACTGCATTTTGATCACTACCCTACCACGGCTCAAAGGAGTCGTGCAAACAGGTAGTGGTTGGGTGCAGTCCCGAAGCACTTGGAGGCAGTGTCGGTTAGACAGGATTCGTCTCTCCCGGTATTGGGGGTTGACATCGCGCTGTGTCTAGGAGAGCCATTACACGAGTAGTCCCTGGCCAGGGCAAGCGAGATATACTGGTAGGTTTCCAGTGTTATCTCAGGGTGTTTTGGGCTTCACTCCGACACTACTTGTACCACTATTGGGGGACTGACGTTTTACCGCCCCCTAGGCCCGACATGCGATGTATCAGACGAACAGACCGGACTGTACGGAGACAGTCACATTCAGACTCAGTAGGAGTTCAGATGGGGTTTCACCTCGTCAGACTTCTTGTCGACATCTACCTGGGGACCGTTACGCACAGCTAGTGCCGCTTGCGGTCTGTGGTTAAACCAACTGCCAGCGTAGTGTCGAGTCTTTAGAGTCCCACACAGAGGGTATTCGCCTCTGGGCAAAACAGAGTAGAGGTCGCATGGTTTTGCGACAGGGTTCGTTCTCATCCGCGGACTTGTGCACGTTTGGAGTCCGGACGGTTTTTCCTGGCTGGCTCTGGTTTGAGTCAGATACCGGTATATGTTTGGGGGTTGCTTTTATCTCTCAGTATTCATGTTCCTCGGAACAAGAATGCAGGTGTGTATGCACAGTTGCTTGAGGCGGAGGATGAGGTTTTTCATTAGGGTTTCGGAACGGGTGCGTATGCACAGTTCACAGTCGTCTTTTTCAAAACCCTAATAGATTTATGAAATATCAATTAATAATAGTAATTAAATGAAATATTGTTATGGTTGATTTTGTTGACTTGTTGACCATGGTTGACTTGTTGACCATGGTTGAATGTTGTCCACCATCATGCTTTGAAAGGATTCTCCTTGATTCATGCTTACACTCATTTATTGAAAGTATGATAGTGGTCATTCTAAATACAACCATCAACTATTTCATTTTTGAATTATTATTATTAATTAGATAATTCCTTTTCTTTTAGTCATGGTTGCAAAAGAAAAGAGCTCATTCTTTCATAATCATTCTCTCTCTTCACCACATCTTCTTCTTCCTCAAGCTCAAGGTGATTCCTTCTCATGTGTTGAGAATCCTTCACCTTGAAAAGAAAACAACCCCTAGACACTCTCTACTCTCCCTAGGGTTCAAGGTTTAGCAAGCCGGAAATCCTAGTTCACTCCAAGTTCGAGAAAGAGCCCAAAGGTTGAACCTTCGAGGTGGATCCATCTTCGACGGAAGAAGGCGACAAGAAGAGAACCATCAACCTCTACAAAAGTTTGAAGAAGAAGGAGTTCAAGTTTAGGTATAACCATCTTCATCCGAGTAGCTAACTCTCTTTAGCAAGTATGCTAGTTTTAGTTTAGTTAAAGATCCCGACTATGCTTAGCCCATGTTGCCCCTTGCGCTAAAAATTTGTTTTTTATACCGTTTCCGCCTCCCCGTAAGAACCGGGGGTCGCAACGTGGACTTACAGTTCTTGACTCGCCACAGTTTTAATAAAAATGGATTTTTTCAGAAAACAGTAGTTGGAGTATGGTAGAACTGGAAGTAATTCCAGAACCACAAACGATTATTGAAGATTTGATAAGGAACCTAAAGATTCAATCTGGATTGACATTCCATTAGCCACTCCGCAGATATGGTGGGTAACCTCAGGCACTCGAGAGGTACTCCGATATGCTCAAGGACGGTGGCAGGGAGGTTCTTGTTTACCCAGACTTGCCATTGCTGTTGTTCCAGACTGTGAGACCCGGCAGGAGGATGAGTATAGCGTCGTTCTAAACTAGCTTTAGATGTGTACGTGTATATGACTCTGCCAGAGGGTTATCGTAGTCAGTGGGAGCAGCGGAAGAATTGGTGGACATGTGGCTTATGTCTATTTATAGACTAAAGCAGATGTAGCGGAGAAAGATCATCTATTTCTGACGTGACAGTCATAGGTTTGACTTCATCAGAATAGGGGTTGGATCTGTTGAGAAGATAGTAGGGTGTGATGTCCTGGTATTTGGATGACATACACAGAGTGGGAAGTGATATTTCTATACTACGATCGGTTACGCTTTGGTCGTCACACAGTGGTTTCTCCACATGGGACTTGGACATTTTATCAAACATACTGGTTACTAGATCTATGGTTTTAGATCTAGATTTGGGTGGTTTCCCAATCAGGGTACTTAGACAGCATTCTAAGAGTTTTTAGAATGGACGACTCCTGGCACGGTAGTGTACCTGCAGGTGATGGAGTCACCCTCTCTAAAGGTGTCTTAGAGACTAAAGGGGAGAGGGATGTGCATGATTGGCAGATCACTTGCTCAGGCAATTGAGTCAATCATGAGATGTCAAGTACCACACCAGATGTTGTTTTTTCACTAGATGCAATAAGTAGATATTGATCCAATCCTGAAGAAACAGTCGGAAGCAGTTCTAGAACATAAGTTGATGTTCTAGGGATATGATAGTAGCCACCTCCTTTAGGAGACAGTTATCATTCCAGGCTTCCAAGGTGACCTGGATGGCAGAGTGGCTGTCAGAGTTATAGTTTTTCCTTCTGACGAGGGGCAGTATTTTGGACAGGAGGTCCAAGACAATACTGAGGGAGGCTTGGCGCAGGATACTGATTAAGCTCAGTTGAAGATACAGTCTAAGAAGTTTGGATTTGGAGTTCATTTATGAGCTAGGTCCTATCAGACATCCAGACACATTCTAAGACAGGTATTGCTCTTTTCGGGAGATGGCTTTCTTCGCGAACTTGAGATATAGAGAGACATAGAAAGAAACATCTGAGCGGATCCACTCACTGAGGCTATTCCTCGAACGCAATAGTTTCGCAAACGAGATTTGTGAGACTGACTAGTAGAGGAGTTGGGTGTTCGGTATCACACGGGCTGTGAGTATGCGCCATCGCAATAATTAGCCTTGAGTGCAAGTGGAAGATTGTTGGAGATAGTGCCCTCAGAGTCAATTATTGGATCATAGGCACGTGATTGCAATGATTGAGGGAGGACCTGTCCCAGTAGGACAGTCTTACTCAAGATGATAGTATGCTATCTGGTTTATCTTTATCATCGTGTACTGCTTTAGGTGACCTGACAGGTCGCTATTGCACGTTGATAGAGCCCCTAGGATTCTTGCTTGACTGCCAGCAGTATGAGGGCGATCATATACGTGGGAGCTGGTAGTCTATAAGCACATCCTTAAAAGGTCCCTAGTCGTAGGAGTTTCAAGACAGGGCATCGATACTCCATTAGTAGACTAGTGTATACAGTCGAGACCCCGACGAGGGGCGGTGGCCGGTCTCACAAGCCACTGGTGTCAGTTGGTTCACCTAAGATGTATACAGGTGCTCATTGGGTTATGAGTACACCGGACAGGACTCGCCGGAAACATGCTAGTTGGTCTTATACCTGACGTCAGATAGCAGTTCCCTGGTGACATGTGTACAGGTTAGTTCATCGACCTGAGATCGTCATTTGTCTCGTGTGAGTTCCCACTTTGCTTTGATTACTACCCTACCACGGCTCAAAGGAGTCGTGCAAACAGGTTTTAGTTGGGTACAGTCCCGAGCCACATGGAGGCAGTGAGCGGATCTGCAAGGGTTCGTCTCTTCCGGTATTGGGGGTGAGGTCGCGCTGTGTTTAGGAGAGCCATTACACAAAGCCCTCGGCCGAGGCAGGAGATTTACTGGTAGGTATTCCAGTAGTATCTCAGGGTGTTCTGGGCTACACTCCGACACGACCTGTACCGCTTTTGGGGGTCTGACATTTACCAACCCCCTAGGCCCGCCAGGCGATACTCATAGACGAACGGACCGGACTGTACGGATATTGTCACTGACAGGCTCAGTAGGGTGTCAGGGTGAGTTCGCTCATCGACGTCCCTTTTGGTCAATAGCTGGTGGCCCGTCACGTATTGGCTAATACCTCTGATGTGCTAGTGGTTAAATCCACAGCCATAGTATTGACGAGTCTTTAGAGTCCACCACACTTTCAGTTACTCAAGCTTTCGGGCAAAAAGCTGTAGAGGCCGTATGGAGATATGGCAGGGTCCGATCAGATACGTGCGGTATTGCACGGATCAGGATCAGACGGTTTGTACTAGTGACCGTATGGATATATGGCAAGGTTCGATCAGATACGTGCGGTATTGCACGGATCAGGATCGAACGGATATTACTAGCCGGCTTTGGTTTAAGCCGGATCCTAGTTTAGTACAGTGTAGATTTTGTCTCATTGCATTTGTATCCGGTAGGAATACAGATGCGGGTATGTATGCACAGTATCGGGGTTTTCCTGTAATTTATTACATGACCAGTTTTCTGGAGTTGCCAGTTTGCATTCCGTTCCGGCCAGTTTTCCTTTGTTCTTTCCCGGCCGGACTTTTCCGATGGAGGGGGTTATTTGCAAGTTTGCAAATAACATTTGTGGAGGGGGTTTCTTGCACTTGTGGCATTATGATAAGTTAAGCATCTTTGCTTTTTCATGATGGTTTTTGGCTTTGATGAGATTAGAAATTGATTTGAGTGTTATCATTACCTTTTGATGTGAAGCTTGCTTTATGTTATGGTCACCCTTGTGCTCTCCTACACTCACCTCCCTCTTGTTTCTTTTTTCCCTCCCCATTCGCATAAGGGGCCGGCCACAACTTGATGAGTGAGAGAGGTTTTTCATTTTTGGTATAAGGGAAATTTCATGATCTCATTTTAGCTTGCTCACAAAATCCTTCTCCTCTCCAAAGTTCATATTGATTCCTCCATCAAGGCAACTTCGTATACCCCAATGAGACAAGCATTTCTACACTACAATCTATAGCAAACCTTGGGCACGTCGACTAGCCAGCTTCGTGCCCGAGTTGCCTCGGTATTGAGGTGGGAGCCCGTAAAAGATACCGACGATGTGGTGCCCTTTTGGCAAGGAGGCGACGACCGGAGTTTCCGCGGGAGATCGGGACGATGACAAGAAGACCGGAGGACTCGGATCAGTCGGTATACTTCTCTACCCTTCTCTTGTTTGCTAGTATAGGTTAATGGTTACGATCCGGGTTTATTGTCCGCGGTAGCGCCAGTTTAAAAGATAAGAAAATTTTTGATTCCGCATTTTGGCCTCGGATAGACGGCCGGGGCGCTGCCGTGGCGCAACAAAACCCACTGCTAGCGTAGTGTCGAGTCTTTAGAGTCATACACAGAGGGCTTTTCGCTTTTAGGAAAAACAGAGTAGAGGTCGCATGGTTTTGCGACAGGGTTCGTTCTCATCCGCGCAATTGTGCACGTTTGGAGTCCGGACGGATATTACTGGCTGGCTCTGGTTTGAGTCAGATACTGGTATATGTTTTGGGGTTGATTTTATCTCATTGTATTCATGTTCCTCGGAACAAGAATGCGGGTGTGTATGCACAGTTGATTGAGGCGGAGGAAGAGGTTTTTCATTAGGGTTTCGGAACGGGTGCGCATGCACAGTTGACAGTCGTCTTTTTCCAAACCCTAATGAATTTGTGATATATCAATTGATAATATTAATTAAATGAAATTATGTTATGGTTGGGTTTGTTGACTTGTTGACCAAGGTTGACTTGTTGACCATGGTTGAAAGTTTGACCATTTTCATTACATATCAAAGATGCTCTTTGATTCTAGCAAAACCATTTAATGAATGTAATGATAATAGTCATTCTAAACCATCCATCAACTATTTCATTTTTATTATTATTGTTAATTTGATAATTCTTTTCATTTTGGTTATGGTTGCAAAATGAGAAGAATAATATTCATTCTATCATATCTCTTCTCTCTCCTCTCTTCTTCTTCCTCCTCCTTTAGTAAAAGGAGAATCCTTCTCATGTGTTGAGAATCCCTCTCCTTGAGATAAAATCACCCCAAAGCCACTCTCTACTCACTCTAGGGTTAGAGGTTTAGCAAGCCGAAGATCCTAGTTCTCTCAAAGTTCGAGAAAGAGCCCGAAGGTTGAACCCTCAGGTGGATCCATCTTTGACGGAAGAAGGCGACGAGGAAAGCACCATCTAACCCTACAAAGGTTTCAAGAAGAAGGAGTTCAAGTTAGGTATATCCTTTTATCCGAGTAGCTAACTCTCTTTAGATTTCTTGCTAGTTTAGTTTAGAAAAGATCCCGACTTTGTTAGTCCATGTTGCCTCATGCGCTAAAAATTTGATTTTTATACCGTTTCCGCCTTCCCGCAAGAACCGGGGGTGGCAACGTGGACTTACAAAGCCTAGGTTCCGTATATATAAAAACGCCCTAGGCTCCGCATAGTCAAACATAGACTCGAACCAAGGTTAACCTAACTTTCTGGTACCAACTTTGTCACAGACCGAAATAGCACGTGACTGGCACTTGAATCATATAAAGTCTATAGGACCCCATCTAACTCAACTAAGCCAAAAGCCCGGAAATCTAAACCATTTTAAAGAAAGTGTTTTTATTAAAATCAGCCGAATATGTATTTTTAAAATATCAAGTCTTTTCTGAAAATTTCAGCAGAGTTTCCTTTGTAAATACTGCCCACAAACGGGTACAACATGCATAATATGAATAAAGGCATCCCCAAGCGGGAGCTAGTTCTTCGCCAAAAGGCGGTCACAACCACACAAGCAATATAATATACAACGCCGAAGGGCGAGGATCAAAACTCAAAAGGAAACTCAAAATCATCAAGAAAACCCATAATAATACAACGCGCGACTCTATGGTCGAAAAATATACAACTGGTCTTCTAAAGGTAAAAATATACAAGTCTGGTTGATGGAGTTTACTAGATACAACTGAATATAAAATACAATGGTGGTCATGATGCAAGTGAACCCACCTACCAAAGCAATCACCCAAAAGGGAAGCAGCATGCCAGAAAACAGCAATGAAACCAGTACGTCAAAAACCTGCAAGAACTATAGCACAACAGGGGTGAGTTGCCAACTTATGAGTAGAAAACATCACCGAGCAGAAATCGTATGTATGACTCAATCCTAGGTCAATACGATCAGTAATATATATTCTCAATATGATAAGGTCTGAAGCATGAAAAGGTGGCAAGGGTAAACATCTATACATAAGTGTAATACTAATTGCTTGTGTATGTGCCTCAGGTAGCAACATATCATAAATATGAGGTATGAATGCATTAAAACAGAATACATGTAAATGAGAAAACTGTTTTCATATCTCATTGAGATTTATGTATATAAAATTGAGATATCATCAATGAAATCAACATAAAACAGTGTCTAGTATCGACACAAATTATATATCTCGCTATCTTAATATCTAGGGCTCCGGCTATTCGGACTGGCCCCTGGGCTCCGGCAATCCATACTGGCCCAACTCCGATCGGTATCCTCCAGATATCCGTCAAGTCACAATGCAATCACCGGTCGGTAGTGCTCCCCTGCAGGGCTCAACGCCATCATCTGCGACCTTCTCGCCCCGGGTACCACACCGGGTCCACCATGCATCCACAGACGATTCCCCCTCCTCCTCGAATCGGGTGTATGTATCGCTTAAGAGCCGAGAAAACTCATGGTGGACATATCTCAAATCATATTATGAGAAAACCGCAATTTTATCTTTAAAATGATAATCGGTTTATAAAATCCATGCTGTTTCTCCAAATCCTGAAATCTCATTTAAATCCGAAATCTCATAATCGAAAGTCAATAAACAGTAAATACCGGGCTTCGGCAATCTGAACTGGCCAAAAATATGTATGGCAATGAATATATAAATATGCATGAGAATCACGGTAATAAATGCAATGTCTAAGCTATCATATAAAAACGAACGCATTAGTACCATGTCGAAGCTATCAACTAACATTTTACACAAATGAATAGTATTTTCTACTGTGTACGTGATATGGCAATTACCGATAATGATGTGTGTGAGCCGGCAAGCATGTGTACGTGGAGCATACGCATCATCGGTAATTGTGCTGGTGTCCTGACAGCATGATTTCATATGACAATAAAAGTACAAGTATAAGCATGCAATATGATACGAACAGCAAAAATATGCGGAAATTGAATAATAAATGCAACAATAGAGAATCTACATTAACATATGTGGATCATACAGTTTTGCCGTTTGAAATAACACGAATCGTAGTGTTTAGAAAATAGGGATACGGTATATTTAATAAAATGTACGTCCTTTAAAATATATATAGAATCCCTTCGCATGTCTTTAAAATACTCACGATTTGTTAGTTTTGAAATAGGTATCACCCGAGTCTAGTCTAACATGTACAAGTAAACTACTGGACTAAACTAACAGACTGATCAAAAGGGTAAGGAACACCACCTAAGTCTGAGTCGATATATATATATATATATATATATATATATATATATAGTCGGTGATCCCGCCTCAATAGTATCACATATGATACAATATTTAACATGACATCCTCGAGTCAAGAGTGTGGATCTATCATCAATATATAGCTCGTACGGAAAATCCATCGTACGACATTCCAAATCTGGTTACGGGTCGAATATCACATTTGTCTCATCATTTATCTGGTATCATTTTCATCACATATCATGATTTGGGGATACTGATCTAAGTCTAGTACATACTGATACCATCTATATATTTGTATGCGTGTGTATGAAAACACATCGCCCAAGGACCCGCTATAATATCATGTCGTATCTCAAATACGAACCATGTCACATCACCGATCTCATGGCATTATGCCCAAACTCATCGACTCATCTCCAAATACGATATACTATCCTCATCATCCATGTATATGTATACGTATATACACACACACACACACACACACACATACACACATAGTCCCATACCTATGCGTATACACACATACACACACACACACACACACATATCCCCATATACGCACAAATAATAAAATGTATGCAAGTGTGCGTGCGCGTGTGGGTGTAATCTCTAATCTAGGGTTTCGCGACGAAGAAGCTAAACTAAGTTACTTCTAATTACACTAACACTATATCATGAACACCTAGAATCTATCTTGAAAATCACTAATCTCACAATAAAAATAATTATATAAATATATATGTATACGTATTCGTATATTACACTACGAACTGCGGGGGTGCTATACGCCATCCACCCGACTTCCCCCGTGGATATATATCTACTCACTTTGATTCTCGATTGCTGGAGTCGATAACGCCACGCTCTCATCGACATCTCGAAATCCTCATGGGGGTGCCTATATATAAACACACAAGATATTGTAAACCGAAATCATGCACGAAAGCCAAATCGATACACGAAACTTACATAGGTTAAAACCTATCGTTCACGCATGCAAGAATAACCAACTCTCGACGATTGACGTATAAACATGAATCGACCGATAAAAACACAAATATCAAAACTTCATTTCATAAATATCAAGAAATACAAGGCAGCAACTCATGAAAATGGTCTCAGATTTTACCCTAGGTGAAATTAGACAATTTTGCACATGTAAAGGGTCTATTTACTGGACAAAGGAGCAATGAACCAAACACGGAGGCAGACACCCATACCCTGGCCACAAATTGCGGCCAGGAAGAATAAATTTGCGGCCAGACTTTGGGTGTTGGGGCTTAGGTCTTCAGGGTTGTCTTCTGGTCACCTGTTCAACTCTGAGTCTTCGCTAAATAATTTTCAAGGTCCCCGAGTCACTCCGGATTCCTAAATACCATCACAATTCTCACAATATTCCGACGTCGGGGTTTCTAAGTTTGTGTTCTGGGGTTTAAGTCTCAGGTTTTAGTCCAATATACAATCATTACAGGGTTTTAAGGTCACTATAAGCCTCAATTGCATCTTTGGATTCAAATCAAACCCTAATCCTAAACTTGAAATTTTCAAAGTTCACTAAATCAAACTTAAACACTTCTAAACATGCATCGACACTAAAGAGAATGGATTACTATACTAATGGTGATGAAATAACCTCATTTGGCAACTCAAGAATTTTCATGAGTTGCCCCAATTCTCCAAAATCCTTGCTTTTTTGGTCCAAAGTGTTTGTAGTGAGCTTGTGAACATTTTTTTATAAAATGAAGATGGAGTTTTGATGAGAGATTGAGGGTGTTAGTGAGGATTTAGTGAAGGAGGGTGAGAGGGCAGCCATGGGGTTTGAGAGGGAGAGAGAATGATGAAGGAAAATTGGAGGGAACACAATGGCCATGGTCAAGTTGACCCCTCACCACTCTCTCTCTCTTGCCCATACCCATTTCTTTATTCCTCTTTTCTTTTTCTTTTCTTTTGTTTTCTTTTCTCTTCTCTTTTCTCACATAAAAACCAACCCAAAACAAAGCAAAGCCATGAAAGAAAATGTATGAAGTGTGAAAATATGACATGGTGCATGTCATGTGCACAAAACCGGATTAATGCAAGATTAGCGATATTTAATCGCGATTAACATTAAAAATAATATAATTAATTATATAAAAATCTATAAATGCTCAAATCTTATAAAACGCTCTCTTTTCAGTAATTCCTAAAATTTTCCAAATATTTCCTAATTTATCGGTATTTAATTATACCGCCATAATAAAATATTCATAATATTTATTATTTAATTATAAAAATTCCCAAAAATAATATTTTATTTTTCTGAAATGTTACAACTGTCCCCACTAGTATGATCTGCATCATAATCCTGGTAGTCAAGTACTCATCCTAAGGGCTTTATCAACATGTAATATAGAGACAATAGGAGTACATGTTAAGATAAAGAGATACCAGATAGCATATTATCATGTCGAGCAAGAAAGTTCTCTATATATATGTCCAAGCATCCACTACAATATATATCGTATGTATAGTAATGGCCTCTAGGGCATACATATAACTAAAAGTATCAATACTGGGTATCGATACTCCAGTTTAGACTAGTGTGTACGTTTCCTGACCCGGTTGGAGGGCGATAGTTAATCCTGCAGCTATTGGTGTTTGGCATCAAGAATTGTATACAGATACTCATTAGATGAGTTACATTTGATAGATTTACCAAGAAATCCTAGTTATTAATATACCAATGTCAGGTAGTAGTTCTCATGTGACATGGGTACATGGTAGTCCCTAAGACCTGAGATCTCCATAGTGTCTCATGCGTGTTCCCACTATACGTAGATTTCTACCCTACCATGGCTCAAAGGAGTTGTGAAAACAGGTTTTTGTTGGGTATAGTCTCGATGCACGTGGAGGCAGTGATCGGTCGAGAGGATTCGTCTCCCGGTATAGGGAGTTGATTTCATGCTCTACATGACATGACTACAACCATAATTCGATGTCCATCACAGTGGAGATAAGCTGATACGTGCTATCAGTTGTATCTCCGGTTGGTTATGAGTCTTCCATCGCACAACTTATCGAGTTATTGGGTTTGACAGATTCCAAACCTTAGACCTGATATGCGATACTCGTAGACGAAGAGACCGAACATTACAGTAATATCACTGATAGACTTTGCAGGGCTCAGATGAGCTTTCTCATTGACCTTCTTACGTTCAATATCTATGTAGCCGTTACGTGCATCTAGTACCGCTGACGTGCTTGTGGGCTATGGATATGATCCAAACCTACTGCCAGTTTATTGTCGAGTCTTTAGAGTCCCACACAAAGGTTTCCAAACACATGTGAAACGATGTAGGGTAGATATAGGGATACGTGCAGGAGTTCGATTAAACACGTGTGTTTGATACACGTATATAATCGGGTATTTATTAATATTATCCGGTATATATATGATATAGCCGGATTATTAAATCAAGTGTTGATTTAATAATTTCACGTATATTTATATATTGATAAATTTATATATTAACTAATATCATGGCCATTTTATTATTTTCTTCTCTTTAATTGTATTTATATTTGATATAAATATTGTGACATGTATATTGATACATATGAGATGGGTGAATGAGAATTATATGGAAGAATGAGAATGAGTCATGGATTTATGATGGTTGTAGAATTGATTAGGTGTTTTATTTTTATGTCTCATTTTTGTTTTTAGTTCAATTTATTGAACCTTATCTCTTCTTCATATTATCTCATCTCCTCCATATTTCTTCTTCTTCCTCTTGATTTTCTTGAAGTGAGAAATAAAAAAAGAATAGAGAAAAATTAATTGAGATAATTATTCTACATCTCCTACTAATCATTCTTAGCAAGTTTAATTAGTGGGTTTCTTCATTTTGATGAGATCAATTTGAAGCTAAAGATTGTATTGGAATTATCTCAAGTGGATTTTCTTCGGTGAGGAGATCATCGAGAAAGCTTGTTCCGGACTTCATGGAGACTAGCCGGAGTCCAATAAGAAGTGGTTAGTGCGCTTTAAATATTGTAATCTGCCAAACTCTTTGTTTTAGCTTACTAGATTAGTTAAAAGTTTAGTATTTTTGTTTGATTCTTAGGTTGGGTTTGCTAATGCTCTCTAGATTTTTCAAATTACCGCTTCCGTCATGCTTTAACCCTACTAGAGAAGCCTAGCAATCTAGCACTATCTACTTTCATTCTTCCTTCGGGCTTAACGAGCTTTCATGTCTGGATCTTGTGAAGAGACTCAATTTATTCATTCATAGAGACTAGCCAACAAGCCGACTCATCGAATGAGATAGCTTCTTGATAAATCATAGGTTCGCTATTATCAACTGTCTCTGGAACGGACAACACATTCTCTTCTAGATCATCGTAGCTATATATCTGTGGCGGCCTAATATCCCTTCGTTGTCGGTCTCGAGCGAGTAGATATTGTTCATCATGGACTATTCTTCATCAGACGATGGTGAAAAAGAGATCTCCTGCGAACCCGAGTTTTCAATGCACGATTCGTCCTTCTCTGTATCTTCTTGAATTGGAGATTCCGCATTCTTCGGCTTCAACATAGCAAACTCATCAAAAGTGACATCTTGGCTAATAATAATCTTTGGAGACTTAGGATTTGAAAACCACAATCTATAAACATTGACCCCGGTTGCATATCGAAGAAAAATGCATTTCTTCGCTCGAGAATTTAACTTACCTACACGGCAATGTGCATATGCGGGACAACCAAACACTTTAAGTGCATAATAATCAGCGTGCTTCTCAGACCATACCTGCTCCAGTGTTTTACTATCAAGCGTTGTATGAGGTGATCGATTCAGAACATAACATGCCGTGTTCACTGCTTCTGCCCAAAACTCTTTGCCGAGCCCTGCATTCGATAACATGCACCGTGCTTTCTCCAAAAGAGTCCGATTCATGTGCTCCGCGACTCCATTTTGCTGTGGTATGTGGACAACGGTATAATGCCGAACGATACCTTCATTTTTGTAGAATTCATTGAAATCTCCATCACAAAATTCTAATACATTGTCCGTCCTTAGCCTCTTAATCTACTTGGTTGTCTGCATCTCAATCAATGTTTTCCATCTCTTGAACATAAGAAACACATCACTCTTGTGCTTCAAGAAATAGACCCAAACCTTTCTTGAAAAATCGTCGATGAAAGTAAGCAGATATTTTTCACCGCTTCCCTTAGAAGAAACTTGAGAGGGTCCCCAAAGATCTGAATGGATATAATCAAGAGTACCATTTGTGTTGTGCACCGCCGAACTGAAGCTAACTCCTTTCCGCTTCCCAAAAATGCAATGCTAAAAAAACTCCATTTTCGATATATTTTGACCACAAAATAGACCCTTCTTCGATAACTCGTTCATACCTCTCTCACTCATATGCCCGGGTCTCATATGCCATAATCTGGTAACATCTAAATCTGACATATTTTTAAATGATGAAACTACCGTGGACCTGGAGGTTGTCGAACCTTGCAACATATATAAAGTCCCAATTTTCAAGCCCTTCATAACGACAAGAGCACTTCTGGTTACTTTCAAAACTCCACCTTCAGCGGAGAACTTATAACCCTTAACGTCGAGTGTACCCAATAAGATGAGATTCTTCTTCAAGTCAGGTACATTCCTAACTTCCGCTAATGTTCTCACAACACCGTTAAATATCTTGATTTGGATTTTCCCCTTACCAATAGCTCGACACGAACTATTGTTGCTCATAAAAAACACTCCACCATTAACAGACTCATAGGTGATGAAAAAATCCCTATTGGGACACATACGGTAGGAACAACCCAAATTCATAATACATCCATACTTGGATCTATGTATGTTGTCAAGAACCACAAGCAGATCTCCTTCTCCTTCCGCGAAATTAGATTCAGCTGAAGTCTCCTTCTGATTGTTTTCATACTTTTTCTTGTTTTGTAATTTGAAACAATCGACTTTGAAATGTCCCTGTAAGTCGATGTCGCGCACCCCACGTGTTCGCGGGGAGGCGGAATTCGCAAAAAGTGATTTTTACGAGCTTCGCAACACCGACTAGAACCAAGGATCGTCCATAAAACCTAGCTGGCAAACAACGTGAGATTTAACTACTCGGAAAGAATGTTATACTTCATAATACAAGTCCTTCGGGTCTTCTCCTCTGTCCTCCTTGTCATCGTAGGCTCCAAGGATCGATCTGGATCGTAGCAAACTCGTCGGCCTCCTCGAGTCAAAGACGATCCACCCGAGAGTCTACAGTCCGAGTTCCACCTCAAAACCGAGGTAACTAGGGTGACAAGCTTTCTAAAGTTGATGGCCTAGGTTTTGTAGAGTTTGCAGATGGATTTATTTGTCTCTTGAAACCCTATTTTACTCAACTCATGAGACCTTAAGGGTTTTTGATGTGAGGAAGAAAAAGAGAGCTAACATGAGGAAAGAGAAATGATTTTTGATAATGATCGTGATAAAATGAGATGGCTACCTTGACTTGACTACAAGCATGGAATGAAAAATATCTCATCAAAAATATCTAGTGCCACAAAATATCTCACAAGAAATATCTAGTCAAAGAGTAAAACCAAGTAAAGCGGTCAAACCAAGTCAAATGGTCATACCAAGTCAAATGGTCAAACCAAGTCAAGTAGTCAAAACAAGTAGCCATGCCTCAATTATCATTTACAAAAATAACAAATACTTTCCTCTATCTTATAATTTTTTAAATCAAATAAATGGTCAAAACCGTAATGAGGTATCCCCTTCTATGCCTCTCTCATCCGTATATGCATACCCACATTCATGTTCCGAGAAACACGAATACAAAGAGACGAATCTAATCCATCAATATAATACTAGGATCCGGCTTAAACCAAAGCCTACTAGTATTATTCGCCCAAACATCATACGCGCACAAGTGCACGTAAGTGATCAAAGCCCTGCCGTAAAACCATACGGCATCTACACCTTTTGCCCGGTGTATGGAAACTCTCTATGTGGGACTCTAAAGACTCGACACTACGCTTGCAGTAGGTTCAACCACAGGCCTCAAGCGGTACTAGCTGCACGTAACGGTCCCCGGATAGATGTCGATAAGAAGGAGGATGAGGAAAACCCATCCGAACTCTTACCGAGCCTGAATGTGACAATCTCTATACAGTCTGGTCTGTTCATCTAATAGTATCGCATATTGGGCCTAGGGGGGAGCTAATCGTCAGACCCCTAATAGCGTAATAAGTCATGTCGGAGAGTAGCCCAATACACCCTGAGAAACTACTGGAATACCTACCGGTAAATCTCGCTTGCCTAAGCCATGGACTTTGTGTAATGGCCTTCCGAACACAGCGCGATATCAACCACCAATACCGAGAGAGACGAATCCTATCTAACCGCCACTGCCTCCAAGTGCTTCGGGACTGCACCCAACTACTACCTGTTTGCACGACTCCTTTGAGCCGAGGTAGGGTAGTAATCAAAGTATAGTGGGAACACACTTGAGGCGAAGCAGTAGTGTCAAGTCGACGGACTAAACTGTACTCATGTCACTTGGGAACAGCTACCCGACGATAGGTATAATACCCAACAACAGTTCCCGACGAGTCCTGTCCAGTATACTCATAACCTAATGAGCACCTGCATATTATCTCCAGTACGACGTACTGATGGCTGTGGGACATACCATCTCCCCTGCTGGGATGAGAAGCGTATACACTAGTCTACTGTGGAGTATCGATGCCCCATCTCGATAATCCTACGACTAGGGACCTGTATAGGATGTGCTTATAGACCATCGAGCCCCCACTAGTTTGACTGCCACAACAACGATGGTAATCAAGCAAAGATCCTAAGGGCTCTACCAATATGTATAAGCGATATGCTAAGAAAACACATGCACATATTGAGGTAGAAACAAACCAGGTAGCATACTACCATTTCGAGCAAGACTGTTACTATATCCGTGTATATCCTAAGCTCCCATTAAGTAATATACAATCCAGTATGATACAATAATGGCCTCAAGGGCATATATCACTAACAATCTCCCACTTGCACTAAGGCCATATTCTGGCATATCGTAGACTGAAGATCTCGAATAGCCTCTCCAATACTGTCTGAGGGATGGCCTCTGTGAGTGGATCTGCAGTGTTATTCTCCGTATCTACTCTCCTCACCTCGATCTCCTGGGGTTCAACGATCTCCCTGATCAGGTGGTACCGCCTTAAGATATGTCTGGATCTCTGGTGGGACTTGGGTTCCTTTGCTAAACCTATCGCGCTGTATGTTGTCACAATACTAAAATATTAGACCAACAAATGGAAGGAACCACCTGAAGTTCAGTTAAGAACTTCCATATCCAGACCGACACTTTTGCGGCGTTTCATGCAGCGAACTACTCTGTTTCCATCGTCGAGTTTGCAACGGTGTCCTGCTTGGAGCTCTTTCAACAGACCGCCCCTCCACTGAGGGTAAAGCCATAACCCAATATGGACTTAGAGTCATTCTTATCATTCTGGAAGCTGGAGTTAGCAAAGGCCTCGATCTGGAGGTCCTTCTCCGCCATACACCAAGAACATCTCCTCAGTCCTTCTCGGGTACTTGAAAATGTTCTTTACCGCTTCCCAGTGCATCTCCCCTGGGTTTGACTGATACCGGCTTACCACGCTCAGTGCGTAAGCTACATCTGGTCTGATACACAACATTGCATACATTATAGAGCCCACCGCAGAAGCGTAGGGTATAATCGACACGCGAGCCCTTTCTAAATCGGTCTTGGAAGACATCTCTTTTGAGAGGGTGATTCCGTGACACGCCGGTAGACTACCGTGCTTAGAATCGTCCATACTAAATATTTTCAGTATGGTGTTGTTGTACCTTGACTATAAAAGTCCCACCATCCACTTTGATCTATCATCATTGATCTGGATCCCCAGAATGTAGTTGGCATCACCCAGGTTTTTCATGAAGAATCTCTGTGACAAGAATCCTATGACTGATTGTAGCATAGGAATGTCATTTCCTATCAAGAGAATGTCATCCACGTACTCAACGAGGAATTCCACAATTTTTTCTACAATCTTACTATAAATGAATGGTTCATCTGGATTTTTGATAAAGTCGAGTTCTTTGACTGTCTCAATAAAAACAGATGTTTCAACTCCGCAATGCTTGCTTTAGTCCATAAATGGACTTAAGCAACTTGCACACTGTCCCGCTGCTCCCACTCTGATTGAAACCCTCTGGCTGATCCATATAGATGCACTCTTTCCAATTTACCATTTAGAAAATTCGTCTCTACGTCCATCTGCCGGATCTCAAAACTTTGGAAGGCAGCAATGGCAAGAATGATCCGAATGGATTTGAGCATAGATACTGGGGGAAAGGTTTCATCATGGTCCAAACCAGGTCTTTGACGAAAAACTTTTGCAACAAGTCTAACCTTAAAGGTTTCAACATATCCATCTATACCAATTTTCTTTCTGAAGATCCATTTACAGCCTACGGGTTTTACCCTTTCTGGAGCAATGTTCAAAGTGCATACTTTGTTGGTGTACATGAACTCCATTTTGGTCCGCATTGCATCCAGCCATTTTACCGAGTCGCCGCTCTGAATGGCTTACTGGAAGCTAGTTGGCTCATCATTGTCAATGATGCATTCCTCTAGATCACTGTCTATGATAAAACCGTAGTATCTCTCCGGCGGATGAGACTGCCTACTAGTACTGCGGATTGGCGTAGGGATATCTGGTTCTTTTGAAACCTTTGGTTCTACCATACTTTCTGTAATAGTTTGTGTTTCTGGAATTTCTTCCAGTTCTATTGCGCTCTCATTATTTCCTTTTACAAAAAAATGATTTTCTAAAAAGCGGGCATGGCGTTTTTGTTCCTCTACGTAATAGGAAAGATACCCCCTGGAGTTCTTGGGTATCCCACAAACTTACACAGTACTGAGCGTGCCTCGAGATGGTCCGCATAATGCTTTTCAACAAAAGCTGGACATCCCTATATCTTTAGATACTGAAGATAGGGTTTCTTCCCACTCCAAAATTGCTATGGTGTGGTAGGCACAGTCTTGGTAGGAACCTTATTCAAAAGATATGCAGCTGATTCTAGTGCATAACTTTAGAACGATCGCGGCAACTCAACATTACTCATCATGGAACGAATCATATCCAATAGGGTTCTTTTCCTCTTTTCCTATACACCATTGTGTTATGGTGTGTATGGAAGAGTAAGCTAAGAGAGAATTCCATTCTCTTTTGAGTAATCCAGGAACTCGGCAATTAAGTATTCATCACATCGATCAGATCTCAGTGTTTTGATACTTTTGCCTGTTTGTTTTTCCACATCATTCTTATATTCTCGGAATTTTTCAAAGGGTCTCGGATTCACGCTTCATCAAGAAGACTGTTGGGGTCAAAATTTACACATCGGTTTACAAAGTCAAAATCAAAGTCAACCCTAAGCCAAGTGGGCCCAAGCCTAGGTCAAGTAGGCTAATTCCCGTGCGGAGCCCGAACACGAAGCGGCCGGCCTCTCCCATGCCAAAATAAAAAATTTTAAGAAATAATTTTGGTGTATTTATTTTATTTTCTGAATAAATGTAAGAAAAATGGGCTTAAAGCCAAATTTTTGTAAAACCCATGGCTCATGTGCAAAAGAGATGAGCACATGAGGCATGAGATGGGCAAAATACCATTTTGTAAAGCCCAAGGTGATATATGTAATGTTTGTATCCTATAAAGGCAAACACGATTAAAATATCTAGGACAGCCTTTTCATTCTCTAAAAACTCTAGGGTTTTTGTGCCTCCTTCTCCTTTCTCAAGGTTCAAAACCTTCTCCTTTTCTTTTGAATTAAATCAAGAGTTTAACTCTTCCTCTTCCAAAACTAAATAGCTTTTCACCACAAAACCCATAAAGGGGAGCTCAGATCTTCCATTAAATCTCAAAAAGGGGAGATTTTGAATCTCACCCCCCTTTTTCCTCGAAGATCCGGCCAACAAAGAGGAGGAAGAAGGAGAACCATCTCCGAAAATCCCACTTTGGAGAAGATCCAAGGCTTAAGAGAGAAGAACCTCTAAAGATCTTTCAGAAGTTGAACTCCAAGACCCAAATCCTCAAAGGAGTTTAACTCCTAAACCAGATCCTTTAGGAGTTTAACTCCAAATCTAGATCTTTTGGAGTTTAACTCCACTCGAAATCCTCTTTTGGAGTTTAACTCCTATTTTCGGGGCTAAAATCCCCTTCTGTTCGCCGGCGCCCAAGCGCCCAGCGCCCGCGTGCCGGGCACGTGAGGCGCTTGCGCCCAAGCACCCAGCGCCCACGTGCCGGGCACGTACGGCGCTAGCGCCCACATGCCGGGTGCATGAGGCGTTAGCGCCAAAGCGCCCATGTGCAGGGCACGTGAGACGCTTGCGCCCAAGCGCCAAGCACCCACGTACCGGGCATGTGAGGTGCTCGCGCCCAAGCGCCCAGCGCCTACGTGCCGGGCACGTAAGGCGCTAGTGCCCAGCGCCCGCGTGCTAGGCATGTGAGGCGCCGGCGCTCACGCGTCCTTTGGACGCCATTTCCCCCTTCATTTTATATACACTCCACACTAAAAATACCTCCCCCGTTAAAAAATTTTTCTAACGGGGCGCTGCCCCACACCCCGCAAGGGGGATGCTAGCCCCCTTGACCGCAAGCCCGCTATCCGGGTAGAGGGACCCCGGAAAAACTCTGCGGGGACCCCGATATTTCCAAAACCCATTCAAAACACGACACTGCACATTGAGTTCGCATGACTTGTTTGACCCGTCTATCGGAGGTTCTCTCGATCCAAAGGAGAGGGGTAATTAACGACAGCTTAGTCTGAAGCAGCCGTAGATTCAGATCCCAACAATCAATAAACCCTAGCCTACCCTAGGCAGGGGGAATCTGTATTGCGCCCGACAGGCGCGCGCGTATTCACATATCAATGGGGTGACGAAAAACACCCTACAGATTCTGGCACGCCCGGTTGGACGTTTCTCTCCTCCCATATATCGGGTCAAGTGTTCATGCGAACTCATTTAACATATATGCCGATGTTTGTACTGAAATAATGTTTTTCCTTGAGGCAATCAACTTTCAACGACAATGTCTCCTAAGATGGATCCAGCTTCTGATGTGATCCCGATTCTTTAAGTGGTCAAGATCAATGCTCGTGTGGTTCTCCACGCAAGCCTCAGTCGACAGTGGGAGGAAATGCCCCGCCAGTTTGGTTCCGTCATCATCTACCCTGCTGGAAGCGCTCATCTAGCAGAAATCCCAGCAAAACAGGTGGCTAAGCCGGTGTCAAGGGGAAAGAGGACGAATGTTGTTATCGCTAAGGCTCCATGACCGAAACTTAAGACGACGTCTGAACGACTCTCTAGTGCTCCAGCTGGGGGCAAGACTTCCGGTACAAAGGGAAACATCAAACGTTGCGGACGAGATCAGGCGATGGCTCCAACAATTGCACAATCAGGCGTATCTCCAAAGCCCTCCATCGCCCGGTCTACGGCGGCATCCCGAAGAGCCGTAACTAGCCAAGTACTCAAAACAGAATGGCTGAGACAGAAGCGGCTCAGTTATCGAGCCAACAAGAGGGCCAGGACTTCGGCCATGTGGAATCATGTGAGGTTCAAAGAGCAGGGTTACTCCACGACGATGGCTGAGTCGGCCGTAAAAATCTGTAATTCCTTCTAACCTCTGAAGTGGGTTCAGAAAAATGCCATGACCGCCATAATCAAGAAGACAGCGGTCCGAACGTTGTTGAAAAGGAACGTGTCCCGACCCCAACAGAAAAAGTATGACACTGTCTCTTCAAGAGTCTATCAGACGCTCTGTGTCGCACGAAAACAGCAGGGCAAAACCAAAAAGGAAGCGTCAGCACCATTCAAGAATCTGGCCAGGACAGCGGCCTTCAGTCGACTGCCCCTTACCGAAGCAGGATAGTCAAGACAGCGATCCGTGAAATCAGCCGCCGATAATAAAAAGACGGCTGGATATGTTATCTATACGGTCTATATTACGGGCTGGCGTCCCAGCGACAACCTTCGCAGTAAAAGGAAGGATGGGGCCACCACATCCCAAGCCCAATCTGGCTTGAATGTGGTTGTCGCTTCCCAAGACAGCCGCTTCCGCTGGATGATGAAAACCCTCTCGATGAGGATGATAGAAAGAAAGACCCCTCAGTCCTTGTAGAGTCAAGCTCGGACAGCGAGGAAGAGCCAACTTTCCGCCCCAGGACCGCGGTGCAAGAGCTGCTTCAAGAGCTTCAAAAACAGCTCAGGAGCAAAGATAAAGAGATGGCTAAGCTCTATTCGAAAATTGACGACCTAACGAACGTTGTGATGCAGCTTACGGCTAAAATTGCTCGAGCGCCTCCCAATCAAGCATGAGTCTCTCCTCATGAGCCGGGTGATGACAATACGAAGTAGCCGATGCCTGTTCCTTTAGGTCAAAGATTAGTCGATCCGCACGAAAGCCAGCCACATTCCGTTTCTAGGGACGCCTTGGCCCCAGATAACACTATCCCGCTACTACAAGATCGGACAATGGATTTGGTCACCAGCAAGGTTAAAACATTGGTGGCCGAAGCTGAAGCTCTGAAAGAAATTGGCAGTGGTGGGCGGCCATATCCCACACGGTATGATCTGATCGAGTACCCGAGCGGCTACGTCATTCCTATGTTCGAAAGATTTGACGGGATGTGAAATACAAATCATCACGTCACTCACTTTAAAGCATCGTGCGGAAATACAGGGGGCAATGATGTGCTCCTTCTTCATCGGTTTGTCAACAGCCTAACCGGGGTCGCTTTCGACTGGTACGTGAGTATACCAGACGGGTCTGTCATTACCTTTGCCCAAATGGAGTCTCTGTTTTGGCAAAGATTCATGAATATTAGTGATAAAATCTCCATTGCTGACCTTGTGAGGACCATGCCGGGGACGAATGAAAGCAACACCGACTTTATCGCCCAATGGCGTAATCTCACGGTCAAGTGCGAACCGCCGCTGGAGCAGGACCAGTCCGTCAGCCTCCTCATTGGGAATCTCAGCAATTGGATAGTCCCGTTCTTATGTACAGCAGGCCTCAAGACATTTCAGGAGCTAACCAAGAAAGTCCAAATGCTGGAACGCTCGAAGAAAGAGTCCACCCCGGACTCTCAGGAAGACAAGACTTGGAAAAGCAAGAGGGACGACAACCGTAGAAGCGGGAATTTCAGCAATGCCAATGTCCTCAATGCGTCTGACAATGTAGAAAAGCGAGGGGCAGGCGAATCCAAAACAAATCGGTCTCGAATGCCAATGCTGGGAGGAGAAGGGCCTTCCCTAGAGGAGAAAAAGAATAAGGTTTACTATTTCAGGAGGGACAAGGTCCGAAAGATATTCAAAGATGCCCTAAACAACGGTCTACAATTGCCGGAGTCGAAAAGACGTCATGAAGCAAAAATGATCGACAATCCTCTCTATTGCCCGTACTACCGAGTAGTGAGTCATGCAATCGAGGATTGCTATATCTTCGAAGATTGGGTCGAGAAGCAGTACATGACTGGAGAGGTCGAGCTGTCCAAGAGTATGTTGGTGAATAATCAAGTTGCAACCACCAACTTTATACAAATGGAAGCTGAAGCCATCTGGGAGCAGACAGCTGAACCCGCTTCCTTAAGAAATGAATCCTACTTGCCGCAGCGCCCTTGAAGTAAGCACATATCTAATAAGACGAAGAAGATGCTAAAACTACTTCAGAAAGAGCCTAGGACAGAATGGGTAGGGTAGAAGAAGCCTACCATTCCAGCTGCCAATGCGGCTCCATCAGACTAAAAATCCAAAAAGCTCAAGAAGAAGAAAAGTGCAGCTCGGCGCAAAAAAGAGTCTGTAAGGAGATCGACCATTTAAAAATATATCGATTCCCTCGAAGACTATGAATAGATGGAAAGAACTCTGATTCAATTGAAGGACTTCCTCCTTATAGAAGCGGCTGAAATTCTGGAAAAGTTAGAAGAAGACTCCAATGAAGAGATCCCTATAGTGACTTGTTACGCCATCCATCTTAGCAGCGAATCCGAGGAGGAGCATGCTTCCCCGAAGAGGACGAGGAACTCTCCCCAAAGGCCAACCTAATCCAGCTCAGAAGTTGCAGGGCTCTGCAGTCAAATCAGGGCAACGCCCCAAAAGGAAAGGAAAAACATGTGGCAAATGAGGAAAATGGCAGAGAACCGGCTAATGAAAACTCAAGTCCTTTCTCGGTGGACTATAAAGTCTTGGCTCATCTCCGAAAGCTTCCATCTCTCCTGAGCATTTATGATGCTTTGATCCTATCTAAAGAGCTTAGAGATATTCTCATTCACGCTCTACAAAACCCTGAGCGGTATCAGGCTTACTTTGCGGAAATTAATATGAAAGAAGCCCAGTACGCTCTGCATGCCGTCGCAGTCACGTTTAAGGACGAAGAATTGCTGCTGGGAATGGCTGAGCATAATCGGCCGCTTTACGTGACCGGGTACAACGACGAAGATCGGATTAATCGCATATTGATTGATCCGAGATCCTCAGTGAACATCACGAACTTGCGAACTCTGAAGAGTTTGTCAATGGACGTCCGACACCTGTCAAGGGAGAGGATTGTCATTCAAGGCTTCATTCAAAACTGCCAGCAAGTTCTGGGGTCTATAGCTTTTCCAATCAAATATGGGGATCTGCAAACTGAAGCTAAGATATACGTGATAGACGCTGACACTCCTTATAAAATTCTCTTGGGACGGCCGTGGCTCCACGATTACGGCATCGTTCCGTCAACTCTCCATCAATACATGAAGTATACTAAAAATGACGAAGAAAGACGCATTGACGGAGACATCCAGCCGTTCGGTGTGCATGAAGTCCGATATGAAGATTCTCGGTACTTTGTGAACCTCCAAAGTGCTGAGCCACAGCTGACCAAAGACAGAACAACCCCGAAACTCAAAAGCAAGTCTGAGCCTGTTGTCACTTTCAAAAGCAGAAACCCTCATGTGCGTCCGTATTTCGGCAGTGACACTGATGAGTCCGACGCTGGAAGTCCGTCCTTCCATAAAACTCGCCCTCATTTCGGAAGCGATACGGACGAATCTGATACTGAAGGCCCATCCGACAGCAAAATCCGCCCTTGTTCAAGCAGTGACACTGAAGAATCAGAAGAAGAGGATCTGTTTTGCAACAACTGTGTGAATCGTGATATCGTGCGAACAACGAAGCTACGAGAGACCTTCAAAGTTACAGAAGGGTCCCTAGCCGTCACAAGGGTGTCGGAGAAGATGTGCAAAGAGCTCTATGCATTGTCAGTATCTACCGTGGACCAGCTGAAAATATTCTACGTTCCCGGAAGAAAAAAAATGGACAGAAGGGCATCCTGTTTTATGGGTCAAATCCTATTGTGCACCCGGACGATTTGTCTGTCGCGTGCCTTCCCTATAAGAGAGGCATAATATCCTTCCTCAATCCTAGATACTATGCGCCCGAGATGCGGGAATATTTGAAAAGGTGCGGATGCCGGTTATATCAAACGGAGTCTGAAGCAAAGTTTTTTAAAATGATATGGCATCCGCCTCAGGTCCGAGCAATCATCGATGGACGAACTCCAGATAGATGGGGCATAGGTTTCATCCACCCTGATTCCAAGGCATACTACGAGATCCATGTTGGTGAAGCCAACGAAAGATCAAATGATGATGACGAGCTAGCCAAGCCAGAAGAAGGTCCTCAAGAGATCGAAGATGGCGGACAAGCAACCTTTGACGAGCTAACCGAGATTGACTTAGGAACGCCTGATAATCCAAGGACTACCTACATCAGCTCACTCTTGTCTGAGGAAATGAAAAAGCAGAAAATTGCCCTGCTGCATGAGTTCGTCGACTGCTTCACGTGGACGTGCAAAGAAATGCTCTGCTTTTCCCCTGAAGTGGTCGTGCATAAGCTGGCTATATCTCCTGATGCTAAGCCAGTCAAACAAGCTCCTCGAAGAATGAGAAGGGAACTGGAAGAAAAAGGTCATCGAGGGAACCAAGAAACTCATCGATGCCGGCTTCATCAGGGAAGAGAAATATGCGGACCGGATCGCATGCATAGTCCCAGTGAAGAAGAAAAATGGGCAGATCCGAGTTTGTGTCGATTTCGGGGACCTCAACAAGGCATGCCCTAAAGACGAATTCCCGCTACCGGTCATGGAAATGATAGTCGATGACACCTCAAAATATGAGCTGTTCAACTTCATGGATGACTCATCTGGATATAATCAGATCAAGATGTCGCCTGAGGATGAGAAACACACAGCATTTCGAACCCCGATCAGAATATACTGCTACAAAGTAATGCCGTTCGGACTGAAGAACGCACGTGCTACATATCAAAGGGAAATGACCAATATCTTTGAGGACCTAATCCATAGAGTCGTCGAATTCTATGTTGATGATCTGGTCGTCAAGACTAAAGCCAAGGCCGATCGCATTCAAGATCTTAGGACCGTTCTCACGAGACTGAAGGAATATGATCTGAAGATGAATCTTCTAAAGTGCGCTTTTGGCGTGTGTTCGGGAAAATTATTGGGCTTTATAGTCCGACATCGGGGGATCGAAGTTGACCCATCCAAGATAAAGTCCATCATGGAGATGCCCCCTCCAAAGAGTCTAACGCAGCTAAGATCTTTTCAAGGCAAGCTTGCTTATATAGGAAGATTTATCTCAAATTTATCGTGGAGATGTAGGCCCTTTACAAAGCTCATGAAGAAAGGAGCTCCTTTTGTCTGGGATGCCGAATGTCAAGAAGCATTCAAAAGCATCAAACAGTACCTGTTGCACCCTCCAGTGCTTGCTGCCCCTATTCTAAATAAACCGTTGATTCTTTATACTGCCGCGCTAGATGAGTCACTCGGTGCACTCCTTGCCAAGAACAACGAGGAGGGAAAGGAGAATGCCCTCTACTACCTTAGTCCAACTTTATTCGGGGCGGAACACAACTATTCCCCGATCGAAAAGCAATGCCTGGCTCTGATTTTCGCTGTGAAGAAGCTGAGGCATTATCTGCTTGCTCAGCGAGTTATTCTGATCTCCAAGGCCGACCCGCTGAAACACTTAATGACCAAAGTAAGCTTAGCTGGCAGAATGACAAGATGGGTTGTCATGCTTCTTGAGTTTGACATAGTTTATACTCGTCAGAAAGAAATAAAAGGGCAAGCCATCACCGATTTCCTCGCTGCTCATCCTATACCAGAAAGGTCGCCGCTAAATTGTGAATTACTTGATGAAAAAATATTGCACCTCGAAGATAGCGAGCCATGCTGGGAGCTCTACTTCGATGGAGCCTTATCAATAAGGAACTCCAGTAAATCAAGCGTCGCAGAGATAAAAGCAGGGATAGGATTGGTGTTCATCAAGCCATCGATGGAAACCCTACAGTGTTCTTTTGCTCTCACCGAGCCTCACACAAACAACGAGGCTGAGTACGAAGCTCTAATAGCTGGTCTGGAGCTCGCCATAGAATTGGAAATCCTTCGGCTACGGGTTTACGGTGACTCCCAGCTTGTCGTCAACCAAGTATGCGGCGACTATAAGATATACAAACCTGAGATAGCTCGGTACAGAAGTCGGGTGGTGGAGCTTATGAAACTGCTCACCCATATTGAGCTGATGAGAGTTCCTAAGGAGTTGAATGGAAAGGCTGACGTGCTCGCTCGCTTAGCCAAGGGGCTGGTTGATCCTGACATGGATAAAATTCTGATCACAGTCAGGAGCCGGCAAATTCTACCCCCAGTCTCTCTACGAGAAGAGGAAAGCACAGAACAGAAGAGCAGTCCTGCCGAAGAAGCTTACATCGTTCAAGACGAGCCCGATTGGAGAGAGCCCTTCATAGGGTACCTCCGATACGACAAGCTGCCCGAAGGAAAATCTGCGAGGGTTCAATTGAAGAAGAGAGCTCTTGGATACGTGTTTGTAAATAATACACTATACCACAGATGATATGACCAACTCTGGCTTATATGTCTGTCATCGGCCGAAGCACAGAAAGTCATGAAAGAAGTTCACTCAGGAGTCTGCTGAGCTCACCAATCCGGACTCAAAACGCGGCTTCAAATCAAACGGCTTGGATATTACTGGCCTACCATGATAAGGGATTGTAAAGAGGATGCAAAGAGGTGTCATATCTGCCAAATTCACGGTGATTTCATTCACAAGCATCCCAATCCGTTGCATACTACGGTGGCGTCGTAGCCCTTCGAAGTCTGGGGAACCGACATAGTTGGCCCAATTGATCCTCCGTCATCCAGAGGCCACCGGTTCATATTGTCCGCAACTGACTATTTCTCCGGATGGGTTGAAGCTGTCCCGCTAAAAGATGTCAAGACAGAAAATATTCTGGCGTTCTTCCAGCATAATATTCTATACCGCTTCGGTACAACAAGAAGAATCATTTCTGACAATGGGCCTTCTTTCAAGAGCTTCAAAGTCTCAAGGTTCGCTACTCAGCACAAGATAGACTGGAGATATTCCTCCATATATAATTCAAGAGCCAATGAGATTGCCGAAGCCTTCAATAAGACTCTATGCAAGCTCCTGAGGAAACATGCTTCAGCCAACAAGAGAGACTGGAATCTCAAACTTCATAAGGTGTTGTGGTCATATCGTATCACGCAGCGTACTCTAACTCAGTCCACTCCATACTCATTGCTCTTCGGAGTGGAGGCGGTCCTCCCCCTCGAAGTCGAAGTTCTAATCTTAAGAATGGTCGTTCAGCACGAGTTGACGGAGGAGGAAAACATGCTCCTTCGGCTCGAAGAGCTCGACGCGCTCGAAGAAAAGAGGCTCGCAGTATAGCAAAATCTGGAGCTGTACCGAGCCCAAATGTTACGGGCTTATGACAAGATAACCCATCTCTGCACTTTCAATAAAGGGGAATTGGTGTTGGTCCTCAAAAGAAAGATAATCCCCAATCGACATGCCAAGGGAAAATTCGAGCCAAATTGGGAAGGACCATACGTCATCGAGAAAGTGTTTGATGGAGGATCCTACCAGCTGATAAATGCCGAGGAAGAATGGCCCATGCCACCCATCAATAGCCGATATCTCAAGAAATACTATGCGTGAATGCTCCAAGTCCGAGGAGAATTGAGCACACCGGCCCAACGGTCTGGATCATACATCTTGCAAAACCGTATAAAATCCATGGGCGTAAACGACCCCTATCTCTCCCAAGCCATGCCGGTGAGACTACTTTTTGTAAGTCTACGGTAGCGCCCCGGCCGTCAATCCGAGGACAAATGTGGAAAAAATTTTTTTTTAGGAAACCGGCGCTATCGTAGTCTTTCACTCGGATCAAACCAATAACGCTAAACTAGCTAACTACTAAGAAGTGAGAGTGGCTATACCGATCGATCTGTGTCCTTCGGTCATTGGCCACTATCCCAAGCTCCTCGCGGCATCTCCGATCTCCGGTCTTCTCGTCGGAAGGGCACCACATCAATGAGTCTTTTTACGGGCTCCCGCTTCATCCGAAGCAACTCAAACATGAAGTTTGCTATCCGACATGTCCAATGTGAAGTAGAGAATGTGTGTGATAACTTTGTCTCAAGCATCCATTGATTCTCAACACATGAGAGTGTATGGATGGAGGTTGAAAATGATACCATTGGTGGAAGTTATGAGCTAGAGGAAGAAGAAGAAGAAGAGCTTTTCTTTTCTTGTGTGAGATTAAAAATGAGAGAGGCTAGAATGATAATCACAAGAGCTATCCCATGTACATGGCTGCCCCCTCTCTCTCCATCTTTCATTTCACCTACTAAATCGATCCAAAATGTGACATATGCACAAATAAAGAGACCACGAGTCACCACTTATGTACATGTCACAATAAATGCTCATCATGATGAAATCCACTCAAAATTTCCACCAAAACATTAACCTAAATGTTTATGACAATAAAAAGAACGGCATAATCTAAAGTAAACTCGTGACGGATCACAAGAATACCCCTCACCTGTAAATACATACCTGCATCCGCATTCCGACTGAATGCGAATGCGATAAGTCGAAAGCAATCCAACCAATCTAATACTAGGATCCGGCTTAAACCAAAGCCCACTAGTATGATCCGTCAGATCATGATACGTGCATAAGTGCATGTATATGATCGAACCCTGCCATAATGTCATACGGTCTCTACAACGTTTCGCCAGAAACTTGAGAAACTGTCTGTGGGGGACTCTAAAGACTCGTCAATACTTTGGTTATGGATTTAACCACTAGCACGTCAGTGGTACTAGCTGTACGTAACGGGCTACCAGGTATTGACCAAAAGGGAGATCTTTGAGCGAACTCATCCTGACACCATACTGAGCCTGTCAGTGACAATATCCGTACAGTCCGGTCCGTTCGTCTATGAGTATCGCATGTCGGGCCTAAGGGGTTGGTAAAAGTCAGACCCCCAAAAGTGGTACAAGTCGTGTCGAAGTATAGCCCAAAACACCCTGACATACTGCTGGAATACCTACCAGTAAATCTCGTGCCTTGGCCAAGGACTTCGTGTAATGGCTCTCCTAGACAAAGCGCGATCTCACCCCCAATACCGGGAGAGACGAAACCCCTGCCGATCCGCTCACTGCCTCCATTTAGCTCGGGACTGTACCCAACTAAAACCTGTTTGCACGACTCCTTTGAGCCATGGTGGGTAGTAATCAAAGCACATTGGGAACTCACACGAAACAAATGACGATCTCAGGTCAATGAACTAACCTGTACACATGTCACCAGGGAACTGCTATCTGACGACAGGTATAATACCAACTAGCATGTTCCCGGCGAGTCATGTCCGGTGCACTCATAACCCAATGAGCACTTGTATACATCTTAGGTGAACCAACTGACACCAATGGCTTGTGAGACCGGCCACCGCCCCTCGTCCGGGTCTCGACTGTATACACTTGTCTACTCCGGAGTATCGATGCCCTGTCTCGAAAACTCTAACGACTAGGGAACATTTTTAAGGATGTGCTTATAGACTACCCAACTCTCACGTATATGATCGCCATCATACTGCTGGTAATCAAGCAAGAATCCTAAGGGCTCTATCAACGTGTAATAGTGATCTGTAATATCACCTAAAACATGTACACGATGACAAAGACAAACCAGATAGCATACTATTATCATGAGTAAGACTGTCCTACCGGCATAGGTCCTCCCTCAATCATTGTAATCACGTGTCTGCGATCCAATAATTGACTTTGAGGTCACTATATCCAACAATCTCCCACTTGCACTCAAGGATAATTATTGCAATGTCGCATACTCACAGCCCGTGTGATACCGAACACCCAACTCCTCTACTGATCGGTCTCACAAAGCCCGTTTGTAAAACTATTGTGTTCGAGGAATAGCTTTAATGCGTGGATCTGCCCTGATGTTTATTTCTATGTCTCTTTTTATCTTAAGTTCGCGGAGAAGGCCATCTCCCGAATTGAGCATTACCTGTCTTAGAATATATCTGTATATCTGATGGGACCTAGTTCACAAATGAACTCCAAATCCAGAAAAATTCTTAGACTATATCGTTAACTGCATGTAATCAGTATCCTGCACCATGCCTCCCTCAGTATCCGATTGGACCACCTGTCCAAACTACTGCCCCTCTTCAGAGGGAAAACTATAACTCTGACAGTCACTCTGTCATCCAGGTCACCTTGGAAGCCTGGAATGATAACAGTCTCCCGAAAGAGGTTGTTGTTATCAAATCCCTAGAACATCCACTTATGTTCTAAAACTGCTTCCAAACGTTTATCCAAGATTGGATTAATATCAACTTTTTGCATCTAGTGCAAAAAAAACATCTGGTGTGGTACTTGACATCTCATGATTGACTCAATTGCCTAAGAAAGTGATATGTCAATCAAGCACATCCCTCTCCCATTTAGTCTATAAGACACCTTTAGAGTGGGTAACTCCATCATCTGCAGGTTCACTACCATGCTAGGAGTCGTCCATTCTAAAATACCTTTAGAATGCTGTAAAAATACCCAAATTGGGACACTACCCAAATCCACATCTAAAACCATAGATCTAGTAACCAGAATGTCTGATATAATATCCAAGTCCTATGTGGAGAAACCACTGTGTGACAACCATAGTATAACCAATCGTAGACAGTAGTTTTACTTCGTACTCTATGTATGACATCCAAATACCACGACATCACACCCTACTACCTTTTTAACAGATCCATCCTCTATTCTGATGAAGTCAAAACCTATGACTGTCACATCAAAAATAGATGGTCTATCTCCGCTATATCTGCTTTAGTGTACAAATAGACACAAGCTACTTGTCCACTATGCTTTCTCTGCTCCCACTGACCACAACAACCCTCTGGCAGAATCATATACACGTGAACTTCTAAAGCTAGTTTAGAACGACGTTATACTCATCCTCCTGCCGGGTCTCATAGTCTAGAATAGCAGTAATGGAAAATCTTGGTAAACAAGAACCTCCCTTTCACCGTCCTTGAGGATACCAGAGTACCTCTCGGGTGCTTGAGGTTACCCTCCATATCTGCGGAGTGGCCAATGGAATGTCAAACCTAATTGAATCTTTAGGTCCTTATCAAATTTTCGGTAAATGTTTGTGGTTCTGAAATCACTTCCAGTTCTACAATACTCCCACTACTGTTTTCTGAAAAAAAAATCCATTTTTATTAATATTGTGGCGTGTCAAGAACAATATCACTATTGGTCTTCCAGATGGTAGAAAGTCAACCCTCTTCATAGCCCGGGTCAACCCACAAACAACCATTACAGAAACGTGACTTGAGATATCCAGAGTCCGGTTTTAAGAATAAGCAGGACAACTCCATATACCTTAACATTGTTAAGATATGAGCCATTCTATATACAATATAGAAACAGAGACACTGAATTAATTGGAACCAGATTCAAATCATGCAGCTTTCTCCAGTGCATGTCAACTAAATGGAGAGAGGCCAATCATCATTACTCAACTTAGGAGTGCATCCAAACATGAGTAACCTGAAAGAGAAACAAGTTTCTCGAAACCATTACTATCAACTGTATACCAAACACAAGTATCAACATCTTCGATCATCTTGGAGAATCCCGATACTTGCGACACAATGGTTCTCTACTTTATTCTTGTACCTATAAATTCTCAAAACTTAGACCTTGTATTTCTACGAACCACTTGTCTAAAAACTAAAGAAGTCACAAGTAAACAGAATACAGTACGAGTACCAACCCCTCTGTCCTAATGGACACTGGACGATATACAATACTCTGTATAAGACCCCTGAGTTGAATAACTCAACCTGTGCGTCGTAAGCTGAAAACTGTACTATGGTTTTGAAGAATTACACCGCTGTTTAATGCTCCTTACCTAACCATCAACTGATATAGGTAAATATCATGGACATAATTTCAAAAAGTTATATCTCACTTTATAAAAATAAACTTACAGATATATCAGTTTGAAAATGGTGCATAACAACGGATATTCAAAACCAAATATTTGACATCCGACAAAATCCCAGGAGATTTCCTCAAATATCACCAATTACAACGAATCTCGATATAATGAGGTTGATCACCTAATTCCCAATAACTTACTCCCACTCATCATCTGTAGAACCATACAGTTGTCAGAAGCAACCAGGTAAATACATACCCTGGAGTAAGTACCTAATTGGGAAATCAGTTTTCAACTAACAATGCACAGTGAAACTGAAACATGAAAATGTTTCGAAGGGGTATCCGGGTATTCCTAGTAATGCCTCTTCCATTATCAGATTCACAACTGTAACCGTATATCTTTTTGCCATCTCTCCAAATCCCTTTATATGTCTTTAGTCATTAGCTTCTGTACACCTCCTTAGGTTAAATGGTTTTCTTCCTTCCCTACCGTTCGGCACCAGCCTATGGTTTGGAAGAAGACTATTGATTTTTAGAGAATATTGTGATCAAATAATTAATTACCGCGATCAAGAACAGTGTCACTTGGTAGCTATCCGGTGAGTACGGGTCGGTCCACAGGGATTTTGTGTATTCTTAATTTATTCTAACGAGTTAATTCTAAACGGTGTTAGATTGATTATCACTAAAAACTAAGGTTGATGTAGACTGGGATTAAAATCTTGCTAGGGTTAGGTTTAGGTTATGTTTGGAAAGTCAATATTCCTCACTGCTTTTTATGCCCTAATTAAGATCTATTGAGTGTTATGGTAATAATTAACAAAGTGGATTAGTACCATCGGGAAGAAATTAGGTTTCTTTCTCTTGGTTCTTGTCCTTCCTTTCTTAATTCTTACCCTAACCTCCTTGGACAACATATACAACCGGTCTTTTAAACTACGGTATCACTGCTACCTCTTGGGATAGGGTGCCGTAGTGAGCGGTGTGTGTATGTATGCATGCGGTCCTATAAAAATATGTGATGGGCAAGAAAGGGGTGAGAGATTTTTCATCTCTCAAACCTCTCCTATTCCTAACCCTAACAAGTGAGGAACTACTCACTCATTAGGGAATTCATTAAAAGAAACATTTTTTATCTACGGCAAATAATTAAAAGTCCTAAACTAAATAACTAGGACATATAATAAAAATTCGATACTATGGCAGAAAAGAAATTACCTAGGGCATGGAAATGAAAAACTACTTACTTTATTTGATGCTCTCTTCCTACATAGAATTATGAATTTTTTATCAATGAAAATAGGCATACCTCCAAAAGAGGTTTAGGATTTCTATTTATAGATCATAGAAACCCAAGGGTTACATTCGATTCACATCTGCATTTACAATTTTACCCTAATGAAGACTAGTCAACGCACCGCCACACCGCCACGAATTTTCACCGACACAGGCTTATTATGGCCGCGGAACAGCGGCCAAAACCCATGTTTGGCCGCGGATCCCCGGCCATATAGAGGGCTTATGGGCTCTGCTTCTCTGGTAATTCTCATGTTGCTTTTTCCTTGGCTTTTCTTCACTTGGTTTCTCAGATTGTCTTCTAGTTTTCTTCCAGATTTCCATAGTGCATAAAGTCGTGGACTTTACCGTTCGCTTCGTGTCGAAGTCTTGAACCTTGTGTTGCCTTTGTACTTTGTGAACTTGTTCATTGATCTTCGTTTATTCTCCAAACTGTAGGCTTGATCAAGATTCTTCCATTTGTTGGTCGTAGTCTCACTTTTGTATCGTCTTTTCATCATTTTCACTGTTTTTATTCCGAGAACCTGTAACCTGCAACTATGTAGCAGACATGGATCAAACGCACCGATTTATTTGTAAAATGAATAAGAATCGGGAATATAATAATGCAAAATTATGATCTGAACAAATACTTCCAAACTTATCTTTTCCTCGTCCTCGAGCAAACCTAGTTTTATTCTCTAAAAAGACCTAGCCTCACTTTTGCAGGGAAACGCGATTGCACTGAGCTTGTGCAACAAGCCGTTAAAGCTCTAGGTGTCCATAGTAGGAGGTGTGTTGTCTCCTGAGGGTTTTCAGCGGATACTACCCACAAAATCCTATCAATTCGGCCTATTGACTTTTATTCACCAATTAGGTTTTCTAACCAGAAACTCTATTATTTTCAACTCAGAAATTATAAATCCGTATTTTTCACGCTTCCTTATTATTTAACTTAAGATTGTATATGTTCTGCAGATTTATTTAGCTTTTAGCATCTTTTGAGTTTTCCTTCTAGGTTCCATCTCAACTTAGGAATTTTTATCATCTCTACTAAAGATATAAGTCCTATATTTCATTCCTATCTCTCATCTAAACCCCAATCACATACCCCTACGTGTGTGTATGTATAACCCCTACACTTGGAAATTCAATTTAATCTCTTATACTCTTGTCCATCGTCTAAAGTACTTTTAGTTGGTGAATTTTTTTAGATGAAATTGCTCACACATCCTTCATACCACCGTTAATACTTCTTGAGGTACTAACGACCGATTATAAAATGTGTTTGCACATTAAGGCGTAATTCCTAGTCTTGTAATACCTAAGGCTTTAGCACTGATTCCTAAACCAGTTGGTCTAAGGCACTAGGTGATAAAGCACACTCGCTAAATATTTTTTTCTATTTATGCAGCCTTAAGTAATTACAAAAAGCAGTGTTCATTTTTTTTTAATCTCTTTATTCACACTTGTATTTTTATTTTATTTTCTTTCATACTAGGACTTTAGACAAGAGCATTTCAAGGTCTCTTCTGCTATTCCAAGTTTCAAGGTTCGTAATTGTACAAGTTATAGGGTATATTTTTTCTGAATTTAGACTTAAGTTTCGGAATTATTTTTCAGACTTATACTTTAATAAAAATATCAATACTCTTCCCTTATTTTAACTTAGCCCAAGAAGTGAACTCAAAATTTACCTATTTCTAAACAAACTACCAAGACATATATTTTCTACCGTTAAATTTTAAGAAAGGTTATTTTTAGGGTTTTTAATTTACTAAGTCTAAGATCTAGTTATTCCTAGCTAGTTAACTTTTTTGTCAAACTCAAGTCAATTATGCCAAAATTGAATGTTTCAATTTTTATAATTTTTTTAGATTTTTTTCAGTTTTTATTTGATTTCAAAATAAGTATGAAAATGCAAAAATATACATATGAATGCGAAGGAAGAAAGCTTACCGAGCACACCCCCAAACTTAAACTTGACAGTGCCCTCACAGTTCGGCTACACCAAGAGGGTCAAAATTGTCGGCACTCCCTTGTTTATTTATTTATATTTTTTTATTGTTAAAAGAAAAACAAAATATATATACAAAAAGGCCCCCCCAACTTAAGTGAAACAGTGTTTCCACTGTTTAAACGTTAATATTTAGAGTTAGGGAGGACAAAAACACATTAACAAGCTATACAAGGCCTTACACAGACCAAAGTTTGCACCAACCATTCAAAAATTTTATCGTTATAGTGGTGTGGTTGGTGAAAGAATGGAGTGTAAAGAAAAGAAATGAGAAATACACGAGACCGTATGGGAAGAAAGGTGGAATATGGTCTCGGTATAGGAGAAGAATGACGGAAAAGAGAAAGAAGTGTAGTACGAACTTGAGGGTGTAAATTGAGTCAATAAATTAGCACAAATTGTGATGACCGATGTGTTAAAAGCGATTGTGCTAATCTATCAACCCGTGGAGAAATGGGGTCAAATCCCTCAAGATTTGTGAGAAAAAATGGGTACGTTGAACTTGGTAAACCATCCATTGAAAATGGAAGCATGAAAGATTCTTGCACGGTCGAAACGATGGAAAGGACGAAGGAGAGTGATTTAGGAAGGGTCTCATTCTCACCTAAGTAAGCGTATTTAACATGAGACGGCAACAGCTTGAGTTTGAGTTTTTCGGGTGGTAAAATTTGTGAGAATGTCTCGAACTCGAAAGATTCTATCAATGGTTCGAAATCACTGTTAGCAACCGAGTCGGATGGTTCAACTAACTCATCCAAAAATTCAAATGACTCAAACTCGGGCGGTGAGTCTTCAAAATCGTCCGAAAAAGTGAAACTCTCATAATCGTTATCGGTTGTTCAAACTGTGTCAAATTCAAGGAGGAACGCACTAGTGGCGTCAAAACTGCTGTGATCGAACAGAAATTTTTCAAGCTCACAGTCCTCCTGCGTGATTTCTTGCGTGGTCGGAACGATGGAAAGGATGAAGGGGGTGATTTAGGAAGTATAACAGTTAAAGGTTCAGGAGGATGAATTGGAAAATCCGACTCATCAAACAAAACTGGTTCATCCTCAATACTATTCTCAATACTCTCCTCATAATTCTCCTCAAAAGTTATCCTATCCATGCAATTATTATCAAAATCAAGACGCATATGAAGTTCGGGAGAAACATTTAATGACTCGGTATGATGAATTGGAGAGAAAAATTCAGTCAAATCTGCGGGTTCATCATCCAAAATATTCCCTACGTCAATATCCTCAATCAAGTGAAAATCAATTTTTTCAGACACCTCATCAAAAGCATGGATATTTATTAATTCAGGTTCTAGATTGGAGGTGTAGAAGTCAAAAGGATTGGTGATGGTTTCACTCGAAAGGGACCCTTCACAATCTGGCAAATCAAGCATTACAAAGTCACACAACTCATTAAACGTTTTATTTTCATCTGGTGAATCATTTAGGACACTTGATAGACATTCAAAACCGGAGCTGTGGGATTCAATTGGTGATGGGTAGGTTTGATTTGGAAGGGTGCACAGCTCACTCACTCCTCTCAAATTCTCAATCTATCCAACCGCCTCATCATACATTGGAATTTTTGGAGCTAGTTGGAAACTAGATACCAGGTCACTAGGTTGCATAAGGGCGGCAATGGACGCATCCAAATTCCTCATCTGTTGGTTTGTCGCTAGAATATAAGCTTCCAACGACTGTTCCAGACTAGACATGGGTTGTGAAGGGGTTTCAGTAAAAGATTCAAAGTTGTTTGGATACGTGAAACTCCCAAATGGTTATGTAGAAGCAATGTCTAGGGAAGGTGCGAAAGTCGGGTAGGACTGATAAGAATTGAATGGTTGGACAGGAGTAAGATCAACATTTGGATAAAAAGGTGAATGGACCTGTTGATCCCAAGAACTGAAAGTGTTGAAAGGAGTGAAAGATCGGTTACGAGATTGTTCAATATGTTCAGCAATAGACATGGGTTTCGGAGTTACAACAGGACTCGAAGAGGGAGTATCAACGTAGGAAGGTGGTGAAGGATGAAATGGTTGATACAAAGTGGATTGTGGAGTCGAACTGTTTCTCCTAGATGCTTCTATTCGATCTTTCAAAGAAATTTTGGGCACGGAGGGGTCGTCCGTAATTCGACCAAAACAATTCGCGTATGAAGCAATGTTTGGATGAGGGTACCAAAGTTCGGCAAGTGTTTTTGGAGGTGGGGTACCCATGATGTAAGAACCGAGAAGAAAAAGAATGTGGGTGCAACTAGGGTGCAATAGATTTCTTAGCGACAAGTGGTAAGTTTTTATAAAAATTTTCCGTTTTGTGTTTTTTTTATAAGGAGCTTTTTGCAAAAAAAAAAAATTCAATAAAAGGCTTAGACACATGTTCAAGCAATCACAATATGCACAATCAAGCCTAGATCTAGGGTCACCTAGGTCAGCTAGACAGGTCCTAACTGTTCCAAAGAGCAAGATGTGAGGACCTCAAACCGCCTCTTCACCGCCAATTGTGGCCAGGTAAGCACAAGTAGAGAAAGGAGGGATCCGCTAACGAATCATCGTGAGACGGGCATTTTAAAGTTACCTTTCCCCACCTGTCTAGCCTAGGCACCACAAAGTCAGGTTTAGATCAACGATCGATGCCTACAACTATTCCTTTGTCCTATTGAGCGCGAAGTCCTTAGTGATGAGTCTAATCTATTTTAATTAGCTTGATGGTCAATGCAATATGCTTTATGTGATTTTTGGGGTCCTGAGATGGGTAATGAAATCCCCACCCAATCTGGATTGGTGTAAAAGCCCCTTAAAGTCAATTTTAAATATGCAAAGCGGTAAACAAAATCAAACACTTGCAAACAATTTTTTTTATTGCGGCACAAAGAATCCTGCACAAGATCAAGTTATTAGAGAAGGGGAGAAGTTTTTGCGCAAAGAACCCTGCAGGAATTTTTTTTCCAGAGGAGATAAGGGGGTTACAGAGAAGAAGAGAAAACTTACAGAAGAATTTTGGCTTGCTGACGTCAGCAAGGCGCCGCGGTTCCACGGCTAATTGTTACCTTTGACAGCGGTTCCGCGGTCAAATCATTGGTTCAGATCCCCAAATCTTTTCTGTTTTCTGTTCTAATTATCCTCTGCTTGTTCGGATCTGTTGTTTGCTGTTTTACACTCTGGAGTTTTCCAGAATTTAATCTTTCCTTCGATCCTGCACGATTCAAAAGAATACCCTTCAAAAAATAACAAGATAATAAATTTTTATATTTTTTTAATTTTTCAGTTTTTATGATTTTTCAATTCTTATATTAACCCGAAATTACAAAAAGAAAACAGAAAATTTCTTTGATTTTTATATTAACCCGGCAACGGCGCCATTTGATTTTTAGAGAATATTGTGATCAAAGAATTAATTACCGCAATCAATAACGGCGTCGCTTGGTAGCTAGCCGGTGAGTACGGGTCGGTCCACAGGGATTTTGTGTATTCTCAATTTGTTCTAACGAGTTAATTCCAAACGGTGTTGGATTGATTATGACTAAAAACTAAGGTTGATCTAGACTAGGATTAAAATCTTGCTAGGGTTAGGTTTAGGTTATGTTTGGAAAGTCAATATTCTTCACTGCTTTCTATGCCCTAATAAAGATCTATTAGGTGTTATGGTAATAATTAACAAAGTGGATTAGTACCATTGGGAAGAAACTAGGTTTCTTTCTCTAGGTTCTTGTCCTTCCTTTCTTAATTCTTACCCTAATCTCTATGGAAAACATATACAACCGGTCTTTTAAACTACGGTATCACCGCAACCTCGTGGGATAGGATGCCGTAGTGAGCGGTGTGTGTATGTATGGATGGAGTCCTATAAAAATATGTGATGGGTAAGAAAGGGGTGAGAGATTTTCATCTCTCAAACCTCTCCTATTCCTAACCCTAACAAGTGAGGAACTACTCACTCATTAGGGAATTTATTAAAAGAAACATTTTTTTTATCTACGGCAAATAATTAAAAGTCCTAAACTAATTAACTAGGGCAGATAATAAAAATTCTATACAATGGCAGAAAAGAAATTACCTAGGGCATGGAAATGAAAAACTACTTACTTTATTTGATGCTCTCTTCCTATATAGAATTCTGAATTTTTGATCAATGAAAAGAGGCATACCTCCAAAAGAGATTTAAAATTTCTATTTATAGATCATAGAAACCCTAGGGTTACATTCCATTCACATCTGCATTTACAATTTTATCCTAAAGAAGACTAGTCAATGCACCGCCACACCGCCATGAATTTTCACCAACACGGGCTTATTATGGTCGCGGAACAGCGGCCAAAACCCATGTTTGGCCACGGATCCTGGGCCATATAGAGGGCTTATGGGCTCTGCTTCTCTGGTAATTCTCATGTTGCTTTTTCCGTGGCTTTTCTTCACTTGGTTTCTCAGATTGTCTTCTAGTTTTCATCAAGATTTCCATAGTGTATAATGTCGTGGACTTTACCGTTCACTTCGTATCGAAGTCTTGAACCTTGCGATGCCTTTGTACTTTGTGAACTTATTCACTGATCTTCGTTTATTCTCCAAACTTTAGGCTTGATCAAGATTCTTCCATTTGTTAGTTGTAGTCTCACTATTGTATCGTCTTTTCATCATTTTCACTGTTTTTATTCCGAGAACCTGTAACCTGCAACTATATAGCAGACATGGATCAAACACACCTATTTATTTGTAAAATGAATAAGAATTGGGAATATAATAATGCAAAATTATGATCTGAACAACTATCTAATAAGCATAATGGGTGTACTCTCCTAATCCTAGGAGTACTCGCACCCTGAGATAAGGTGAAGATAAAAGACAACTGAATAAAGCTTATTCCTATTTTTCCTGAACCAGAATCCATCCCCGAAATGGAACAAGTTCCTTCGAGTTCGTATATAACTATACGATAGAATATCCAATAACTGTGGATCTTTATAGTGATACGGGGTGTTCTGGAGAAATACCAAGGTGAAGTAGGAGTGGCGATGAAATATATGGTTTGGTCGTGAATGATAGCAGTTGCAATTTATTTTGCCTTCTTTCTGGTCCCTTTATTTGTCTTAACTTAAAACCTTTTGTACACCACGCTTAGGCTAATTGGTTTTCTTCATTCGCCACCTTTCGACACCTGCCTATGGTTTAGAAGAAGACTATCCAATAAGCATAATAGGTGTACCCTCTCCTAATCCTAGGAGCTCTTACAACCTGATCGAAGGTAAAAGGAAAAGACAACTGAATAGTCCTATTCAATTTTCTCCAAAACCGGAAACCATCCTCGAATCTGGAACAAGTTCCTTCGAGTTCGTATATAATCATACGATGGTTTTATCCAATGGAAGTGGATTTTGTAGTAATACAAAATGTTCCGGAGAAAAGGGTACAAGAAGGAGTGGCAATGTGGTATGCAACTCGGACAATCGAAAAGCCAGTATTTTAAAAGTGTTCGGTCAACTTGGTCACTGAGTCATAATCTAGTGTCGGGCCATGGTCGCTGCCAAAGAGAGAGAGAAAAGAAACACACTGCGCGCCCTCTAACATAGATCATAATGGTTATCACATTATCTAATCAGGATGTCTCCTACTGTATCCTCAAATTCTCCTCCAAACCTGAAAGAAGAATTAGTCGGGATCACCCGAGGAGTAAACCAACTCATTAGTGGGAATCGGGATCCAACTATCATCGCATGATAACTTGATGGAATCCACTCAAGTCACCACACTCCAGATGGTATGCGCATGCCTAGCAAGTTTCAGTTTCTTTAGAAACTCCCGATGTATGTTTTTACCCCTAGGACCCAAGTGACCTTGACAATGCTAACATATCAAAGAGTCCTAGTCAAGTTCAACCTGTCATTATCTTGATTGTGTTAAACCCACCCATACGAGTCCTTGACAATGCCAAGATAACCGTACGACTGTCCTAACCAATCCACATATCCATGCAACAGAAAAGCATTACAGAGCTACCGAACACTACGCATCGGCAATGCACGACATACGTAGCACGAATACTAAGCAATACTAATCTGAAATGACGGAGGGCTACGGCTGGTTTTTGACGAAAAATCTTTAATGTAATGAACTTGATATCGTTGAAGGAACCAGATAGCTTTTTATAAATATTATGGCGAAAACCTTTGCTAAAGAGGTCACTCCCGGTGAAGGGATCTCGGCTCTTTCCCCGTCGAATGAGGTGCATGATATTCCAACTGAATTCCGCGATGCAAAGCAAAAAGTAATCGACTATAGTGAAGTTATTACCCTGACACAAACTTCTATCCAAGGGGTCACTCCCGATGAAGGATCTCGGCCCTTGCCTCGTCGAATGAGGTGCTGCATATTCATAACCGAAAACCTCTGTGCAAAACAAAAGAGAACGTCCTTATAATAACAGCGTTTTAAAAATTTGTTCTAACAACATCAAATAGGTTTGTTTTTCTTTCATTGATCCGAATCAACGCAGTCCCATCAATTAATCACACCAAAAAGAACGAAAATATGATGTTTGTATATTCCATCTGTAAGTCTACGGTAGCGCTTCGGCCGTCAATCCGAGGCAAAAATGCGGAAACAAATACTTTTTCTAATCTTGAAACCGGCGCTAACGTATACTTTAATCCCGGATCGAACCATTAATACAAACTAGCTAACTAGAGAAAGGTTGGAAAGGCTATACCGATTGATCCGTGTCCTTCGGTCTTTGGCCACCATCCCAAGCTCCTCGCGGCATCTACGATCTCCGGTCTCCTCGTCGGAAGGGCACCACATCAAAGAGTCTTTTTACGGGCTCCCACCTTTGAACCGAGAAAACTCGGACACGAAGTTTGTTAGCCGACGTGTCTAAGGTTGCTGTAGAATAAGTGTAGAAAACTTTGTCTCGAGGGTTAATCAAAGTTGCCAAATGGAGTGGAGATGGAGAATGGAAATGAGCTTGAGGATTTTTCTTTGCAATGAAATGAATCAAATTCCTCATCCACTCACCAAGATGGGGCTGCCACTTATGAGGTCTCGGCCAAGGCCAGAGAAAGAAATGGGGGGGGGGGTGAGTGCAAGCAAAAGCAAGTGGTGACCTTAAGCAAAAGTAGCTACAAAAAACCACACAAAAACATCACCTTCAACTCACTCCATCAACCATCAACTCTCACAAAAAAAAAACCCTCCTTTATCAAATTCGAAATTGCAGAAATCCCCTTCCAACCAAATTGTTGCTATTGTGTGCTGGAGCCCTTGGCACCAAAAAAAAACCTTCCTTTTATAAAATGCACCTTTGCAAATAAACCCCTCCAAGCAAAAATCAGCCATAAAAGAGAAGGATGGAAAAATGGCCGAAAAGAGAAAGCAAGCTGACAACTTCAAAAGGCGATCCGGTAACAAATTACGGGATAACCCCGCAACTGTATATACATACCGACATTTGTATTCCGACCGAATACAAATGCAATGAGACAAAATCTACACAATATAATACTAGGATCCAGCTTAAACCAAAACCCGCTAGTATTATCCATCCGAACCATGATACGTGCACAAGTGCACGCGTATGTTCGAACCCTGCCATAAATCCATACGGCCTCTACAACGTTTCGCCCGAAACTTGAGAAACTGTCTGTGGGGGACTCTAAAGACTCGTCAATACTTTGGCTGTGGATTTAACCACTAGCACGTCAGTGGTACTAGCTGTACGTAACGGGCTACCAGTTATTGACCAAAAGGGAGGACGATGAGCGAACTCATCCTGACACCCTATTGAGCCTGTCAGTGACAATATTCGTATAGTCCGGTCCGTTCGTCTATGAGCATCGCATGTCGGGCCTAGCGGGTTGGTAAAAGTCAGACCCCCAAAAGCGGTACAAGTCGTGTCAGAGTGTAGCCCAGAACACCCTGAGATACTACTGGAATACCTAACAGTAAATCCCCTGCATTGGCCAAGGACTTCGTGTAATGGCTCACCTAGACACAGCGCGATCTCACCCCCAATACCGGGAAAGACGAAACCCTTGCCGATCCGCTCACTGCCTCTATGTGGCTCGGGACTGTACCCAACTAAAACCTGTTTGCACGACTCCTTTGAACCGCAGTAGGGTAGTAATCAAAGCCCAGTGGGAACTCACATGAGACATATGACGATCTCAGGTCAATGAACTAACCTGTACACATGTCACCAGGGAACTGCTATCTGACGTCAGGTATAATACCAACTAGCATGTTCCTGGCGAGTCCTGTCCGTTGTACTCATAACCCAATGAGCACCTGTATACATCTTAGGTGAACCAACTGACACCAATAGCTTGTGAGACCGGCCACCGCCCCTCGTCGGGGTCTAGACTGTATACACGAGTCTACTAATCGAGTATCGATTCCCTGTCTCGAAACTCCCACGACTAGGGACCACTTTAAGGATGTGCTTATAGACTACCCAACTCTCACGTATATGATCGCCATCATACTGCTGGTAGTGAAGAAAGAATCCTAAGGGCTCTATCAATGTGTAATAGTGATCTATAAGGTCATATAAAGCTGTACACGATGATAAAGATAAACCAAATAGCATACTATCATCTTGAGTAAGACTGTCCTACCGGCATAGGTCCTCCCTCAATCATTGCAATCACGTGCCTGCGATCCAATAATTGACTTTGAGGGCACTATATCCAACAATCTCCGACTTCCACTTAGGGCTAATTATTGCGATGTCGCATACTCACAGCCCGTGAGATACCGAACACCCAATTCCTCTACTAATCAGTTTCACAAAACCCGTTTGCGAAACTATTGCATTCGAGGAATAGCCTTAGTGAGTGGATCCGCCCTAATGTTTCTTTCTATGTCTCTCTTTATCTCAAGTTCGCGGAGAAAGCCGTCTCCCGAAATGAGCAATACCTGTCTTAGAATATGTTTGGATATCTGATTGGACCTAGTTCATAAATGAACTCCAAATCCAAACTTCTTAGACTGTAGCGTCAACTGAACTTAATCAGTATCCTACGCCATACCTCCCACAGTATCTTCTTGGATCACCTGTCCAAACCACTGCCCCTCGTCAGAGGGAAAACTATAACTCTGACAGTCACTCTGTCATCCAGGTCACCTTGGAAGCCTGGAATGATAAACGTCTCCTAAAAGAGGCTGTTGTTATCATATCCCTAGAACATCCACTTATGTTCTAAAACTGCTTCAGAACGTTTCTCCAGGATAGGATTAATATCAACTTCTTGCATCTAGTGCAAAAACAACATCTGGTGTGGTACTTGACATCTTATGATTTACTCAATTGCCTAAGCAAGTGATCTGCCAATCATGCACATCCCTCTCCCCTTTAGTCTGTAAGACACCTTTAGAGAGGGTGACTCCATCACCTGCAGGTACAATATCGTGGCAGGAGTCGTCCATTCTAAAACACCTGTAGAATGTTGTCTAAGTACCCAGATTGGGAAACTACCCAAATCTAGATCTAAAACCATAGGTCTAGTAACCAGAATGTCTGATATTATATCTATATCCTATGTGGAGAAACCACACAAAAGTATAACCGATCATAGTATAGGAATTTCACTTCCTACTATGTGTATGTCATCCATATACCAGGACATCACACCCTACTACCTTCTTAACAGATCCATTCCCTATTCTGATGAAGTCAAACCTACGACTGTCACATCAGAAATAGATGATCTATCTCCGCTATATCCGCTTTAGTCCAAAAATAGACATAAGCTACTTTTCCACTATGCTTCCGCTACTCCTACTGACTACGACAACCCTCTGGCAGAATCATATATACGTGCACTTCTAACGCTAGTTTAGAACGACGCTATACTCACCCTCCTGCCGGGTCTCATAGACTGGAACAACAGTACTGTCAAGTCTGGGTAAACAAGAACCTCCCTGTCACCGTCCTTGAGCATACCGAAATACCTCTCGAGTGCCTGAGGTTACCCACCATATCTGCGGAGTGGCCAATGGAATGTCAAACCAAATTGAATCTTTAGGTTCTTATCAAATTTTCAGTAATCATTTGCGGTTCTCGAATCACTTCCAGTTCTACCTTACTCCCACTACTGTTTTCTGAAGAAAAAAAATCCATTTTACTAAAACTGTGGCGAGTCAAGAACAATATCACTATTGATCTTCCAGATGGTAGAAAGTCAGCCCTCGTCATAGGCCGGGTCAACCCACAAACAACCATTACAGAAACGTGCCATGAGTTATCCAGAGTCTGGTTTTAAGCATAAGCCGGACAACTCCCCGTACCTTAACATTGTTAAAATATGAACTATTCTATATCCAATATAGAAACAGAGGCACTGATTTAATTAGAACCAGATTCAAATCATGCAGCTGTCTCCAGCGCATGTCAACTAAATGGAGAGAGGCCGATCATCATTACTCAACTTAGGAATACATCCAGATATGAGTAACCTGAAAAAGAAGTAAGTTCCCATAATCATTACTATCAACTGAATATCATATACAAGTATCTACATCTTCGATCACCTTGAAGAATCCTGATACTTGCAATACCTGGTTCTCTACTTTACTCTTATACCTATAACTTCTCAAAACTTAGACCTTGCATTTCTACGAAACACTTGTCTAAAAACTAGAGAAGTCACAAATAAACAGAATATAGTACGAGGACCAACCCCTCTGTCCTAATGGACATTGTACAACATACAATACTCTGTATAAGTCCCCTAAGTCTAATAACTCATTCCTTGTGTGTCGTAGGTTGAAAACCGTACTTATGATTAAGAAGAATTACACCGCTGTTTAATGCTCCTTACCTAACCATCCACTGATATAGGTAAATGTCATAGACATAATTTCAAAAAGTTTTATCTCACTTTATAAAAATAAACGTACAGATATATCAATTTGAAATTGGTGCATAACAACGGATATTCAAAACCAAATATTTGCCGTCCGGCAAACAACCCAGGAGATTTCTCAAATATCACCAATTACAACGAATCCCGATATAATGAGGATGATCACCTAATTCCCAATAACTTACTCCCACTCATCATCTGTAACACCATACAGATTTGAGAATCAAACCTGGTAAATACATACCGTGAAGTAAGGACTAATTGGGAAATCAGTTTTCTTTTAACAATACACAATGAAACTTGAAACATGTAAATGTTTCGAAGGGGTATCCGGGTATTCCTAGTAATGCTTCTTCCATTATCAGATTTACAACTGTAACCATATATTTCTTTGCCATCTCTCCAAATCCCTTTATATGTCTTTGGTCATTACCTTCTGTACACCCCTTTAGGCTAAATGGTTTTCTTCCCTCCATACCGTTCGGCACCAGCCTATGGTTTGGAAGAAGACTACCCAATAAGCATAATGGGTGCACTCTCCTAATCCTAGGAGTACTCGTAACCTGAGAGAAGGCGAAGATAAAAGATAACTGAATAAAACCTTATTCCTATTTCTCCTGAACCAGAATCCATCCCCGAACTGGAACAAGTTCGTTCGAGTTCGTATATAACCATACGATGGATTATCCAAATAACTGTGGATCTTCGTAGTGATACGGAGTGTCCTGGAGAAATACAAAGGTGAAGTAGGAGTGGCAATGAAATACTTGGTCTGGTCGTAAATAGCAGTCGCAGTTTACTTTGCCCTCTTTCTAATCCCTTTATTTGTCTTAACTTATTTCCTTCTGTACACCATCGTTAGGCTAATTGGTTTTCCTCATTCTCCACCGTTCGGCACATGCCTATTGTTTAGAAGAAGACTATCCAATTAGCGTAATAGGTGTACCGTCCTAATCCTAGGAGCACTCGCAGTCTGAGTGAAGGTAAAAGGAAAAGACAACTGAATAGACCTATTCATTTTCTCCAGAACCAGAATCCATCCTCGAATCTGGAACAAGTTTATTCGAGTTCGTATACAACCATATGATGGATTTATCCAATGGAAGTGGACGTTCGTAGTAATACGGGGTGTTCTGGAGAAAAGGGTAAAAGTAGGAGTGGCAATGAGGTATGCAACTCAGACAATCCAAAAGCTAGTGTTTTAAGAAGGTTCGGTTAACTTGGTCACTGAGTCATAGTCTAGGGCCGGGCCATGGTCGCTGCTACGAGAGAGAGAAAAGAAACACTCTGGGTGCAGTCTAACCTAGATCAGAATGGTAACCAATTTATCTGATCAGGAAACCTCCCACTGTAAACTCAAATTCTCCTCCAAACCTAAAAGAAGAATTAGTCGGGATCACCCGAGGAGTAAACCTACTCATCAGTTGGAATCAGGATCCAACTATCATCGCATGATAACGTGATGGAATCCACTCACGTTATCACACTGCAGAAGGTATGCGCATATCTGGCAAGTTTTAGTTTCTTTAGAAACTCCCGATGTGATTTTTACCCCATGCTCTTATGACCTTGACGAAGGTCAACAAATCATAAGTCACAAGTCAAGTTCTACCCGTCATTGTCCAGGTTAATTTGAACCCACCAATACAAGCCCTTGACGAAGGTCAACAAGGCTATACGACTGTCCCAAACCAACGCATCTATCTATGCAGCAGAAAAGTAACAAATAGCTACCATACACTATGCCATGACGGAGGGCTACGAATGGTTTTTGGCGAAAAACCATTAACGTAATGAACTTGATATCGTTGAAGGAACCGGATAGCTTTTTATAAAAATATAGTGGCGAAAACCTTTGCTAAAGAGGTCACTCCCTGTGAAGGGATCTCGGCTCTTTCCCCGTAGAATGAGGTGCAGGATATTCCAACTGAATACCACGATGCAAATCAAAAAGGCAATTGGTTATAGTGAAGTTATTACCCTGACGCAAACTTTTGTCCAAGGGGTCACTCCCGGTAAATGGATCTCGACCCTTTCCTCGTCGACTGAGGTACTGGATATTCATAAACGAATACCACTGTGCAAAACAAAAGAAAACGTCCTTCCAATAACAGCTTTTTGAAAAATGTTCCAACAACATCAGAATAGATTTGTTTAGCTTGCATTGATCCGAATCAATGCAGTCCCATCAATTAATCACACCACAAAAGAACGATAATATGATGTACGTATATGCCATCCGCATTCGCCACTGGGTCCCGTCATCACCCGTTAGGTTACTTAACAAACGACAGAACGGGGATTGGACTAGTGCGGGTGTAAAACATATACACCATCTACTAATATATATATCAATATATAATATTCGCTCATGGCGTGATAAAATGCAACATCACAGAAATGTAATAAGCATCACAGAACAATACAGATAATCTGGGATCCCCGGGTTTCCTTTGAGCCGCAAGTTAAACCCGACGTTCCTCTGGTCGTGTGGATAGCCTGTGCAATGAAATCCTAGACCCCTACGGGTGCGGCAAGTTACCCGCTAAAACCTGAAGTGAGGCAGCCCCCTTCAACAAAGTGAATGGACCACCCAGCACTTCACGGAATTCGGTAACTTGAGCACCCCTCCTTGGGTCAACCTATACCCGCTACGAGTGCGACGAATAGCCCGCCAATACTAGAGTAAAGCCCCCTCCGTCTCAAAGCCATGAGATGCGGGCTCGTTGCCCTCTAGAACCCGGCAATCCGTGCACCCCCACCGCGGGGTAATCCTAGTACAGAAAGTAAAATATATACAACGGGTACATCGACCTCAGCCCGGTCATGCCCCAAAAGAATAATATACAAACAGGCAGTGACGGCAGTCCACATGTCAGAAGCTCGCCCCATAATATCAAATGTACAAATAATACCAAACTGTACTACCATTACTCCGGGCTATCCACCACGACAAATCCGCAACACCACAGCGCAACACAAAACATCAACGTGAATGTCACGTTCGCAAATCCGTCTAAAAGAGCTATACCAATTAGACAAGATTTACCGCTCGAATGGCATTCACGGTCGCAGATATAAAGTAAGCATTGTGAACTAATTTATTTAAATTTTCGATCGACAAAATTTCCCGAAGTGGGCCCCAAGTACAACTGCAGCACTCAAAATAATCTGGGCCAAGAATAAAAATTCCAGAAACCCCAATTCCAAGTTAAAGACCACTGTAGAAAATTTGGTGCAGAGAAGCCACAAAAAGGCGGCGGAACCGCGGCCAAAACAGGGTTGTTGCCGCGGCTCCGCGGCGTCACTGTAGCATCATGCTACCAAATTTTCACAGATGTCTTAGAAAAGCCTGCCTGATTTTCTGAAATACTCAAAATAATTTTTCGACGACAAAAATTTTTTGACAGAAACTGTTAAAATGGAATCGCGGTTTTGGAAAATTCGGCCGATCGATGTTTTAAACAAGTTAGAACAAGCTAGTAAAGCTTAATGGCGTGGCTCTGATACCATGTAAGTCTACGGTAGCGCCCCGGCCGTCAATCCGAGGCCAAAATGCGGAAACAAAAACTTTTTTTAAACTTGAAACCGGCGCTAACGTATACTTTAATCCCGGATCGAACCATTAACACAAACTAGCTAACTAGAGAAGGGTTGGAAAGGCTATACCGATCGATCCGTGTCCTTCGGTGTTTGGCCACCATCCCAAGCTCCTCGCGGCATCTCCGATCTCCGATCTCCTCGTCGGAAGGGCACCACATCAAAAAGTCTTTTTACGGGCTCCCGCCTCTGAACCGAGGCAACTTGGACACGAAGTTTGCTAGCCGACGTGTCAAAGGTTGCTGTAGAATAAGTGTAGAAAACTTTGTCTCGAGGGTTAATCAAAGTTGCCAAATGGAGTGGAGATGGAGAATGGAAAATGGGCATGAGGATTTTTCTTTGCAATGAAATGAATCAAATTCCTCATCCACTCACCAAGAAGGGGCTGCCTCTTATGAGGTCTCGGCCAAGGCCAGAGAAAGAAATGGTGGGGTGAGTGCAAGCAAAAGCAAGTGGTGACCTTAAGCAAAAGTAGCTACAAAAAACCACACAAAAACATCACCTTCAACTCACTCCATCAACCATCAACTCTCACCACAAAAAAACCCCTCCTTTATCAAACTCGAAATTGCATAAACCCCCTTCCAACCAAATTGTTGTTGTTGTGTGCTGGAGCCCCTGGCACCACAAAACAAAACCTTCCTTTTATAAAATGCACCTTTGCAAATAAACCCCTTCAAGCAGAAATCGGCCATAAAAGAGAAGGATGGAAGAGAAAGCAAGCCGGCAACTTCAAAAGGTGATCCGGTAACAAATTACGGGATAACCCCGCAACTGTATATACATACCCGCATTTGTATTCCGACTGAATACAAATGCTATGAGACAAAATCTACATAGTATAATACTAGGATCCGGTCTAAACCAAAACCCGCTAGTATTATCCGTCCGAACCATGATACGTACACAAGTGCACGCGTATGTTCGAACCCTGCCATAAATCCATACGGCCTCTACAACGTTTCGCCCGAAACTTGAGAAACTGTCTGTGGGGGACTCTAAAGACTCGCCAATACTTTGGCGGTGGATTTAACCACTAGCACGTTAGTGGTACTAGCTGTACGTAACGGGCTACCAGGTATTGACCAAAAGGAAGGTCGATGAGCGAACTCATTCTGACACCCTACTGAGCCTGTCAGTGACAATATCCATACAGTCTGGTCCGTTCGTCTTGTTAGTGTATATGCCCTAGAGGCCATTACTGTATCATACTAGTATGTATATTACTTGATGGAAGCTTGGGATATTCACAGTTGTATAGACAATCATGCTCGATATAGTTGTATGCTACTTGGTTTGTCTCTGCTTTAATGTGTACATGTGTGTTTCTTTATTATATCACCTATACGCATTAGCAGAGCCCTTAGGATCTTTGCTTGATTACCGGCGTTGTGATGGCGATCACACTCGTGGGGGCTGGGTAATCCACAAGCACATCCTTATTCACGTCCCTAGTCATGGGATTATCGAGATAGGGCATCGATACTCCGGAGTAGACTAGCGTATGCGCTTCTCATCCCAGCACGGGAGACGGTCTGTCCCACAACCGTCAGTACGTCGTACTTGAGATAGTATGCGGGTGCTCGTTAGGTTAGGAGTACACTGGACAGGACTCGTCGGGAACTGATGGTTGGTATTATACCTATCGTCAGTTATCAGTTCCCAGGTGACATGAGTACAGCTTAGTCCGCTGACTTGACACTGTCACTTCGCCTCGAGTGTGTTCACACTGTTAATTGATTACTACCCTACCACGGCTCTACTGAGTCGTGCAAACAAGTAGTAGTAGGGAGCAGTCCCGAAGCACTTGGAGGCAGTGACGGTTAGACAGGATTCGTCTCTCCCGGTATTGGGGGTTGACATCGCGCTGTGTCTAGGAGAGCCATTACACGAGTAGTCCCTGGCCAGGGCATGCGAGATATACTGGTAGGTTTCCAGTGTTATCTCAGGGTGTTCTGGGCTTCACACCGACACAACTTGTACCGCTATTAGGAGACTGACGTTTACCGCCCCCCTAGGCCCGCCATGCGATGTATCAGACGAACAGACCGGACTGTACGGAGATTGTCACATACAGGCTCAGTAGGAGATCGGATGGATTTACCTCATCGGCCTTCTTATCGACATCTACCTGGGGACCGTTACGTACAGCTAGTGCCGCTTGTGGTCTATGGTTAAACCCACTACCAGCGTAGTTAGAGTCCCACACAGAGAGTTTCCCTACACTGAGCGAAACGTGTAGAGGCCGTATAGTTTTACGGCAGGGCTGCGATCACTTACGTACACTTGTGTACGTGTGGTGTTCGGGCAGGCAATACTAGTGGGCGTTGGTTTAAGCCGGATCCTAGTATTGCACGGATGGATTTGCCTTCTGTGCATCCGCATTCTTCGGAATGCGGATGCAGGTGTGTATGCACAGTTTTCCGGAGCGATGAAGGAGGAGGTGCCTCATCAGGGTTTTGGCAGTTGGTTCGGCCAAAACCGTTATGTGGCAGGCTCATTTGGGTTTTGATAGTTGATTCGGTCAAAACCATTTTGAGGCGGACTCATTACGGTTATGACAGTTCTTTTGGTCAAAACCGTTATGAGGCGCGGACATCATTTACTAATCCTTTTAGTGATAATTTTATGATGGCTAATTGCATTGACCATTTGACCCCGTTGACCCCTCTTGACTTTGTTGACCGGTTGAACGTGTTGACCATTGACTTTCAAGAGGAATCTACACTCTTCTTTTCTTTTTCTTTTTCTATTTTGATTATGATAATGGTCATTTCAATGGTGCCATCAAACTTTATCTTGATAGGATTGGTAATGATGTTTTGGTGCATTATTGCAACCATGGTTAATTTCTTTAGTTCATAATTTCTTTCTCATTCTCTCTCTTGCCTTTTCAAGTGAGAAGAAAAAGATATGAACCATGGTTGCTAGCTCATCCTTCTTCTTCTTCCTCCTCTTGATTCATTTTTTGATCTCATGTGTTGAGAAATAAAGATCCCACAAAGACAAAACCATCCCCTTATCACTTTTACACAACCTAGGGCTTCTAGATTAGCAATCTCTTTGCCCTAGTTACCTCGGCTCGAGGTGGAGCTCGGTGTACATCTCTCGGGTGGATCGTCTTCGACTCAAGGAGGCCGCGGAGGTGACCAAAGTCCGGATCAAGCATCGGAGCAAGCAAGGAGAAGAACAACAAGAAGAGAAGGAGTTCAAGTTGAGGTATAACCCCTAACCGAGTAGATAAATCTCTAGTTAGGATGCTAGTGTATTGTTTAGCAAAGATCCGGCTTTTCGGTCCATGTTACCATGTTTAGAAAAAATTTGTTTTACCGTTTCCGCAACCCCGAAAGTACCGGGAGAGGTAACGTGGACCTAACAGTGGTATCAGAGCCTAACTAAACACACCCTAGAATGTTAGCAAAGTATTTAGAATTTTGACCGGACGAAAAAACGCAAAATCACCCCGAAAAATTCAGTTTCTGCCGATTTTCAGATCTGTTCCAAAATCAATAAATCATACACTAAAAATCGGCTCAGGCTTTTTATAGAATACTGAAGAAAAATGGTCACCTAACTCGGTTAAAGCGCCGCGGTTTCGCGGAACCGCGGCCGAGTTAACTCGGTTGGAGATTTTCTTTTCTGCAGTATTCTTATATGGGTATTTTGGGATTTTTGATATATGACTTTTCTGCCCAGATTTTCCAGAAAGAAAAATTTGTTTTTGGGGCTCAAAAATCCGTATTTTTGGTCGATGTTCTGTATACTTTGGCTAATGGTTATATCTGTAATGTTATATGTGTATTGAACGTCTACTAATCGCTATACATCGATTAGTGGGGGTTATACAAATCTGTGATCTGTGTTGTTGATGGTTTGTGTATATGAACTCGTGGGATTGTCGCGGATGAATAGCCGGGGTGGATGTGAGATGAGAGTTTCTTTTTCTTTCATTCTTGTAATAAATTTGTAAATTGATGTAATATTATTAGTATGACCGCACAACCGGGTCGGGGTTGTAGCCGTCATTGTATAATTCTTTTTACTGTTTTTGCTCCTAGGATAGACCCATGGAGGGGGTGCACAAACTACCGGGTATCTCAAAGTGCTGAGTGGCCTACTCACGGCGTTGAGGGAGGTTGCTTCGCTTCGGGTACTTGGCGGGTAGTTTGCCGCACCCGTAGGGGTCTTGGGTGGGTTTTTTTGGCTATTCATCGCGACCGTGTAATCCGCTTTTCGTTGCAGGCTCGAACGAATCGCGGGTTCCTAGTATATCCAAAATGTTCATCTATGATCTGGATTGGCTATCATTGCTATATATCTATATATAACAACTATTTAAGCGTTGCTTATGTTTTTCAGCCGCGCTAGCCCAGCCCCCGCTCTGTCGTTAGTTAAGTAACCTAACGGGTGATGACGGGGCCCCGTGGCGAATGCGAATGGCATAAGCGTACGTCATATTTTGGTTGTTTTCTGCAATGATAGGATTTAAATAATGGGACGCATTAAAAGAACTAATGCAAGAAAATAAACCTAAAAGACGTTGTTGGAACAAGTTTTTTTTTCAAAAAGCTGTTATTGCAAGGACGTTCATTTTTGTTTTGCATCGCGGTATTCGGTTATGAATGCCCAACACCTCATTCGACGAGGCAAGGGCCGAGATCCCCTCATCGGGAGTGACCCCTTGGACAAAAGTTTGCGTCAGGGCAATAACTTCATTATAGTCGATCATTCTTGCTTTGCATCGAGGTATTCATCTTATGAATGCCCAGCACCTCACTCGACGAGGAAAGAGCCGAGATCCCTTGACAGGGAGTGACCTCTTTAGCAAAAATTTTCGTTACTATATTTTCAAAAATATGTATCACGTTCCTTCAACGATATCAAGTTCATTACGTTAACGAGTTTTTTTCCGCCAAAAACCCAGCCGTAGCCCTCCGTCGTTTCTTATAAGTTATAGTTAGTATTCGTGCTGTGTTTGTTGACTGTGTCAAGGCGCAGTGAACGGTAGCTAAGTGTTGCTTATTTGCTGGATACAATGTGATTGGTTAGGACATTTGTGTAACCTTGTTGACTGTGTCAAGGGTTATGCAGGTGGGTTTAATGCAATCAAGATAACGACGGGATGTACTTAACTAGGACTCTTTGATTTGTTGACTGTGTCAAGATCACTTGGGTCCTAGGGGCAAAAACCATATCGGGAGTTTCTAAAGAAACTGAAACTTGCAGATTTAGCATACCTTCTGGAGTGTGGTGACTAGTGTGGATTCCATCTAGGTCATCAAACAATGATAGTTGGATCCCGATCCCACTGATGAGTTGGATTACTCTCGGGAGATTACTTTCACTTAACGATCAATGCTATAAACCTAGTAGGTGTCTAGAAAGGTGTTAGCGGGGCTACGCCCCTAGGGAAAAGAGGTTCTTAAATTAAGGAACTTCGCGAAAGCGTTGGAAAACCTCCCTCGAAGTACCGACACTAGCCTGGCTGAAAGGTTAAGCAAGTATTGTGACGTGAATTACATCCCGACTAGTTTTTCTTTTAAAAAGGTTTTAAGAAGAATTTGAGGAAACAGTGGGAGACATCCTGGTTAGATAAACTAATAAAACCAATCTAATCTTGGATGAGCGCACGCTGAGTGTTTCTTTTCTCTCTCTCCAGGTAGCAACCATTTCACGCCATAATCAAGATAATAAAATGTATCGCTTTACCGATTCGAATTCTTATTCGGGGATGGAGAATGTTGGTTCAGCTCTAACTTATGACAACAGTCATAAGTATGAGCAAGGGAAAGGGGATTGTATGGATTCCCAGGATACCCAGTTGAAGAAGAAGCATGGCTTTGCATCTACTTCAGGTGTTCTTGTAATTGAGAACTGTTTTACGGTCAGCCCTACCTCCTGGGTACTTGATACCGGATCAGGATCTCATATCTGTAATTTATTGCAGGGACTGAGAAAAAATAGGAAAGTTGCACCGGGTGATATGTCGCTCAGAGTAGCGAACGGAGCACAAGTTAATGCGGCAGCCGTCGGTGAATATCACCTAGTATTGCCAAATGCCAAGACTATGATTTTGAACGATTGCTACTATGTACCCTCCATGGTTTGAAACATCATATCAGTTTCTTTACTCGATAAAGATGGATATAACTTTGTTCTTGATAGAAATATCATGAACATTTACCTTCATAAGGTACTGGTTGCATAGGGTACACTGTGTAATGGTATCTACGTTCTAAATCAGAATACAGTTCTCAACATACAAAACACACGCAAGAGGAAGAATTCAGATACGAATGAATCCTACTTGTGGCATTGTAGACTTGGTCATATCGGAGAGAAAAGACGGAGTAAGTTGCATAAAGATGGACTCTTGAATGCGTTCGAGTTTTCATCTTATGAAACTTGTCAGTCTTGTCTCAAAGGGAAGATGACCAAATCTCCGTTCACCGGACATGGAGAAAGAGCAACCGAGCTCTTGGGACTCGTACATAGTGATGTATGCGGTCCGATGTCTATACATGCAAGGGGTGGGTTCTCGTACTTCATCACATTCACTGACGATCTCTCTAGGTTCGGATATGTGTATCTGATGAAACACAAATCTGAAGCTTTTGAGAAATTCAAGGAATTTAGAAACGAAGTAGAGAACCAGACTGGCAAAAGTATCAAGATCCTCCGGTCTGACAGGGGAGGGGAGTACTTAAGCACGGAATTCCTAGATTACTTAAAAGAGAATGGTATTCTCTCTCAGCTTACTCCTCCTTATACACCACAGCACAACGGTGTTTCGGAGCGGAGGAATCGTACCCTATTGGATATGGTTCGCTCCATGATGAGTAGTGCTGAGTTACCTCTTTCATTCTGGGGATATGCACTTCAAACTGCAGCACATCTATTGAATCAAGTTCCATCCAAATCCGTGCCTAAGACTCCGTATGAAATATGGAGAGGTAAGAGTTTGTATCTTAAACGTATTAAGATTTGGGGTTGCCCAGCTTATGTCAAAAAGCAGAACCCAGACAAACTTGAGGCACGGGCCATTTTGTGTAAGTTTGTGGGATACCCAAAAGATTCAAGTGGGTATCTATTCTACCACTCAGAGGAACAGAAGATAATTGTTTCAAGAAATGCCACATTTTTAGAAAAAGAATTTCTTGTTAAAAACATTAGTGGCAGCACGGTAGAACTGGATGAAATTCCAGAAACACAAGCTTTAACAAAAGATTTGGTGGAACCGCTAGATTCAGTTACAACCAACGAATCTCAGCCACTCCGCAGATCGAGTAGGATTTCTCATCCGCCCGAGAGATACTATGGTTTTCTCATAGACGGTGATCGAGAGGATTGCATCTTGGAAGAAGATGACCCTACCAGTTTAAGGCAGGCCATTATCAGTAGGGACTCCGATAAGTGGCAGGAAGCAATGCAATCCGAAATGGAGTCTATGTACGCCAATAAAGTGTGGACCTTGGATATTGCTCCACCTGGGGTAAAACCCGTTGGATGCAAATGGATCTACAAAAGGAAACTTGGTGTAGATGGGCAGGTAGAAACCTATAAAGCTAGACTCGTTGCAAAAGGTTTTCGTCAGAGACCTGGTTTGGACTATGACGAAACTTTTTCTCCGGTGGCTATGCTCAAATCCATTCGGATCCTACTTGCCATTGCTGCCTTCCATGACTATGAAATCTGGCAGATAGATGTTAAAACGGCTTTCCTAAACGGTTGTTTGGAAGAGTGCGTTTACATGGATCAGCCAGAAGGTTTCGTAGACAGTGGGAGCAGCGGGAAGGTGTGCAAGTTGCTTAAATCCATTTATGGATTAAAGGAGGCATCGCGGAGCTGGAACATCTGTTTTGATGAGGCAATCAAGGAATTTGATTTCATCAAGAACGAAGATGAACCCTGTGTCTATAAGAAGATTGTAGGACGAACTGTCGTATTCCTAGTCTTGTACGTGGACGACATTCTTTTGATAGGAAATGACATTCCTATGCTACAATCGGTCAAGCTATTTTTGTCACAAAGGTTCTCCATGAAGGACCTGGGTGATGCCTCGTACATTCTGGGATCAAGATCTATAGAGATAGATCCAAGAGACTACTGGGACTTTCGCAGTCCAGGTACATAGAGACCGTACTAAAGAGATTTAGTATGGAGGGTTCCAAGCGCGGTAACATACCCGCATTGCACGGAATTACCCTCTCCAAGAAGATGTCTCCTAAGACTGACGAGAAGAGCGTTCGCATGAGCACTATACCCTACACTTCGGCGGTAGGATCTATAATGTATGCGATGCTATGTACAAGACCAGATGTAGCTTACGCGCTGAGCACGGTAAGCCGATATCAGTCAGTCCCAGGGGAGGACCACTGGATAGCAGTGAAGAACATTCTTAAGTACCTGAGAAGGACTAAGGAGATGTTCCTGGTTTACGGTAATGGAGAACTCAGGGTCGAGTCCTTTACCGATTCAAGCTTCCAGAGTGACAAAGATGACAGCAAGTCGGTCTCGGGTTTTGTGTTTACCCTCAACGGAGAGGCGGTATGTTGGAGGAGTTCCAAACAGGATACCGTCGCAGACTCGACGATGGAGGCTGAATACATTGCTGCAAGCGATGACGCAAAAGAGGCGGTCTGGATGAAGAAGTTCATTAGTGAACTTCAGGTGGTTCCTTCCATTGTTGACCCAATACCTTTGTATTGCGATAACAATGGGGCTATAGCTTTAGCGAAGGAACCAATGTCCCATCAGAAATCCAGGCACATCTTAAGGCGGTATCACCTGATCAGGGAGATCATTGATCGCCAGGAGATCGAGGTGCGGAGAGTGGACACAAAGGACAACAAAGCGGACCCATTCACGAAGGCCTTACCCCAGACTCAGTTCGAGCGGCTGATCGAGATGATATGTCTTCGATACGCCAGTACATGGCCTTAGTGCAAGTGGGAGATTGTTACTGTATATGCCCTAGAGGCCATTACTGTATCATACTAGTATGTATATTACTTGATGGAAGCTTGTGATATTCACAGTTGTATAGACAATCTTGCTCGATATAGTAGTATGCTACTTGGTTTGTCTCTGCTTTAATGTTTACATGTGTGTTTCTTTATTATATCACCTATACGCATTAGCAGAGACCTTAGGATCTTTACTTGATTACCGGCGTTGTAATGGCGATCACACTCGTGGGGGCTGGGTAATCCACAAGCACATCCTTATTCACGTCCCTAGTCGTGGGATTATCGAGATAGGGCATCGATACTTCGGAGTAGACTAGCGTATGTGCTTCTCATCCCAGCACGGGAGACGGTCTGTCCCACAGCCGTCAGTACGTCGTACTTGAGATAGTATGCGGGTGCTCGTTAGGTTACGAGTACACTGGACAGGACTCGTCAGGAACTGATTGTTGGTATTATACCTATCGTCAGTTATCAGTTCCCATGTGACATGAGTACAGCTTAGTCCGCTGACTTGACACTGTCACTTCGCCTCGAGTGTGTTCCCACTGTTCTTTGATTACTACCCTACCACAGCTCTACTGAGTCGTGCAAACAGGTAGTAGTTGGGAGCAGTCCCGAAGCACTTGGATGCAGTGACGGTTAGACAGGATTCGTCTCTCCCGGTATTGGGGGTTGACATCGCGCTGTGTCTAGGAGAGCCATTACACGAGTAGTCCCTGGCCAAGGCAAGCAAGATATACTGGTAGGTTTCCAGTGTTATCTCAGGGTGTTCTGGGCTTCACTCCGACAAGACTTGTACAGCTATTAGGGGACTGACGTTTACCGCCCCCCTAGGCCCGCCATGCGATGTATCAGACGAACAGACCGGACTGTACGGAGATTGTCACATATAGGCTCAGTAGGAGATCGGATGGGTTTACCTCATCGGCCTCTTATCGACATCTACCTGGGGACCGTTACGTACAGCTAGCGCCGCTTACGGTCTGTGGTTAAACCCACTGCCAGCGTAGTGTTGAGTCTTTAGAGTCCCACACAGAGAGTTTCCCTTCACTGAGCAAAACGTGTAGAGGCCGTATGGTTTTACGGCAGGGCTGCGATCACTTACGTACACTTGTGTACGTGTAGTGTTCGGGCAGGCAATACTAGTGGGCTTTGGTTTAAGCCGGATCCTAGTATTGCACGGATGGATTTGTCTTCTGTGCATCCGCATTCTACGGAATGCGGATGCAGGTGTATGCACAGTTTTCCGGAGTGATGAAGGAGTAAGTGCCTCATCAGGGTTTTGGCAGCAGGTTCGGCCAAAACCGTTATGTGGCAGGCTCATTAGGGTTTTGACAGTTGATTCGGTCAAAACCATTTTGAGGCGGACTCATTACGGTTTTGACAGTTCGTTTGGTCAAAACCATTATGAGCCGCGAACATCATTTACTAATCCTTTTAGTGATAATTTTATGATGGCTAATTGCATTGACCATTTGACCCCGTTGACCCCTCTTGACATTGTTGACCAGTTGACCGTGTTGACCATTCACTTTCAAGAGGGATCTACATTCTTCTTTTCTTTTTCTTTTTCTATTTTGATTATGATAATGGTCATTTCAATGGTGCCATCAAACTTTATCTTCATAGGATTGGTAATGATGTTTTGGTGCATTATTGCAACCATGGTTAATTTCTTTAGTTCATAATTTCTTTCTCATTCTCTCTCTTGCCTTTTCAAGTGAGAAGAAAAAGATATGAACCATGGTTGCTAGCTCCTCCTCCTTCTTCTTCCTCCTCTTGATTCATCTTTTGATCTCATGTGTTGAGAAATAAAGATCCCACAAAGACAAAACCATCCCTTTATCACTTCTACACAACCTAGGGCTTCTAGATTAGCAATCTCTTTGCCCTAGTTACCTCGGCCCGAGGTGGAGCTCGGTGTACATCTCTCGGGTGGATCGTCTTCGACTCAAGGAGGCCGCGGAGGTGACCAAAGTCCTGATCAAGCCTCGGAGCAAGCAAGGAGAAGAACAACAAGAAGAGAAGGAGTTCAAGTTGAGGTATAACCCCTAACCGAATAGATAAATCTCTAGTTAGGATGCTAGTGTATTGTTTAGCAAAGATCCGGCTTTTCGGTCCATGTTACCATGTTTAGAAAAATTTTGTTTTACCATTTCCGCAACACCGAAAGTACCGGAAGAGGTAACGTGGACCTAACACGTCTATGAGCATCGCATGTCGTGCCTAGGGGATTGGTAAAAGTCAGACCCCCAAAAGCGGTACAAGTCGTGTCGGTGTGCAGCCCAGAACACCATGAGATACTACTGGAATACTTTCCAGTAAATCTCCTGCCTTGGCCAAAGACTTCGTGTAATGGCTCTCCCAGACACAACGCGATCTCACCCCCAATACCGGGAGAGACGAAACCCCTGCCGATCCGCTCACTACCTCCATGTGGCTCGGGACTGTACCCAACTAAAACCTGCTTGCACGACTCCTTTGAGCCGTGGTAGGTTAGTAATGAAAGCACAGTGAGAACTCACACGAGAAAAATGACGATCTCAGGTCGATGAACTAACCTGTACACATGTCACCAGGGAACTGTTATCTGACGTCAGGTATAATACCAACTAGCAAGTTCCCGGCGAGTCATGTCCGGTGTACTCATAACCCAATGAGCACCTATATACATCTTAGGTGAACCAACAAACACCAATGGCTTTTGAGACCTGCCACCGCCCATCGTCGGGTTCTCGACTGTATACACTAGTCTACTAATAGAGTATCGATGCCCAGTCTCGAAACTCCCACGACTAGGGACCACTTTAAGAATGTGCTTATAGACAACCCAACTCTCACGTATATGACCGCCATCATACTGCTGGTAGTCAAGCAAAAATCCTAAGGGCTCGATCAATGTGTAATAGTGATCTGTAAGGTCACCTAAATTTGTACACGATGATAAAGATAAACCAGATAGCATACTATCATCTTGAGTAAGACTGTCCTGCCGGCATAGGTCCTCCCTCAATCATTGCAATCACGTTCCTACGATCCAATAATTGACTTTGAGGGCACTATATCCAACACCATCCGCATTCGCCACTGGGTCCCGTCATCACCCGTTAGGTTACTTAACCAACGACAGAGCGGGGAATGGACTAGCGCAGGTGTAAAACATATACAATATCTACTAGTTATCTATCAATATATAATAATCGCTCATAGCGTGATAAATGCAATATTACAGAAAAGTAATAAGCATCACAGAACAATACAGATAATCTGGGATACCCGGGTTTCCTTTGAGCCACAATTGAAACCCGACGTTCCCCTGGTCGTGTGAATAGCCGGTGAAATGAAATCCTAGACCCCAACGGGCGCGGCAAGTTACCCGCCAAAACCTGAAGCGAAGAAGCCCCCTTCAACAAAGTGAATGGACCACCCAGCACTTCACGGAAACCGATAACTTGAGCACCCCTCTTTGGGTCAACCTATACCCCCTACGATTGTGGCGAATAGCCCGCCAATTCTAGAGTGAAGCCCCCTCCGTATTAAGGCCATGAGATGCGGGCCCGTTGCCCTCTAGAACCCGGCTATCTGTGCACTCCACCGCGGGGTAATCCTAGTACAGAAAAGAAAAATATAAACAACGGGTGCATCGACCTCAACCCAGTCGTGCCCTAAAAGAATAAATATACAAACAGGCAGTGACGGCAGTCCACATGTCGGACGCTCGCCCTGCAATATCAAATGTACAAATAATACTAAACTGCACTAACATTGCACCAAGCTATCCACCACGACAAATCCGCAACATCACAGCACAACACAGAACATCAACGTGAATGTCACGTTCGCAAATCCGTCTAAAAGAGCTATAGCAATTAGATAAGATTTACCGCTCGAATGACATTCACGATCGCAGATATAATGTAAGTACTGTAAACTAACGTATTTAAAATTCCGATCGACAAAACTTCCCGAAGTGGGCCCCAAGTGCATATCCAGCACTCAAAAGAATCTGGGACAAAACTATATGTCACAAAAATCATATTTCCATGAACTAAAGCCCTAGAAAAATTTGAGGCAATGTAGACCAAAAAGAGCCGCGGAAGGGCTGCCAAATGCGGCATTTCGCAGCAGTTCCGCGTTGGAATTTTGGAGTTAGGTCTCTAAACTTTTTCTGTAGCTTTAGTTATACATGCATGTATTTTTAAGATACCTAAAATAATGTTTTGAACAACTTTGAAATTCGACAGCAAGCACACTGAAATGAAAATACGATCCGGAAATTTCGATCGATCGATATTTTAAACACGTTAGAACAAGCTAGTAAAGGTTAATGGCGTGGCTCTGATACCATGTAAATCTACGGTAGAGCCTCGGCCGTCAATCCGAGGCCAAATGCGGAAACAAAAACTTTTTAGGAAACCGGCGCTAACGTAGTCTTTCACCCGGATCGTACCATTAAGGCTAAACTATCTAACTACTAAGAAGTAAGAGTGGCTATACCGATCGATACGTGTCCTTCGGTCATTGGCCACCATCCCAAGCTCCTCGCGGCATCTCCGATCTCCTCATCGGAAGGGCACCACATCAATGAGTCTTTTTACGGGCTCCTACTTCATCCGAAGCAACTCGAACATGAAGTTTGCTAGCCGACATGTCCAGGTGAAGTAGAGAATGTGTGTGATAACTTTGTCTCAAGCATCTATTGATTCTCAACACATGAGAGTGTATGGATGGAGGTTGAAGATGATACCATTGGTGGAAGTTATGAACTAGAGGGAGAAGAAGAAGAGCTTTTCTTTTCTTGTGTGAGATGAAAAATGAGAGAGGCTAGAATGATAATCACAAGAGCTAACCCATGTACATGGCTGCCCTCTCTCTCCATCTTTCATTTCACCTACTAAATCAATCCAAAATGTGACATATGCACAAATAAAGAGACCATGAGTCACCACTTATGTACATGTCACAATAAATGCTTCTCATGATGAAATCCACTCACAATTTCCACCAAAACATTAACCCAAATGTTTATGAAAATAAAAAGAACGGTATCATCTAAAGTAAACTCGTGACGGATTACAAGAATATCACTCACCTGTAAATATATATCTGCATCCGCATTCACTCTGAATGCGAATGCGATGAGACGAAAGCAATCCAACCAATCTAATACTAGGATCCGGCTTAAACCAAAGCCCACTAGTATGATCCGTCCGATCATGATCCGTGCACAAGTGCACGTATATGATCGAACCCTGCCATAATGTCATACGACCTCTACAACGTTTCTCCCAAAACTTGAGAAACTGTCTATGGGGGACTCTAAAGACTCGTCAATACTTTGGCTGTGGATTTAACCACTAGTATGTAAGTGGTACTAGCTGTACGTAACGGGCTACCAGGTATTGACCAAAAGGGAGATCGATGAGCGAACTCATCCTGACACCCTACTGAGCCTGTCAGTGAAAATATCCCTACAGTCTGGTCTTTTCGTCTATGAGTATCACATGTCGGGCCTAAGGGGTTGGTAAAAGTCAGACCCCCAAAAGCGGTACAAGTCGTGTCAGAGTATAGCCCAAAACACCCCGAGATACTACTGGAATACCTACCAGTAAATCCCGTGCCTTGGCCAAGGGCTTCGTGTAATGACTCTCCTAAATACAGCGTTATCTCACCCCCAATACCGGGAGAGACGAAACCCCTGCCGACCCGCTCACCGCCTCCATGTGGCTCGGGACAGTACCCAACTAAAATCTGTTTGCACGACTCGTTTGAGCCGTGGTAGGGTAGTAATCAAAGTACAGTGGGAACTTACACGAGATAAATGACAATCTCAGGTCAATGAACTAACCTGTACACATGTCACCAGGGAACTGCTATCTAACGACAGGTATAATACCAACTAGCATTTCCCGGCGAGTCCTGTCCGGTATACTCATAACCCAATGAGCACCTGTATACATCTTAGGTGAACCAACTGACACCAATGGCTTGTGAGACCGGCCACCACCCCTCGTCGGGGTCTCGATTGTATACACTAGTCTACTCCGGAGTATCGATGCCCTGTCTCGAAAACTCCCATGACTAGGGACCATTTTTAAGGATGTGCTTATAGACTACCCAAATCTCACATATATGATCGCCATCATACTGCTGGTAGTCAAGCAAGAATCCTAAGGGCTCTATCAATTTGTAATAGTGATCTGTAATATCACCTAAAACATGTACACGATGAAAAAGAAGAACCAGATAGCATACTATCATCTTGAGTAAGACTGTCCTACCGGCATAGGTCCTCCCTCAATCATTGCAATCACGTGTCTGCGATCCAATAATTGACTTTGAGGGATCTATATCCAACACTTTTAAAGTCCCACCAGCGAAAAAAAACAAAAAAAAACGTTATGTCCACAAGCAAAACGGGGACGGATGAAAACCCGAAAGGGCTCCGTGAGTAAAAAATGCAGGACTGTCGGCGAGTTTGTGAAAACCCAAAATGGCGCAAACTCGTGAAAAGAGATAAAATACACTCGCAAAGTTCTCTCGACCTTGCGAGGAGAAAATCCCTGCGTGAGATCCTTATGACTCACAAAGGAGAAACACACTTAGGAATCCTCACGATTCCTAAGGAGAACATACACCTGCGAGATCCTCTCGACTAGTAGGTTGAAAATGCTTTTATGAGACCCTTAAGGCTCATAAAATTGAAAAGCCTTATGTGATAGGGATCTAAACCTGTCTCCTGAGCCATCGCTCCCCAACGGTCAACGGCAAATGATGAGTCGCTCCTGGCATTTCGCTTCAGTGTTTGCGGTGCTGATGCCGACAAAAAAAACCAAATCCCAAGTCCTCCCAGGGAAAATGATGAGTTGCTCCTGTCATTATTCCAGTCCAATAATGCTGATGCAAAACATGATCCAAATTCCAAGTCCCCAAACGACGAATGATGTGTCGCTCATGATATCATATTCCAGTGCAGCGATGGAGACGCCAACCAAAATCCAATCTCCCTAAATTCTCTCAGCCCTACGATTGGTGCCCAAGTTGACTACCATATACAATCCACGGGCTTAAATAATTATCATCATACCTATGCCCCACCGCAACCGCCAGTTACGCGGCCGATCTCCGCCCTTGGAATGATGCTCCATTTCGGAAGACCCACTCATGCATCCTCACGATGCATGAGGAGAACAAACCTTACGGGATCCTCACGAATCGTAAGAAAACACCATCGTGGGATCCTTAGGACTCACAAAGGAAAAACACACTTGGGAGTCCCCACGACTCCTAAAGAGAAAGTACACCTATGAGATCCTTTCGACTCGTAGGGAGAAAATGCTTTTATGGGACTCATACGGCTCATAAAAATGAAAAGTCTCAGGTGATAGGGACCTAAACCTTTCTCCTAAGCCATCACTCCTCAACAAGAAAAGGCAAACGATGAATTTCTCCGGGCACATGTTCTTCAGTGTTAGCAACGTTGATGCCTACCCTAACCCCAAAATTCCAAACTCCAATCCAATAGACCCCTAAGTCTTTAAACTTGGAACAGATGACCCCTAAGTCGTTAAACTGGGAATGGATGACTCCTAAGTTGTTAAACTAGGAATGAGGGAATTCTCCTCACAGCAAATGATGAGTCGCTCCTGGTACCATATTCCAGTGTAGCGGTGCTGATGCCAAACAAAAACCAAAATCCCCAAATCCTCTCATGACAGATGATGATTCGCTCCTGGTACCATATTCTAGTGTAGCGGTGCTGATGCCAAACCAAAACCAAAATCCCCAAATCCTCTCATGGAAAATGATGATTCTCTCCTGCTACCATATTCCAGTGTAGCAATGCTGATGTCAACCGAAATCACAATCAGCAAAACAACCAACAACTTCCCTGGTGGAATCAAGCTCCTCCTCGGAAACAAGTCGAAAACAGACACCGTAGAAAGCGGAGCAAGTCAACTTCAACCCCGACACCACAGAAAGTGGAGAAAGTTAAAACCCAATCTCGACACTGCAAGAAACGGAGCAAGTCAAGTTCATCCCTGACACCGCAAGAATTAGAGCAAGTCAAATCAAGCACCGACCGTCCAAGTCGCTAAAATGGTAGCACCGACCGTCCAAGTCAAAAAAAGGGCAGCACCGACCGTCCAAATCGCTAAAACTGCAGCACCGACCGTCCACGTCGCTAAAATGGAAAAATCGAAGTTCCAAGTTGCAGAACGGGCAGTACCAACCGTCCACGTCGCTAAAAGGGCAGCACCGACGGTCCACGTCGCAAAAAGGACCGCACCGACCGTCCAAGTCGCTAAAAGGGCAGCACCGACCGTCCAAGTCACAAAAAGGGCAGCATCGACCGTCAAAGTAGCAAAAATGGCAGCACCGACCGTCCACATCGCAAAAATGGCAGCATCGACCTCCACGTCGTTAAAACGGAAACCAAATCAAGTCGACAACCATGCGAAAGAAGATCCATCAATTTCATGCACACAACCCACATATGTGGTGTGCATTTGTTGATGGGGGGCAATTTGTTGGGGTTAAAATTTTCACCCCGGTTGACCAAGTCAAAATCAAAGTCAACCCCAAACAAAGTGGGCCCAAGCCCAGGTCAAGTGGGCCAATTCTCGGGCCGAGCCCGAACACGAAGTGGCCGGCCTCCCCCATGCCAAAATAAAGATTTTGTAATAAATAATTTTGGTGTATTTATTTTATTTTATTTTATGAATAAATATAAGAAAAATGGGCATAAAGCCAAATTTTTGTAAAACCCATGGCTCATGTGCAAAAGAGATGAGCACATGAGGCATGTGATGGGCAAAATGCCATTTTGTAAAGCCCAAGGGGCTATATGTAAAGTTTGTAGCCTATAAAGGAAAACATGGTTAAAATATCTAGTACAACCTTTTCATTCTCTAAAAACTCTAGGTTTTTTGTGCCTGCTTCTCCTTCCTCAAGGTTCAAAATCTTCTCTTTTACTTTTGAATTAAATCAAGAGTTTAAGTCTTCCTCTACCAAGACTAAATAGTTTTTCACCACAAAACCAACAAAGGGGAGCTCAGATCATCTATTAGATCTTAAAAATGGGAGATTTTGAATCTCACCCACCTTTTTCCTCCAAGATCCGGCCAACAAAGAGGAGGATGAAGGAGATCCATCTCCGAAAATCCCACTTTGGAGAAGATCCAAAGCTTATGAGAGAAGAATCTCTGAAGATCTTTGGGGAGTACAACCCCAACACCCAAATCTTCAAAGGGTTTAACTCCTAATCCAGATCTTTTAGGAGTTTAACTCCAAATCTAGATCTTTTGAAGTTTAACTCCACTCAAAATCCTCTTTTGGAGTTTAACTCCACTCAAAATCCTCTTTTGGAGTTTAACTCCTATTTTCGGGAATAAAAGCCCCTTTTGTTCACCGGCGCCCAAGCGCCCACATGCCGGGCACGTGAGGCGCCAACATCCAAGCGACCGCGTGCCGGGCACGTGAGGCGCTACGTCCAAGCGCCCAGCGCCCGCGTTCCGGGCACGTGAGGCGCTGGCGCCTAAGCGCCCAGCACCCGCTTGCCGGGCACGTGTGGTGCTAGCGCCCGACGCTCAAGAGCCCAGCGCCTCGCGCCCGCGTGCTAGGCACATGAGGCGTTGGTGCTCACGCGTCCTTTGGACGCCATTTCCCCCTCATTTTATATACACTCCACACTAAAAATACCTTCCCCGTTAGAAAACCTCCGTAAAAACTCTGCGGGGCCCCCGATATATCCAAAACCCCTTCAAAACACGACACTGCACATTGAAATCGCATAACCTGTTTGAACCGTTAATCGGATGTTCCTTCACTCCAAAGGTGAGGGGTAATTAATGGCAGCTTAGTCTGCGGCAGCCGGAGATTCAGATCTCCACAATCAATAAACTCCAGCCTACCATAGGCAGGGGAAATCTGTAATGCGCCTGACAAGCGCGCGCGTATTCCCATCTCAATGAGGGTGATGAAAAACACCCTACAAAGACATGTCCTAACCTAGAGAAGTTATCCGTAAAATTAATGAAATAGGAATAACCACTGCGTGCACCTGTAGATATTAGGCTACACACATCGCTGTGTATGAGTCCTGAGAGCTTGTTCGCTTTTACTTTGTGTCCAGTGAACAGAGTCTTTGTCATCTTTCCTATGAGACAAGATTGACAAGTTGCATAAGACTGATATTCGAACAGATCCGAATATCCCTCTCTATGTAACTTCGACAACCGTGTTTCATTGATGTGACCCTTTCTACAATGCCATAAGAAAGTTTTATTTAATTCTGGAGACTTTTTTTAAGTGTGTTCTGGACGTTTGAAAACCTGTGCTTGATTCAATATATATTTTCCTCTAGTGTACCGACCCAATCAAACTTTGATTTTGGTGGATGTGAACCACATCGCTTACAAACTAGACTTGGTACACACAAATAGTTATGTAGAATCAATATCTGCCCACTTGTCAATTCTAAATGTTATACCCTACGGATACAGCGTCCACGCTCATTCCGTTAGCATCCTTGAGGGTCATATCACCATCCACGCTAATGAATTACAGATATGAGATCCTGATCCGGTATCTTGTACCCAGGAAGTAGAGTTAATTGACATACTGTTTTCAATCACAAACACACCCGAAGTCGAAGCCACAACATGCTTCAGATCCTGGATTCTGGTTTTCCAAGCCCTGCATCCCTTCTGCCAAAGCCCTTTCCCGTAACAATAGGAACATCCCTTCTTCTCTACTGTTAAGCCCGAAACTTTTGCCCTTCCCTTTTCTTTTACCTTACTGACACCGCTTATCGGCTTTGTGGAGGTCTTCTTCATGTCCCCCTTTGCTTTCGCCTTGGATGCAGAAGAGGAAGATTCCCCATTAAGCTGAGTGGGTGTCACCCTGGTTTCCTTCAGGGTGCCCTTAACTGGAAGTATAACTTTCTTCCCCAGGTCGTAAGTAAGAGGTAGGGACTGTAGAATCAAGTCAGCATATGACTCGTTCTCCAATGTGGTCTCCAGGTTCGTGAGCTTTTTAATTTAGCTAATCATTGTAGGGATGTGGTCCCCTACAGAAGACCCGACAGCCAACCTTGCTTGAAGCAATTACTTCGAGGTATCATATCTTTCGATACGAGATTGCTCTCCATATAAAACATTGTTATAGAGGAAGATGGAAACTAAGTCCATCTTCTCATGCTGCCTCTGGTATACACCATCAACTGAGGCCAAGACGAGGCACTTGGCATTCACACTGTTCTTTTCCCTTGTATTACGGATATCCTTATCCGCGACGGTGGAAACTGGACGTGGGACGGCGGGGGCTTGAGTAGTAATGAGGTGGTCCAGCTTGTCATAGGTAATGGACATCTGGACAAACCTTTGCCAGTCATTATAGTATAACTCAGCCATTTTATTATCTATCCGTAACCTAATCTGGTCACCTGGTCGCTGCAATTATGGGAGAGAGAAAAATACACTCAGCATGATACTCTTGCAAGTTTAGATTGGTTTTTAATTTATCTAAACAGGATGGCTCCTACTGTTTCTCGAATCCTTCCTCAAACCATAAAAGAAGAATTAGTCAGGATTGATCTCACCGTACAATACTTGCTTAACCGTTCGGCCAGGCTAGTGTCGGTACTTCGAGGGAGGTTTTCCAATGCTTTCGCGAAGTTCCTTAATTACAAAACCTCTTTTCCCTGGAGGCGTAGCCCCGCTAACACTGTTCTAGACACCTACTTGGTTTATAGCATTGATCGTTAAGTGAGGAATCTCACTAGGAGTAGCGGATACTCACAGTAGGATCGGGACCCAAATATCATTTTGTGATAATGGTGAAGGAATCCTACCAACATTATCACATTCCAAATGGTATGCAGCACTAGCAAGTTTCAGTTTCTTTAGAAACTCCCGATGTGGATTTTTCCCCATGCTCATATGACCGTGACGATAGCCAACAAATCATAAGTCACATGTCAAGTTCTACCCATCATTGTCAAAGTTAATTTGAACCCACCCGTATATACCCTTGACGAAGGCCAACAAAGTAATACGACTGTCCCAAACCAACGCATTTATCTATGCTACATATGAACGCCCGGCAGCTACCAATGACTATGCCTTGACGAAGGCCAACAAACATAGCTTGAATACTACTGACTTTTCATATGAAATGACGGAGGGCTACGAATGGTTTTGGCGAAACCGTGAACGTAGTGAACTTGATATAATCGAAGGAACCGGATATCTTTTAAAAGGAGTGGTTTAAGCTCCGCATTTAAAAGTCTGCTATTTTAAAATAACCGAGTGGTTTTATAATTTGTTCCAACGATTCAGTTTTGGTTTGTTTGCTTTGCATTAATGTAATGCAGTCCCATCAATTAAACTACTATTGCAGAAAACAACGTACACTTATGCCATCCGTATTCGCCGCGGGGCCCCGTCATCACCCGTTAGGTTACTTAACTAATGACAGAGCGGGGACTGGATTAGCTCTGATGCAAAACATAAGCAACGTCTATTATATAATACATATATAGTAATATCCATTCGTTAGACGCAATGATAGGCATTCCAGGTCATAGATGAACACATTGAATATACTAGGAATTCCGCGTTTCGTTTGAGCTTGCAACGAAAGACAGATTCCACGCTCGTGATGAATAGCCAAACCCCACCCTAAAACCCTACGGGTACGGCAAACTACGCACCAAATACCTGAAGTGAAGCAACCTCCCTCAACAACGTGAGTAGGCCACTAGGCACTTCAAAGTACCCGGTAGTTTGTGCACCCCATCTTGGGTCTATCCTAGTAGCAAAAACAGTACAAGAAATAATACAACGGTGGCTAGAAACTCAACCTGGATGTGCCCCGCAAAAATAATATTACATCACTTTACAAATTGTATATCGAATGAAAGAATAAAAACCCTCATCTCACATCCCCGGAAATTCATCCACGATGATCCAACAAGGTCATATACACAAACCAACACAATATTATCAAAGATATCTGCAACCCCGACTATTCGACGTATAGCAATTAGTCAACGCTTCCAAACATATATATACATCACAAATCTTGTAAAGTAACTACGACATTAGAATTCCGCACGCAATTAGGAAACTTAAACAATTTTTTAAGACATGAAAATCCAGTGAGCTAAACTTCCAAAACCGATAGATTTGAGCCAATTTGGGAGCCGAAACGAACTCGAAACCCGCCCAAATCTTCACAAAGGGGAAGAAACATGAATTACTGTCGAATAGGGGGACTCGAGGTGGGTACCCACCCCTGGGGTCCACTACGAGGAGGCCCCCAAAGGGTGGCAGACCCGAGAGCACCAATTCCTGGTGCTTTCGGGTCACCAGCTCCCAAGGCTACCAAGTGGTGGTCTTGGGGGGTGTTCCCGGCCATTGGTCCACCTAGAGGTGTCCCTGAGGTGCGCAAGCTTCACCCCGCGGCTTCTCGGTTCAAACCGTGAGCCCGCGGGGTGTGCAAACAACTCAAAACCTCACTTTTGAAAACTGTTTTTGTCGACAGTTTTTGCGCGACAAAAATGGCGGAATTCTAATACTGCTACAAGCTATCTAAGGTTTATGAGAGGCTCTGATACCACTGTAAGTAGATGTCGTGCAGCCCACGTGTTCACGGGGAAGCGGAATTTGCAAAAAATGATTTTTACAAGCTTCGCAACACCGACTAGAACCAAGGATTGTCCATAAACCCTAGCTAGCAAACAACATGAGATTTAACTACTCGGAAAGAATGTTATACCTCATGATACAAGTCCTTCGGGTCTTCTCCTCTGTCCTTTTCGTCATCGTAGGATCCAAGGATCGATCCGGGTCGTAGCAACCTCGACGGCCTCCTCGAGTGAAAGACGATCAACCCGAGAGTCTATAGTCCGAGCTCCACCTCAAAACCGAGGAAACTAGGGCAACAAGCTTGCTAAACTTGATGCCCTAGGTGATATAGAGTATGAAGATGGATTTATTTGTCTTTTGAAACCTTAGTTTACTCAACTCATAAGACATTAAGGGTTTTTGATGTGAGGAAGAAGAAAAGAGCTAACATGAGGAAAGAGAAATGATTTTTGATAATGATCATGATAAAATGAGATGGCTACCTTGACTTGACTACAAGCATGGCATGAAAAATATCTCATCCAAAATATCTAGTGCCACAAAATATCTCACAAGAAATATCTAGTCAAAGAGTCAACCAAGTCAAGTGGTCAAACCAAGTCAAATGGTCATACCAAGTCAAATGGTCAAACCAAGTCAAGTAGTCAAAACAAGTAGCCATGCCTCAATTATCATTTACAAAAATAACAAACACTTTCCTCCACCTCATAATTGTTTTAATCAAGTAAATAGTTAAAACCCTAATGAGGTGTCTCCTTCTATGCCCCTCTCATCAGTATAAACATACCCGCATTCGTGTTCCGAGAAACACGAATACAAAGAGACGAAACTGATCTATTAATATAATACTAGGATCTGGCTTAAACCAAAGACCACTAGTATTATCCGCCCGAACACCATACGCGCACAAGTGCTCGTAAGTGATCGAAGCCCTTCCGTAAAACCATACGGTCTCTACACCTTTTTCCCGGTGCGGGGAAACTATCTATATGGGACTCTAAAGACTCGACACTACGCTGGCAATGGGTTTAACCACAGGCCGCAAGCGGTACTAGCTGCACGTAACGGTACCCAGGTAGATTTCGATAAGAAGGCCGATGAGGAAAACCCATCCGAACTCCTACTGAGCCTGAATGTGACAATCTCTGTACAGTCCGGTCTGTTCGTCTAAGAGTATCGCATATCGGGCCTAGGGGGCGGTAATCGTCAGACCCCTAATAGCGCAATAAGTCGTGTCGGAGAGTAGCCCAATACACCCTGAGAAACTACTGGAATACCTACCAGTAAATCTCGCTTGCCTTGGCCAAGGACTTTGTGTAATGGCCTTCTGAACATAACGCGATATCAACCCCCAATACCGGGAGAGACGAATCCTATCTAACCGCCACTGCCTCCAAGTGATTCGGGACTGCCCCAAGCTACTACCTGTTTGCATGACTCATTTGAGCCGTGGTAGGGTAGTAATCAAAGTACAGTGGGAACACACTTGAGGCGAAGCAGCAGTGTTAACTCGACGGACTAAGCTGTACTCATGTCACCTGGGAACTGCTACCCGACGACAGGTATAATACCCACCATCAGTTCCCGACGAGTCATGTCCAGTGTACTCATAACCGAATGAGCACCTGCATATTATCTCCAGTACGACGTACTGATGGATGTGGGACATACCATCTCCCCTGTTGGGATGAGAAGCGTATACACTAGTCTACCGTGGAGTACCGATGCCCCGTCTCGATAATCCTACGACTAGGGACCTGTATAGGATGTGCTTATAGACCATCCAGCCCCCACTAGTGTGACTTCCATCACAACGCTGGTAATCAAGCAAAGATCCTAAGGGCTCTACCAATATGTATAAGCAATATGCTAAGAAAACACATGCACATATTGAGGCAAAAACAAACCAGGTAGCATACTACCATTTCGAGCAAGACTGTTACTTTATCCGTGTATATCCTAAGTTCCCATTAAGTAATATACAATCCAGTATGATACAATAATGGCCTCTAGGGCATATATCACTAACAATCCCTTCTTCTTACAATAGTTGCACGTCATGTTCTTATACTTGGACTTCAACAATGATTTCTTCTTGCTAACTTCCGGATCTTTTTTCTCCGCTCTCCTATGAACAAATAAACTTGAAGATTGACTATCGCCTTATTTAGAAGTTAATTACTTGTCGATCTTCTCATTGTTCATCAAATTTTCTTTGATATCCTTGTTCGAGATAGTATCTCGTACATAAATCATGGTGTCACGAAAGTGCTTATAAAGGGGTGGCAAAGAACATTTTAATATAAGTGCTTGATCTTCATCATCAATCTTACCCAGATATGTAATGATCGAATTAAAATCACCGATATGAGAGTTTTATTACATAAGAAGTGTGTAGAGACTGTTCCATCAAAATAATAATAATAATTAATATAAACCATGGGACTTAAGTCCATACGTCAGAAACATGGGCACTGCTAAAAAGCTTGCGCTAATAATTCCTGGCGCTACTCCAATCTTTGAGGCAATCGCTTCTTTGATAACTTAAGTTATATTTGGAAAAATATTTTTGCCATCTTTCTCAACAGAAAGAATAAAACTGGCTAACCAGAATATCCCCATATAAAACATTTAAACACATAGCTTATGCTATTTAAGATGTTCTCTATCTTTCTAAAAACAGAAAGATAATGTTGTTAGTAAGAAATAAAATCTTTTATATTTTTCTAAACAAAGAAAAATTTAAACCTTTTTAATAAGGGCCCTCAGATTTATAATTCAATGGTGTTTAAGCATCCAGGTTAATATTAGTTCTTTTCATATTTTATTTTAAAATAAATGAATCAATTGAATATCTTATTTAAATAAGAAAAATATTAATTATATCAACAGATAACTCTTGGATCTAAAATCCAACGGTGCTTAAGCACCCGAGTTTAATCTTAAAATCAATTAGAGAAATCTCAAAGAGAGATTGTCTCTACTTACCCAACGATATCTATACCTTATATAAAGGGTCCTATAAATCAAAATTTCATATACAAAATCAAATATAATACCCCCCAAATGCTTGATCAGGAACTTAAGTTCACTGCAATCACAACTCTCGTTTCTTTCCTCACCATCATCAATCAACATGAGAAAAGGAGAATGATCTCCATGGTATAATAGGATTAGCCTCATACATGAGAAGGTTAACCTTCATATTCAGATTTTATGTTCTTTCTGATAATCTTAGGATCTCTAGATTAAACTTCGTATCAAGAAAACTTAAGTTTTCATCAGAGCGATTTCTTTGATCTTAAGATATAGGATTTGAGAGAAGAACCGAACTCCTGCATAAAATAATAATGATGATGGATAATGAAATTTAAATTTCCAAATAAAAGATCATATGATATATATATATATATATATATATATATAGAAAGGGAGGCTCCAGATCACTAAAGATGTGATCTTGATGTAGTTAATGGCCAAAATAGCCATTAACAGAAGTTTAAGCTTTATAAAACTTAAGTTTCAAAAGGACAGTGATTAATCTATATGAAAAACCATAAGCGGCCATGCGCCAGAGGCATATGAGCTAATGGGCATATGTCACATAGAGATGCGCCAAAATGAATGGCATGCGCCAATATAAAGGCCATACGCCAATGAAGATATGTTAAAATAAATATATGCGCCAATTGTTAGTTGTATGTATTGTAAGTCGATGTGCAACACCCCACGAGTTGCGGGGAGGCGGAAATATGAAAAACGATCTTGTTCTTGAAGCATACATCGACTAACCGAAGATATTTGCTAAACGATAATTAACAACTACCATAGAAGTTCTAAACTACTATGTAAAGAGATTATACCTAGTGATACGTGCCCTTCGTCTTTATGATCTCTTCGTCCTCCTCGGCCTCCTCCAAGTGATAGATGATCCACCCGAGAACCCTAATGCAAGCTTCACCTCAAAACTTGAGGTAACTAAGTCTCTCAAGTTGCTAATCAAAGAAACCTAGGTCATATAGAGTTAGGTTATGGGATGTTTAGTCTTTTCTAATCCTTGTACTCAACTCATGAGTGGTAGGATTAGATCTTGATGAAAGAGTGAGCTTGAGGAGAGAGAAGGTGAACTAGAATAATGAAATGAAATTGCTTCTCACTTAATATATCAAGCATAATGAATAAATCAATAAAATGAATAATAAGAGATTATTCATCATGCTTCATAAATGAATTATGAGTGTTCACTATGTGAGTCATTAAGCATTTAATAATGCATTAATGACATAGTGAATCACACATTATGAGTCACAATTACATTAATGACAATGCCACCTTAACCCCTCAAGTCACCATTCTTCTAGAAGCTTCCCGGAAATTACGAGAACGCCCCTCTCATCCATGAAAACACGGAAAAACTTTAGACTGTATAAATCCAATAACCTGATACTAGAATCTGGCTTAAACCAAAGCCGTCTAGTAAAAACTGTCCGAATGTCGTACGTGTGTTTAAATACGTATTCGTCCGAACCCTTGTCGTAAAACCGTACGACCTCTATATGGTTTCTCCAGGAGTTGGGAAAACTCTGTGTGGGACTCTAATGACTCGACTACTACGCTGGCAGTGGGTTTAACCACAAACCGCAAGCGGCACTAGCTATACGTAACGGTCCACAGGTAGATGTCGATAAGAAGGCCGATGAGGAAACCCATCCGAACTCCTATTGAGCATGTCCGTGACAATATCCATGCTGTCCGGTCTATTCGTCTAAGAGTATCGCATGTATGGTTTAGGGTGGTAGTAAACGTCAGACCCCTAATAACCGTACAAGTCGTGTCGGCATGGCTCTATCACCATCCGAGAATCTACTGATCAATCTATCAGTAATTCTCAATCAGCCCTGGCCAGGGAATTATAGTAATGACCAACCGATCACTGTGACATATCAACTCCCTATACCAGGAGAGACGAATCCCTAACAGTCACTCACTGCCTCCACGTGGCTCGGGACTGTACCCAACTAAAACCTGTTTGCACGACTCCTTTGAACCGTGGAAGGGTAGTAATCAAAGCACAGTAGGAACTCACACGAGAAAAATGACGACATTAAGTCAACGGACTATCTGCACACATGTCACCTGAGAACTTCTATCTGACGTTAGGTATAAATACCATCCAGTCAGTTCTCGGCGAGTCCTGTCCGGTGTACTCACACCTAGTGAGCATCTGTATACAATCTTAGGTGCACTCCACCAATGGCTGCGGGACCAATCAATCGCCCCTCCTCAGGGTCTAGATATGTATACACCAGTCTACTCCGGAGTATCGATGCCCAGTCTCGACATTCCTGCGACCAGGGACATCTAAGGATGTGCCTATTGACTATCCAGCTCCCACTAGTATGACTGCCATCACAACGCCGGTAGTCAGGCAAAACACCCTATGGGCTTTATCAACATGTATATATATATGAATACTACGTAAAATATATCATATGTTAAGATAAAGACAAACCAAATAGCGTACTATCATATTAAGCAAGACTGTCATGTACATACATATCCCTGGCATCCTATACAATGAAGGCCTCTAGGGCATATATATCCAACAATCTCCCACTTGCAATAAGGCCTATAATTGGCGCAATGAGTACCCACTGTGTTCACCAGATCCAGTTGCTAGAGTACCGCATGCCCAACATCTCAAACAGCCACTCGAACTGAACTTGAGGGATGTCCTTGGTGAATGGATCTGCCGTGTTGTCTTTTGTGTCCACTCTCCGTACCTCGATCTCCCGACGATCAACGATCTCCCTGATCAGGTGAAACCGCCTTAAGATATGCCTGGATTTCTGATGGGACCTCGGTTCCTTCGCTAATGCTACAGCCCCATTGTTATCACAATACAAAGGTATTAGATTGGCAATGGACGGAACCACCTGAAGTTCAGAGATGAACTTCCTCATCCAGACAGCCTCTTTTGCGGCTTCACTAGCAGCTATATACTTAGCCTCCATAGTTGAGTCTGCGATGGTATCCTGTTTGGAACTCTTCCAACATACCGCCTCTCCATTGAGGGTAACACAAAACCCGAAATGGATTTAGAATCATCTTTGTCACTTTGGAAGCCGGAATCGGTAAAACCCTCTACCTGGAGATCCCCGTTACCGTAAATCAAGAACATCTCCTTAGTCCTTCTCAGGTACTTGAGAATGTTCTTTACCGCTATCCAATGTTTCTCACCTGGGTCAGACTGATACCTGCTTACCACACCAAGTGCGTAAGCTACATCCAGTCTTGTACATAACATCGCAGACATTATAGATCCTACTGCCGAAGCGTAGGGTATAATGCCCATGCGATCCCTCTCTTCATCAGTCTTTGGAGACATCTCTTTGGAGAGGGTGATCCCGTGACAAGCGGGCATATTACCGCGCTTGGAATCTTCCATACTAAATCTCTTTAGTATAGTGTCAATATACCTGGACTGTGAAAGTCCCAACATTCTATTAGATCTATCACGATAGATCTTAATGCCCAAAATATAGGTTGCATCACCCAAGTTTTTCATGGAGAATTTCTGTGACAAGAAGAGCTTTACTGATTGTAGCATAGGGACATCATTCCTTATCAGTAGTATGTCGTCGACGTACAAAACGAGGAAGACTACTGCTCTTTCTACAATCTTCCTATAAATACATGGTTCATCTACATTTTTGATAAAGTCAAATTCTTTAACTGTCTCATCAAAGCAGATGTTCCAACTTCGCGATGCTTTCTTTAATCCATAGATGGATTTAAGCAACCTGCACACTCTTCCGCTGCTCTCACTGTCTAAGAAACCTTCTGGTTGATCCATGAAACACTCTCTTCTAAATGTCCATTTAGAAAAGCTGTTATTACATCCATTTGCCAGATTTCATAGTCATGGAAGGCAGCAATGGAAAGCAGGATCCGAATGGATTTAAGCATAGCTACAGGTGAAAAGGTTTCATTATAGTCCAATCCTGGTCTTTGACGAAACCTTTTGCAACGAGTCTAGCTTTGCAGGTTTCCACTTGTCCAAGTGCACCAATCTTCTTTTTTAAGTTCCATTTGCATCCAACTGGTTTTACCCCAGGAGGAGCAACTTCTAAAGTCCATACTTTATTGGTGTACATGGATTCCATTTCGGATCTCATAGCATCCAGCCACTTCATCGAGTCAATACTCGTGATAGCCTGCTGAAAACTATTAGGCTCATCATCATCGATGATGCAATACTCTCGATCCCCATCTAGAAGAAAACCATAGTATCTCTCTGGAAGATGAGAAAGCCTACTAGATCTGCGGAGTGGCGTTGGTTCGTCATGTTCTATTGAAATCTGAGGTTCTTCTAAGTCCTCGGTAGTAGTTTGAGGTTCTGGAATTTCTTCCAGCTCTATCGCGCTTCCACTAATTTCTTTTGCAAGAAATTCGCTTTCTAAGAAGACAATGTGGCGAGCGACAAACACCTTTTGTTCTTCAGTGTGGTAGACCATGTACCCCCTTAAATGTTTGGGGTATCCTACAAACATGCATAAAACCGATCGTGCCTCGATCTTGTCCGGTCTATGCTTTTTAACATATGCCGGACACCCCCATATCTTGATATACTTGAGATATGGTCTCTTCCCGCTCCACATTTCATATGGAGTGGTAGGCACAAACTTAGTTGGAACTCTATTCAATAAGTATGCTGCTGAATCTAGAGCAAATCCCCAGAAGGAAAGTGGCAACTCAGCACTGCTCATCATTGAACGCACCATATCTAATAGCGTGCGATTCCTCCTTTCTGATACACCATTATGCTGAGGTGTATAAAGCAGGGTAAGATGAGAGAGAATTCCATTCTCTTTTAAGTATTCAAGAAAACTGGCACTTATGTATTCTCCACCTCGATCAGATCGAAGTGTCTTGATGCTTTTACCAGTTTGTTTCTCTACTTCATTTTTATACTCCTTAAACTTCTCAAAGGCCTCGGATTCATGTTTCATTAAGAACACATGTTTATACCTAGAGAAGTCATCAGTAAAAGTGATGAAGTAGGAGTGACCGCTTCGCGCATGTGTAGACATTAGACCACATACATCACTGTGTACAAGTCCCAAGAGTTCTTTATGATGGAGATAGTGCCCTCAGAGTCAATTATTGGATCACAGGCACGTGATTGCAATGATTGAGGGAGGACCTATCCCGGTAGGACAGTCATACTCAAGATGACAGTATGCTATCTTGTTTACCTTCATCATCGTGTACTGCTTTAGGTGACCTTACAGGTCACTATTGCACGTGGATAGAGCCCCTAGGATTCTTGCTTGACTGCCAGCAGTATGAGAGCGATCATATACGTGGGAGCTGGTAGTCTATAAGCACATCCTTAAAAGGTCCCTAGTCGTGGGAGTTTCGAGACAGGGCATCGATACTCCAGAGTAGACTAGTGTATACAGTCGAGACCCCGACGAGGGGCGGTGGCCGGTCTCACAAGCCACTGGTGTCAGTTGGTTCACCTAAGATGTATACAGGTGCTCATTGGGTTATGAGTACACCGGACAGGACTCGCCCGGAACATGCTAGTTGGTCTTATACCTGACGTCAGATAGCAGTTCCCTGGTGACATGTGTACAGGTTAGTTCATCGACCTGATGATCGTCATTTGTCTCGTGTGAGTTCCCACTGTACTTTGATTACTACCCTACCACGCTCAAAGGAGACATGCAAACAGGTTTGTCACGTCCCGAAAGTACGGAACATGACCGGCACTTAAACAACGAAACGTCTCGAGGCGTACGTAATCTAAGTAAACCGAAAACCCAGAAATCCAAACCAAGAAAAGTAGTAGAGTGAAGGAAAACCAATTTAAAACAAGTAGTTTTAATAGCATAAGCCGAATTATGCGGTTTTTAATAACATCAAAATTTACTGAAAATTTCGGCAGAGTCTCCTTTGTAAATACTGGCTCCCAAACGGGATACAACATGAATAGTATACGAAATCACTAAAAAGGCATCCCCAAGCGGGAGCTAGCTCTTCGTCAATCGACGGTCACAACCACACAAGCAATATAATATACAACGCCAACGGCGAGGATCAAAACTCAAAAGGAAACTCAAAACCACCAGAAACATAACGAGCGACTCTAAGGTCGAAAGAATAAACAACACTGGTCTCTATCTCAAAAATACATGTTTGGTTGATGGAATTTACTAGATACAACGGAATAATATCATACAAGGTAATATGATGGGTACGATACAAGAAAAACCCACCTACTAGCAAGTCACCCGAATGAAACTGAGCCCGCAAAGCCGTAATTAAACCTGTACGGCAAAACCTGCAAGAAACTGGGGCACAACGGGGGTGAGTTGCCAACTCGTGAATAGAAAACATCTATGCACAGAAATCGCATAAATAACTCAACCTAGGTCAATGATCATAATATATCCTCAAAAATGTATATAACATGCAGCCTATAACAAGGCTTGGGTAAATATCTAACCCGAGTGTAATCTCATGTGGCCGTGTCTGTGCCTCAGGTAGCAATATATCATATGAATGAGTTATGCATGCATGAAACAGAATACATGTAAATGAAGAAACTGTTTTCATAATTTAGTGAGATTTCCTTCGTATTTTTAAACTGAGGTATCATAAATGAAATCAGTATCAACAATGTCTAGCATCGACACAAAACATAAATCTCACTGTCTCGAAATATCAATGTCTCAATCTCAATATCTAGGGCGCCGTCAGTCCAGACCGGCCCCTACCATCCATCTCAAGACCACGACGGTATCCTCCGGATATCCGACGCGTCGGGTAATATCACCGGTAGGTAATCTGTCCCCTGCCAGGCTCAACGTCAACACCACATTCATCTTGCCCCGGGGTACCATACCGGGCCCACCATGTACCCGTGACGGTTCCTCCACTCCTCGACACGGTGCGTTATGATATGTAGGTACCCCATGCGGACTTCGAGACGACGAGCAAGTGCGTGGCGACGTCGGCACCGGCGAGCGAGGACCAGGTGAGTAGATTTATATCTACGGGGAGAAGTTGGGTGGATGGCGTATAGCACCCCCGCAGTCCGTGGTGGTGTATACGGATGCGTATACACACCAACAATTATTATATGTTATTTGGGATTAATAACGATGCTTAGGATGGATATTGGTGTGTTGGATTACTTTAGTGTTGCGAACCCTAGGGTAGTGTTGCACTACACATACACACATACATACTTGCATACATTCCTATTGATATGTGCTCATGGGATTCTTTATAGTTATGGGTTCACATGGGTATGGGACTATGTGTTCACATACGGATTTGAGGATGATACTTGGGATTGAGCTGAGTCGATGAGATTTGATTTGAGGCCGTGAGATCGGCGATATAGCAGGGTTCGTATTTGAGATACGACATGACGTTGTAGCGGGTCCTTGATGTAGTGTTTCACACACGTCCATGCATACGTAGGCGGTATCAGTATGGTACTAGACGTAGATCAGTACCCCGACCATGATAATTGATAAAGAGGATACCAGGTGAATAGTATGATGAATGTGATATTGACCCGTACCCAGATTTGGGATGCCGTACGACGGATTTACGTACGAGCTATATTTTGATGATTGTGAATGGGGGTGTGTGGGTGTGGGTACGGGTGTGGGGTGATGAAAAATGATAAATACAGTACCCCAAATATCCATTTACGCTAAAAAAAGCCTTTTTTCTTCAATAATTTCTAAACCGTTTTGGCAAATGATTTCGTTCCAAAAACCACACGATAAAATTTTATTTAATGTTTTATGATGCACAAAATTTGTTTCAACTCGTTCCAATTTGTAATTTTCCCTAATTAAATGTATTAGTGACGGCTTAAAATAATAATAAAATAATATTTTTTCAGAAAATTTGAAATTTCACCAGCGGCTCAATAAACACCAAATAATAGCAATTACATAGCTAGAATATGTATATTTAATTTTTATAATAAGATATTTGCATTTTGACTTTTTTTTACAGAAAACCCTCTTATCTTACCGATTTTTCGAAATTTCACCGAAACGATTTTCAAAGCGTTACAAGGTTTTAGTTGGGTACAGTCCCGAGCCACATGGAGGCAGTGAGCGGATCTTCAGGGGTTCGTCTCTCCCGGTATTGGGGGTGAGGTCACGCTGTGTCTAGGAGATCCCTTACACGAAGTCCTTGGGCAAGGCAGATGATTTACTGGTAGGTATTCCAGTAGTATCTCAGGGTGTTCTGGGCTACACTCCGACACGACTTGTACCGCTTTTGGGTGTCTGACTTTTACCAACCCCCTAGGCCCGCCATGCGATGCTCATAGACGAACGGACCGGACTGTACGGATATTGTAACGACAGGCTCTGTAGGGTGTCAGGATGAGTTCGCTCATCGACGTCCCTTTTGGTTAATAGCTGGTAGCCCGTCACGTATGGCTAATACCTCTGACGTGCTAGTGGTTAAATCCACATCCATTGTAATGACGAGTCTTTAGAGTCCCCCACATTCAGTTACTCAAGTTTCGGGCGAAACGCTGTAGAGGCCGTATGGAGATATGGCAGGGATCGATCCGATACGTGCGGTATTGCACGGATCCTGATCGGACAGTTAATTCTAGCGGGCTTTGGTTTAAGCCGGATCCTAGTATTGTACAGTGTAGATTTTGTCTCAGTGCATTTGTATTCGGTCGGAATACAAATGCGGGTATGTATATACAGTAGCGAGGTTTTCCTGTAATTTATTACGGGATCAGTTTTTTGGAGTTGCCAGTTTGTTTTCCGTTTCAGCCATATTTCTTTGTATCTTACATTGGCTGAAGATTGCTGGAGGTGGGCTTATTTGCATTTGTGCAAATAAGCATTTTGGAGGGTTGTCTTCGCATATTATTGTATCATGATAATTCCTCCACCATTTGACTTCATTTGACTTCTTCTTCTTTTCATCATGGTTGTTGATGATTAGTTAATGGAGTATTGGTTTTGGTTGATGATCATTGCTTGACTTTCTTATTCATCATGGTTCACCTTTGGAATCATCATACTTGATGATGATGTTTGGTGATGATGGAGGGTTATGGTTAATGGAGTGTTTGGATTAGTTTGTGATCATTTTCTTTTGTCAATGATCACCCTTTCTCTCTCTTGATTATTGGAGACACCTATATTCATTTGGCCACACATACTGTCCCTCACTCTCTCACTCTCTTCTCTGCACCATGAGCATGGCCGGCCAAGTAAGAAGGAGGGGCTGCCCATATTTTTGTGGTGGGATTTTTGGTCTTTTGGATTCACAAAAATCCTAAAGTTTCATCTACAAAAGTCTTAGTTCATTTCCTCCACCAAAGGCAACTTCCCCAAACCCCAAATGAGACATAGAATTCTACACGTATTCTACAGCAAACCTTGGACACGTCGGCTCGCCAACTTCGTGCCCGAGTTGCCTCAGTCCAGAGGTGGGAGCCCGTAAAAGAAGCAGGCGACGTGGTGCCCTTCCGGCGACTTGGTGGAGACCGGAGATTCCGCGAGGAGATCGGGACGACGACGAGAAGATCGAAGGACACGGATCGCTCAGTATATCTCTCTACCCTTTCTCTAGATTAGCTATGACTAGATTTAATGGCACGATCCGGGTTTATAGTGCGCGGTGGTGCCGGTTTAAAAAGTTAAAGAAAATCATCGCTTCCGCATTCCGGCGTCGGATTGACGGCCGGGGCGCCGCCGTGCACTTACAGTGGTATCAGAGCCAGGCCATTAACCTAGTCTAGCTTTGTCTAATGTGTTTACATTTCCGATCGAACAAAATTCCAAAAACAACGTTTTCATGTGCATCAGTTTCTGTCGAATTTTTTTTGGCTCCAAAAATTTTTCAGGTTGTTGCAGAATGATATGCAGGGAATTCTAAGACTTCTGTAGAAATTTGGTTGCATGATGTCATAGTTCCACCGCGGAACTGCGGCCAAACCCATGCATTGGCCGCGGTTCCGCCGCCACCTTGACTCCTCTCTACACAAAATTTGCACAGTAGTTTTCTTACTTGAAAATAGGGTTTTTGGAACATTCTTTTTGGGCCCAGATTTTCTGTGAGTGATACAGTAGTGCTTGGGGCCCACTTGGGTAAATTTGATCGATCGAAAATTTTAAACATGTTGTTTCACAGTATTTACATTATATCTGCGACCGTGAATATCACTTGATCGGTAAATCCTGTCTAACTGCTATAGCCCGGTTAAACGGATTTGCAAACGTGACATTCACGTTGATGTTCTGTGATTTTGCTGTGATATTGCGGATTGGTCGTGGGGGATAGCCTGGATGCAATGCTAGTACAGATTTGGTTGTATTATGTACATTTGATATTGCGGGGCGAGCGTCCGACATGTGGACCGCCGTCACTGCCTGATTATATATTATTCTTTTGGGGCACGACCAGGTTGAGGTCGATGTACCCGTTGTATGTATATTTTACTTTCTGTACAAGGATTACCCCAAGGTGGGGTGCACGGATAGCCGGATTCTAGAAGGCAACAAGCCCGCATCTCATGGTATTGGGACGGAGGGGGCTTTACTCTAGAATTGGCGGGCTATTCGCCGCACTCGTAGGGGGTACAGGTTGACCCAGGAAGGGTGCCCAAGTTACCGGATTCCGTGAAGTGCCGCGTGGTCCATTCACGTTGCTGAAGGGGGCTGCCTCGCTTCAGGTTTTGGCGGGTAACTTGCCGCGTCCGTAGGTGTCTAGGATTTCATTGCACAGGCTATCCACACGACCAGGGGAACGTCGGGTTTCAGTAGTGGCTCTGTGAAACCCGGGGATCCCAGATATCTGTATTGTTCTGTGATGCTGTACATTTCTGTGATGTTGCATTTTATCACGCCTTGAGCGAAATATTATATATTGATATATATACTAGTAGATGTTGTATATGTTTTGCATCCGCGCTAGTCCAGTCCCCGCTCTGTCGTTAGTTAAGTAACCTAACGGGTAATGACGGGACCTAGTGGCGAATGCGGATGGCATATACGTACATCATTATTTTCGTTCTTTATTGGTGTGATCAATTGATGGGACTGCATTGATTCGGATCAATGGAAGTTAAAAACAAACCTATTCTGATGTTGTTGGAACACTTTTCAAAAAGTTGTTATTGCAAGGACGTTCTCTTTTGTTTTGCATCGTGGTATTCAGTTGGAATATCCTGCTCCTCAGTCGACGAGGCAAGGGCCGAGATCCCTTCACCGGGAGTGACCCCTTGGACAGAAGTTTGCGTCAGGGCAATAACTTCACTATAGCCGATTACTTTTGCTTTGCATCGTGGTATTCAGTTGGAATATCCTGCACCTCATTCTACGGGGAAAGAGCCGAGATCCCTTCACCGGGAGTGACCTCTTTAGCAAAGGTTTTCGTCACTATATTTTCATAAAAGCTATCCGGTTCCTTCAACGATATCAAGTTCATTACGTTAAAGGTTTTCGCCAGAAACCATTCGTAGCCCTCCATCATTTCGGTTAAATATTTGGTAGTATTCAAGCTATGTATTTTGACCTCACGCCAAGGCATAGTGATTGGTAGCTGCCGGATATTTATCTGTTGCATAGATAGATGCGTTGGTTTGGGACAGTCGTACTACTATTTTGGCCTACGTCAAGGGTATGTACGGGTGGGTTCAAATTAACCTGGATAATGATGGGCAGAACTTGATATGTGACTTATGATATTTTGACCTCACGCCAAGGTCATAAGAGCATGGGGCAGAAATCACATCGGGGGTTTCTAAAGAAACTGAAACTTGCCAGATATGCGCATAACTTCTGGAGTGTGATGACGTGAGCGGATTCCGTCACGTTATCATGCGATGATAGTTGGATCCCGATTCCCACTGATGAGTTGGTTTACTCCTCGGGTGATCCTGACTAATTCTTATTTCAGGTTTGGAGGAGAATTTGACGGTACAGTGGGAGGTTTCCAGATTAGATAAACTGGTAACCATTCTGATCTAGGTTAGAGTGCACGCTGAGTGTTTCTTTTCTCTCTCTCTTTGGCAGTGACCATTGACCCGACCCTAAGACTATGACTCAGTGACCAAAATTAACCGAACCTTCTTAAACACTGGCTTTTGGATTGTCAGAGTTGCAAACCTCATTGCCACTCCTACTTTTACCCTTTTCTCCAGAACACCCCGTATTACTACGAACGTCCACTTCCATTGGACAAAACCATCGTATGGTTATATACGAACTCGAAGGAATTTATTCGAGGATGGTTTCCGGTTGTGGAGAAAACGAATAGGACTATTCAGTTGTCTTTTCCTTTTACATTCTCTCAGGTTGCGAGTACTCCTTGATTTAGGAGATAGTACACCTATTATGCAAATTGGATAGTCTTCTTCCAAACCTTAGGCTGGTGCCGAACGGTGGGGAATGAAGAAAACCAATTAGCATAACGATGTTGTACAGAAGGTATTAAGTAATGACGTATAAAGGGATTAGTTAGAGGGCAAAGTAAATTGCGACAGCTATTCACGACCAAACCAAGTATTTATTCGCCAATCCTAAATCACCTTTGTATTTCTCCAGGACACTCCGTATCACTACGAAGATTCACAATTTATTGGATACTCCATCGTATGGTTATATACGAACTCGAAAGGAACTTGTTCCAGTTTGGGGATGGATTATGGTTCAAGAGAAATAGGAATAAGGTTTATTCGGTTGTCTTTTATCTTCACCTTCTCTCGCATTGCGAGTTCTCCTTGGATTAGGACAGTACACCCATTATGCTTATTGGATAGTCTTCTTCCAAACCATAGGCTGGTGCCGAACGGTAGGGAAGGAAGAAAACCATTTGGCCTAAAGGAGTGTACAGAAGGTAATGACTAAAGACATATAAAGGGATTTGGATAGATGGCAAAGAATTACATGGTTACAGTTGTGAATCTGGATAATGGAAGAGGCATTACTAGGAATACCGGGATCCCCCATCGAAACATTTCAATGTTTCAGTTTCGCTGTATACTGTTAAAGGAAAACTGATTTCCCGATTAGATACTTACTCCAGGGTATGTATTTACCAGGTATGATTCTCACATCTGTATGGTATTACAGATGATGAGTAGGAGTAAGTTATTGGGAATTGGGTGATCATCCTCATTATAACGGGATTCGTTGTAATCGGTGATATTTGAGGAAGTCACCTGGGCTGTTTGCCGGACGGTAAATATTTGGTTTTGAATATCCGCTGTTATGCACCGATTTCAAATTGATATATCTGTACGTATATTTTTTTAGAGTGAGATATACCTTTTTGAAATTATGTCTATGACGTTTACCTATATCAGTGGATGGTTAGGTAAGGAGCACCAAACAGCGGTGTAATTCTTCTTAACCTTAAGTACAGTTTTCAACCTACGACACACAGGGATTGAGTTATCAGACTCAAGGGACTTATACATAGTATTGTATGTTGTCCAGCGTCCATGAGGACAGAGGGGATGGTCCTCGTACTATATTCGGTTTATTTATGACTTCTCTAATTTTTAGACAGGTGTTTCGTAGAAACACAGGGTCCGAATTTTGAGAAGTTATAGGTATATGAATAAAGTAGAGAATCAGATGTTGCAAGTATCGGGATTCTTCAAGGTGATCGAAGATGTAGATACTTGTGTATGGTATTCAGGTTATAATAATGATTAAGAGAACTTGCTTCTCTTTCAGGTTACTCATAATTGGAAACATTCCTAAGTTGAGTAACGCTGATCGGCCTCTTTCCATTTAGTTGACATGCACTGGAGACAGCTGCATGATTTGAATCTGGTTCAATTAAATCAGTACCTCTGGTTCTATATTGGATATAGAACAGTTCATATCTTAACGATGTTAAGGTACGGGGAGTTGTCCGGCCTATGCTTAAAACTAGACTCTGGATAACTCAAGGCACGTTTCTGTAATGGTTGTTTGTGGGTTGACCCAGGCTATGACGAGGGTTGACTTTCTACCATCTGGAAGATTAATAGTGATATTGTTCTAGACTCGCCACAATTTTAATAAAAATGGATTTTTTCACAAAACAGTAGTGGAAGTATGGTAGAACTGGAAGTGATTCAAGAACCACAAACGATTACTGAAGATTTGATAGGAACCTAAAGATTCAATCTGGTTTGACATTCCATTGGCCACTCCGCAGATAAGGTGGGTTACTTCAGGCACCGGAGAGGCACTCCGGTAGCCTCAAGGACGGTGACAGGGAAGTTCTTGTTTACCCACACTTGCCATTGCTGTTGTTCCAGACTGTGTGACCCGGCGGGAGGATGAGTATAGCGTCGTTCTAAACCAGCTTTAGAAGTGTAGGTCTATATGACTCTGCCAGAGGGTTTTCATGGTCATTGGGAGCAGCGGAAGCATCGTAGACAAGTGGCTTATGTCTATTTATAGACTAAAGCAGATATAGCGGAGATAGATCATCAATTTCTGATGTGACAGTCATAGGTTTGACTTCATCAGAATAGGGGATGGATCTGTTAAGAAGGTAGTAGGGTGTAATGTCATGGTATTTGGATGACATACACAGAGTAGGAAGTGATATTCCTATACTACGATCGGTTATACTTTGGTCGTCACACAGTGGTTTCTCCACATGGGACTTAGAAATTTTTTCATACATACTGGTTACTAGATCTAGATTTGGGTGATTTCCCAATCAGGGTACTTAGACAGCATTCTAAGAGTATTTAGAATGGACGACTCCTGGCACGGTGGTGTACCTGCAGGTGACGGAGTCACCCTCTCTAAAGGTGTCTTGCAGACTAAAGGGGAGAGGGATGTACATGATTGGCAGATCACTTGCTTAGACAATTTAGTCAATCATGAGATGTCAAGTACCACACCAGATGTTGTTCTTCGACTAGATGCAATAAGTTGACATTGATCCTATCCTAGAGAAACAGTCGGAAGCAGTTTTAGAACATAAGTGGATGTTCTAGGGATATGATAACGACAGCCTCATTCGGGAGACAGTTATCATTCCAGGCTTCCAAGGTGACCTGGACGACAGGAAGGTTGTCAGAGTTATAGTTTTCCTTCTGACGAGGGGCAGTATTTTGGACAGGTGGTCCAAGGCAATACTGAGGGAGGCATGGCGCAGGATACTGATTAAGTTCAGTTGATGATACAGTCTAAGAAGTTTGGATTTGGAGTTCATTTATGAGCTAGGTCCCATCAGACATCCAAACACATTCTAAGACAGGTATTGCTCATTTTGGGAGATGGCGTTCTCCGCGAACTTGAGATATAGAGAGACATACTTGAGATATAGAGAGACATAGAAAGAAACATCCTGGCGGATCCACTCACTGAGGCTATTCTTCGAACGCAATAGTTTCGCAAACAGGTTTTGTGAGACTGACTAATAGAGGAGTTGGGTGTTCGGTATCACACGGGCTGTGAGTATGCGACATCGCAATAATTAGCCTTGAGTGCAAGTGGGAGATTGTTGGAGATAGTGCCCTCAGAGTCAATTATTGGATCACAGGCACGTGATTGCAATGATTGAGGGAGGACCTATCCCGGTAGGACAGTCTTACTCAAGATGATTGTATGCTATCTGGTTTACCTTTATCATCGTGTACTGCTTTAGGTGACCTTACAGGTCACTATTGCACGTTGATAGAGCCCCTTGGATTCTTGCTTGACTTCCAGCAGTATGAGGGCGATCATATACGTGGGAGCTGGTAGTCTATAAGCACATCCTCATATACGTGGGAGCTGGTAGTCTATAAGCACATCCTTAAAAGGTCCCTAGTCGTGGGAGTTTCGAGACAGGGCATCGATGCTCCAAAGTAGACTAGTGTATACAGTCGAGACCCCGACGAGGGGCGATGGCCGGTCTCACAAGCCACTGGTGTCAGTTGGTTCACCTAAGATGTATACAGGTGCTCATTGGGTTATGAGTACACCGGACAGGACTCGCCGGGAACATGCTGGTTGGTCTTATACCTGACGTCAGATAGCAGTTCCCTGGTGATATGTGTACAGGTTAGTTCATCGACCTGAGGATCGTCATTTGTCTCGTGTGAGTTCCCACTGTACTTTGATTACTACCCTACTACGCTCAAAGGAAACGTGCAAACAGGTTTTAGTTGGGTACAGTCCCGAGCCACATGGAGGGAGTGAGCGGATCTTCAGGGGTTCGTCTCTCCCGGTATTGGTGGTGAGGTCGCGCTGTGTCTAGGAGAGCCCTTACACGAAGTCCTTGACCAAGGCAGGAGATTTACTGGTAGGTATTCCAGTAGTATCTCAGGGTGTTCTTGGCTACACTCCGACACGACTTGTACCGCTTTTGGGGGTCTGACTTTTACCAACCCCTAGGCCCGCCATGCGATGCTCATAGACGAATGGACCGGACTGTACGGATATTGTGACTGACAGGCTCAGTAGGGTGTCAGGATGAGTTCGCTCATCGACGTCCCTTTTGGTCAATAGCTGGTAGCCCGTCACGTATGGCTAATACCTCTGACGTGCTAGTGGTTTAATCCATATCCATAGTATTGATGAGTCTTTAGAGTCCCCCACATTCAGTTACTCAAGTTTCGGGCGAAACGCTGTAGAGGCCGTATGGAGATATGGCAGGGTTCGATCCGATACGTGCGGTATTGCACGGATCCTGATCGGACGGTTAATACTAGCGGGCTTTGGTTTAAGCCGGATCCTAGTATTATACAGTGTAGATTTTGTCCCATTGCATTTGTATTCGGTCGGAATACAAATATGGGTATGTATATACAGTAGCGGAGTTTTCCTGAAATTTATTACGGGATCAGATTTTTGGAGTTGCCAGTTTGTTTTCCGTTTCAGCCACATTTCTTTGTATCTTACATTGGCTGAAGATTGGTGGAGGAGGGCTTATTTGCATTTGTGCAAATAAGCATTTTGGAGGGTTGTCTTCGCATATTGTTGTATCATGATAATTCCTCCACCATTTGACTTCATTTGACTTCTTCTTCTTTTCATCATGGTTGTTGATGATTAGTTGATGGAGTATTAGTTTTGGTTGATGATCATTGCTTGACTTTCTTATTCATCATGGTTCACCTTTGGAATCATCATACTTGATGATGATGTTTGGTGATTATGGAGGGTTATGGTTGATGGAGTGTTTGGATTAGTTTGTGATCATTTTCTTTTGTCAATGATCACCCTTTCTCTCTCTTGATTATTGGAGACACCCATATTCATTTGGCCACACATACTCTCCCTCACTCTCTCACTCTCTTCTCTTCACCATGAGCATGGCCGGACAAGTAAGATGGAGGGGCTGCCCATATTTTTGTGGTGGGATTTTTGGTCTTCTGGCTTTACAAAAATCCCAAAGTTTCATCTCCAAAAGTCTTAGTTCATTTCCACCACCAAAGGCAACATCCTCAAACCCCAAATGAGACATAGAACTCTACACGTATTCTACAGCAAACCTTGGACACGTCGGCTCTCCAACTTCGTGCCCGAGTTGCCTCAGTCCAGAGGTGGGAGCCCGTAAAAGAAGCAGGCGACGTGGTGCCCTTCCGGCGACTTGGTGGAGACCGGAGATTCCGCGAGGAGATCGGGACGACGACGAGAAGACGGACGGACACGGATCGCCCGGTATATCTCTCTACCCTTTCTCTAGATTAGCTAGGACTAGATTTAATGGCACGATCCGGGCTTATAGTGAGCGGTGGTGCCGGTTTAAAAAGTTAAAGAAAATCATCGCTTCCGCATTCCGGCGTCGGATTGACGGCCGGGGCGCCGCCGTGCACTTACACTGTAGCTCTTGCTCCGTGTCCGGTGAACGGAGATTTGGTCATTTTTCCTTTGATACATGATTGACAAATTGCATATGATGAATATTCAAACGGATCTAGATATCCATCTTTTTGTAACTTAGTCAACCTTATTTCGTTTATATGACAAAGTCTACAATGCCATAGGAAGGCTTGATTTGAATCTGGAGCCTTTCTTTTAAGTCTGTTTTGAATATTAAAAATTCGAGGTTGATTAAGTATGTATATGCCGTTTTCCAGTATGCCATACCCAATCAGTTCTTGATTTAGGAGAATTTTCATGACATTTCTTTCAAGCGCAAAATTATATCCTTCATTAGAAAACAAAGATACTGATATAATATTACACAACATACTGGGAATATAAAAACGGTTGTACAACACCAAAATGTGCCCACTAGTCCACCCTAGGTGATATTCTCCTATTGCAATAGCATCTACATGCATTCCATTGCCCATCCGGAGAGTCATATCACCTGCCCTCAGTACTCTACTATTTCTCAGATCCTGCAATGAATTACAGATGTGAGAACCAGAACCAGTATCAAGTACCCATGATGTAGAGTTTATTGAAAGACAATTTTCGATTACGAACACACCTGAAGCAGAAGCAACAGCTTGCTTCGTGTCCTTTGCCTTGAAGGCCATACAGTCCTTCTGCCAGTGCTCTTGCTTGTAACAATACTGGCATTCGTTTATATCCGTTTTCACCCTTCCTGCCTTGTTCCTTCCCTGCACCTTCTTGACCCCACCCTTCGGTTTGGTGGCTTTCATCTCCTTCTTCCCTTTAGCTTTCGCTTTAGATTTAGAAGAGGATGATTGGCCAACATACAGAACATGGGTCTTCTCCTTTTTCAAGGAGGTCTCTGCTACCTTCAACATGTTGAGGAGCTTTAGAAGATAAGCTTCCATATCGTGCATGTTGAAGCTAAGCATGAACTGAGAGAAGGTGTGGGGAAGGGACTGCAAAATCAAGTCGATATACAAATCATTCTCTAGCACGCATCCCAAGTTTGCGAGTTCCTCAATGAGGCTGATCATTTTGAGGACGTGCTCTCCTACAGGCGATCCTGGAGCTAACCTCATCTGGAAGAGTTTCCTTGAGGTCTCGTACCTTGCTATACGGGAGTGCTCTCCATATAATTCTTTAACATGGAGAAAGATGGATACAATATCCATACTCTCGTTCTGTTTCTGTAGTTCATTGTTCATGGACGCCAGCACGATACACTTAACTCGCTCACAATCTAGATCCCAGGTTTTGCGAACTTCCTTGTCCACAACTGAGGAATTTGGTCCAGCGATAAGGGGAGGAACAGCGGTGGTAACATATGCTACATTGTCATAAGTCATTGCAATGTTGACGTTCCTTAGCCAATCTTTATAGTTCTGCCCGGTCTGTATATTTTTTTCAAGTAATAGTTTTAGTCCTGTCATGGTAGCTGCTAGAGAGAGAGAAAAGAAAACACCCAGCATATGCTTCTTGCAAGTTTAGATTGGTTATTAATTTATCTAAACAGGATGGCTCCCACTGTTCCTTCAAATCCTTCTTCAAAACCTAAAAGAAGAACTAGTCAGGATTTAATCACACGTCACAATACTTGCTTAACCTTTCAGCCAGGCTGGTGTTGGTACTTCGAGGGAGGTTTTCCAACGCTTTCGCGAAGTTCCTTAATTAAATAACCTCTTTTCCCTGGAGGCGTAGCCCCTCTAATACCTTTCTGGACACCTACTTGGTTTATAGCATTGATTGTTAAGTGAGAAAGTTTCCCGAGAGTAATCCTACTCATCAGTGGGATCGGGATCCAACTATCATTGCATGATGTACTAGATGGAAGCCACTCTAGTCACCACACACCAGAAGGTATGCTAAATCTGCAAGTTTCCTTTATGTTTGAAACCCCCGATGTGATTTTTATCCCAAGCTCTTATTGACCTTGACGTAGGCCAACAAGTCATAAGACGCAAGTCAAGTTCTACCCGTCGTTGTCCTGATTAATTTAGGTACATCGTACATGCCCTTGACGTAGGCCAACAAGGCTGTACGTCTGTCCTATACTAATGCATCTATCTATGCAACAAATAAGCAAGCCACACTGCTACCATCCACTATACCTTGACGTAGGCCAACAAGCATAGCATGAATACGATGTGCTGTCTATTTGAAACGACGGAGGGTTACGGCTGGTTTTTGGCAAAAAACCGTTAACGTAGTGAACTTGATTTGATCGAAGGAACCAAGATAGCCTTTATTAAAAGGAGTGGTTTAAGCTCCGCATTTAAAATTTTCTTTTTGAAGAAAACCGAGTGGTTTTAGAATTTGTTCCAACGATTCAGTTTAGGTTTTATTTTTCTTTGCATTAAAAAATAATGCGTCCCATTTTTAACCTATCATTACAGATAACAACGAAAGTACAACGTCCTCTTATGCCATCCGCATTCACCACGGGGTCCCGTCATCACCCGTTAGGTTGCTTAACTGACGGCAGAGCGGGGGCTGGGCTAGCGCGGGTGTAAAACATAAGTGACGTCTAAATAGCTATCATATATAGATATTGTACATACGTCAGACGCAATAATAGGCATTCCATATCACAGATAAACTTTATTGGATATGCAAGCAATCCGTGTTTCTTTTGAGCCTGTAAGAAAAGACGGATCACACAGTTGTGATGAGTAGCCATTACCTCACCCCAGACCCCTACGGGTACGGCAAACTACTCGCCAAGTACCCGAAGTGAAGTGGTCTCCCTCAGCAACGTGAGTAGGCCACTAAGCACTTCGAAATACCCGGTAGTTTGTGCGCCCCACCTTGGGTCTATCCTAGGAGCAAAAAAAGTAAAAAGAAATAATACAACGGTGGAAACAACCGCAACCTGGATGTGCCCCGCAAAATAATATTACAATTACATCGAATGAATTAATACAATAACCCATCACAAAACCCTGGCTAATCATCACAACAGTCCAATAGAGTTCATAATCACAAACAGTTAAAACATTACAGATATGTGCAACCCCCTGCCAACCGACATACTAGCAGTTAGGTGAGGTTTACGAACACATAATACAGTTCACAGATATAATCAAACAACCAAACATCATATAATTTCGATCGATCAAACCCATTAGATTCTGCTCCAAGACTTCTCCGTAAACCTGAGACCGGAGCAAAAAATAAACCATTCCAGAAAAGACAAAATATCACAGAAGATGCACTGGGAAAAATTGGGTTGAATCGGCCTCAACTCGGCCGCGGATCCACGGCGGATCGGTGGGATCGGCCGTTGTTCCGCGGCGGTATGGCCGATTCAGGGACCCATTTTTTTTCCAGGGTTCTTATAATTTCATGTAAGGTGTTCTGGAGGAACCTGAAAAATTTTTGGACCTCATTTTAAAAACGACAGAAACTATGTGATATCGGGGTATTTTCCGGTTCGTTTTGCGTTCAAAATTCATATGACTTTGCAAGTGAGTTAATTATTGTTTAGTGAGGATCTGATACCACTGTAATTCGATGTGCAACACCCCACGAGTTGCGGGGAGGCGGAAATATGAAAAACACTCTTGTTCTTGAAGCATACATCGACTAACCGAAGATCTTTGCTAAACGATAATTAATAACTACCATAGACGTTCTAAACTATTATGTAAAGAGATTATACCTAGTGATACGTGTGCTTCGTCTTTACGATCTCTTCCTCCTCCTCGGCCTCCTCCAATTGATAGATGATCCACCCGAGAACCCTAATCCAAGCTTCACCTCAAAACTTGAGGTAACTAAGTTTCTCTAGTTGCTAATCAAAGGAACTTAGGTCATATATAGTTAGGTTATAGGATGTTTAGTCTTTTCTAATCCTTGTACTCAACTCATGAGTGGTAGGATTAGAGCTTGAAGAAAGAGTGAGCTTGAGGAGAGAGAAGGTGAACTAGAATAATGAAATGAAATTGCGTCTCACTTAATATATCAATCATAATGAATAAATTAATAAAATGAATAATAAGAGGTTTTTCATCATTCTTCATAAATGAATTATGAGTGATTCACTATATGAGTCATTAAGCATTTAATAATGCATTAATGACATAGTGAATCACACATTATGAGTCACAATTACATTAATGACAATGCCACCTTAACCCCTCAAGTCACCATGCTTCTAGAAGCTTCCCGGAAATTACGAGAACGCCCCTCTCATCCGTGAAAACATGGAAAAACTTTAGACTGTATAAATCCAATAACCTGATACTAGAATCTGGCTTAAACCAAAGCCGTCTAGTAAAAACTGTCTGAATGTCGTACTTGCGTTTAAACACGTATTCGTCCGAACCCTTGTCGTAAAACCGTACGACCTCTATATGGTTTCGCCAGGAGTTGGGAAAAATCTGTGTGGGACTCTAAAGACTCGACAACTACACTGGCAGTGGGTTTTGTAAGTGAACGGCGGCGCCCCGGCCGTCAATCCGACGCCAGAATTCGGAAGCGATGATTTACTTTAACTTTTATAACCGGCACCACCGCGCACTATAAACCCGGATCGGGCCATTAATGTTGTCCTAGCTAACAAGAGAGAGGGTAGAGAGATATACCGAGCGATCCGTGTCCATCGGTCTTCTCGTCGTCGTTCCGATCTCCCCGCGGAATCTCCGGTCTCCACCACGTCGCCGGAAGGGCACCATGTCGCCGGCTTCTTTTACGGGCTCCCACCTCTGGACCGAGGCAACTCGGGCATGAAGTTGGCGAGCCGACGTGCCCAAGGTTTGCTGTAGAATGTGTAGTGCTCTTTGTCTCTATTGGGGTTTAGGGAGTTGCCATATGGTGGAGGAATGAAATGGACTTTTTGAGGAGGAGCTATATCATTTTGCAAAGCCAAAAGGAGAGGATTTTTCCCACCCCACTAATTTGGACAGCCCCATCCCTTGGCCGGCCTTGGCAAGGAGAGAGTGAGTGGAAAAATATGAGTGAGGAAAAAGTCCAAGGGGGGTTATCTCATCATGCAAGAAAGAGAGAGAAAGGTAATGATGTGAAGAAATGATCACAAGTAAATCCAACACTCAAATCCATCATCATGACCCTCCATCATCACACACAAAAGTCAAGCCATGATGAAGTCAAGAAGTTAAATGATGGTGCAACAATCATGAAGCAAGGATATGCAAATAACACCCTCCACAAATGCTTATTTGCACAAATGCAAATAAGCCCTCTTCCACCAATCTTCAGCCAGTGAAAGATACAAAGAAATATGGCTGAAACAGAAAACAAACTGGCAACTCCAAAAAACTGATCCCGTAAAAAAATACAGGAAAACCCCGCTACTGTATATACATACCCGCATTTGTATTCCGACCGAAATACAAATGCAATGAGACAAAATCTACACTGTACTATACTAGGATCCGGCTTAAACCAAAGCCGGCTAGTATTATTCGTCCGATCCTGATCCGTGCAATACCGCACGTATCTGATCGAACCCTGCCATATATCCATACGGCCTCAAGTACTAACCGTCCGATCCTGATCCGTGCAATACCGCACGTATCTGATCGAACCCTGCCATATATCCATACGGCCTCAAGTACTAACCGTCCGATCCTGATCCGTGCAATACCGCACGTATCTGATCGAACACTGCCATATCTCCATACGGCCTCTACAGCGTTTCGCCCGAAACTTGAGTAACTGAATGTGGGGGACTCTAAAGACTCGTCAATACTATGGCTGTGGATTTGACCACTAGCACGTCAGAGGTATTAGCCATACGTAACGGGCTACCAGCTATTGACTAAAAGGGACGTCGATGAGCGAACTCATCCTGACACCCTTCTGAGCCTGTCAGTGACAATATCCGTACGGTCCGGTCCGTTCGTCTATGAGCATCGCATGGCGGGCCTAGGGGGTTGGTAAAAGTCAGTCCCCCAAAAGCGGTACAAGTCGTGTCGGAGTGTAGCCCAGAACACCCTGTGATACTACTGGAATACCTACCAGTAAATCTCCTGCCTTGGCCAAGGACTTCGTGTAAGGGCTCTCCTAGACACAGCGCGACCTCACGCCCAATACCGGGAGAGACGAACCCCTGCAGATCCGCTCATTGCCTCCATGTGGCTCGGGACTGTACCCAACTAAAACCTGTTTGCACGTATCCTTTGAGCGTGGTAGGGTAGTAATCAAAGTACAGTGGGAACAAACACGAGACAAATGACGATCTCAGGTCGATGAACTAACCTGTACACATGTAACCAGGGAACTGCTATCTGACGTCATGTATAAGACCAACTAGCATGTTCCCGGCGAGTCCTGTCCGGTGTACTCATAACCAAATGAGCACCTGTATACATCTTAGGTGAACCAACTAACACCAGTAACTTGTGAGACCGGCCAGCGCCCCTCGTCGGGGTCTCGACTGTATACACTAGTCTACTCTGGAGTATCGATGCCCTGTCTCGAAACTCCCACGACTATGGACCTTTTAAGTATGTGCTTATAGACTACCAGCTCTCACGTATATGATCGCCCTCATACTGCTGGTAGCCAAGCAAGAATCCTAGGGGCTCTATCAACGTGCAATAGTGACCTGTAGGGTCACCTAAAGCAGTACACGATGATAAAGATAAACCGATAGCATACTATCATCTTGAGTAAAACTGTCCTACCGGGATAGGTCCACCCTCTATCATTGCAATCACGTGCCTGTGATCCAATAATTGACTCTGAGGGCACTATCTCCAACAATCTCCCACTTGCACTCAAGGCTAATTATCGCGATGTCGCATACTTACAGCCCGTGTGATACCGAACACCCAACTCCTCTACTAGTCAGTCTCACAAAGCTCGTTTGCGACACTATTGCGATCGAGGAACAGCCTCAGTGAGTGGATCTGCTTTGATGTTTCTTTCTATGTCTCTCTTAATCTCAAGTTCGCGGAGAAACCCATCTCCCGAAATGAGCAATACCTGTCTTAGAATATGTCTGGATGTCTGATGGGACCTAGCTCATAAATGAACTCCAAATCCAAACTTCTTAGACAGTATCGTCAACTGAACTTAATCAGTATCCTGCGCCATGCCTCCCTCAGTATTGCCTTGGACCACCTGTCCAAAATACTGCCCCCCGTCAGAAGGAAAACAATAACTCTGACAACCTCCTTGTCGTCCAGGTCACCTTGGAAGCCTGGAATGATAACTGTCTCCCGAATGAGGCTGTCGTTATCATATCCCTAGAACATCCACTTATGTTCTAAAACTGCTTCCGACTATTTCTCCAGAATTGGATCAATGTCAACTTATTTCATCTAGTGCAAGAACAACATCTGGTGTGGTACTTGACATCTCATGATTGACTCCAATTCCTGAGCAAGTGATCTGCCAATCATGCACATCCCTCTCGCCTTTAGTCTGTAAGACAACTTTAGAGAGGGTGACTCGATCACCTGCAGGTACACTACCGTGCCAGGAGTCGTCCATTCTAAATGCTCTTAGAATGCTGTCTAAGTACCCTTAATTGGGAAACCACCCAAATCTAGATCTAAAACCATAGATCTAGTAACCAGTATGTCTGATATAATGTTCAAGTCTCATGTGGAGAAACCACTGTGTGACGACCAAAGTATAACCGATCGTAGTATAGGAATATCACTTCCTATTCTGTGTATGTCATCCAAATACCATGACATCACACCCTACTACCTTCTCAACAGATCCATCCCCTATTCTGATGAGGTTAAACCTATGAATGTCACATCAGAAATTGATGATCTATCTCCTCTATATCTGCTTAGTCTATAAATAGACATAAGCCATTTGTTCACCATTCTTCCGCTGCTCCCACTGACCACGACAACTCTCTGGCAGAGTCA